>LR749998.1:496789-659328 GCA_902729485.2 Mus minutoides
TTTCTGGTGTCCACCTTCTTGAGTTCTTTATATATATTGGATATCAGTCCCCTATCTGATTTAGGATTGGTAAAGATCCTTTCCCAATCCGTTGGTGGCCCTTTTGTCCTGTTGACAGTATCTTTTGTCTTACAGAAGCTTTGCAACTTTATGAGGTCCCATTTGTCAATTCTTGATCTTACAGCACAAGCCTTTGCTCCACAGGGTTTTTTTGCCCCCCACAGAATCACCCCATTCCAACTTTGTCAGGAATGTGGACCAGCATAACCTTAAATACTAGGTTTTTTTTTTGTTTTTTTTTTTTTTTTTTTTTGGTTTTTCGAGACAGGGTTTCTCTGTATAGCCCTGGCTGTCCTGGAACTCACTTTGTAGACCAGGCTAGCCTCGAACTCAGAAATCCTCCTGCCTCTGCCTCCCGAGTGCTGGAATTAAAGGCATGCGCCACCACGCCCGGCTAAATACTAGGTTTTAAGTAAGTTCAAGACAGCCAGCAACTACCACACAAAGTCTCTTCAGGCTCATCTCACTTAGTTATTTATGTTTTAGAAAAAAAATGTGCATCATTATTTTGAACAGAATAGTTTGAGGTCTGGCATGAGATGGTTGACTCCTTTGATGTATTCCAGTTTGCCCTGACTCTGTCAAAGTGTCAGTGAAAGGCAAAGGTGCTATGTTCATAATGCCATTGAGAGTGGGTGAGAGGGTGATGCCAGGAGATGTGAGAAAACCACAGGTCTTGTTGAATTTATGGAGACTAAATGGTCTGTATCTGTTTTCTGTTGCCATGTAACAGAGTCTCTTACATGTGAGTGACTTATCAAACAAATGTTTATTATCCCAACTAATTCCTGTAGGTCAGGAATTTGAAGGCAGCCTATCTAGACATTTGGGCTGTGGGTGTCTTGTAAGTTTACAATAAAGATGTCTCTTGGCAATTGGTGGGAGCTGGAAGATCTACATCCTGGTTAGTGTTTTGTCAACTTGACATAAGCTAGAGTTATCTGGGAAAAGAAAACCTCAGTTATGAAAATGCTTCTGTTAGATTAGCCTGCAAGCAAGATTTGTGGGGCATTTTTGATTAATGATTAATGTCAGGGCAGCCTGTTGTGAGTGCTTTTACCCCTAGGCACGTGTTCTTGTGTTCTACCAACAAGCAATATGAGTGAGCTGCGGGTAGCAAGCCAGTTAGTAGCATTTCTTCAGGGTTTCTGCTTCAGTCTCTGGCTCCATGTTCCTGCCCTGGCTTATCTCAATGATGGGCTATGATCAGGATGTGTAGGCTAAATGAAGCCTTTCCTTCCCAAGATGTGTTTGGCCATGATATTTATCACAGTGGTAGAAAGCAAGCTTGGTCTGTTTACAAAATGTCTTGATCAAATATCTGACAAGTTGTTTTCAATATTGTAAGGAAACCTCAGTTCTTTTTCAAAAGATTTAAAATGAATAAACATACTTGGCATTATCTTCTAGGAGCACTAAAGCTCATAAATGGTGAAAATGGAGGGGAGGAAGAAAGCTCTGTGCTGGGGATAGAATGCTAAAAATAAATGTAAATAGATAATAATAGTAACAATGGTTGATGTGTGCCCATTCAGTAGAATACTATACACAAATGAAAAAGGATAAATTACTGATGCAGTCTATATTAAGAATAAATCTTAAAAGTGTTTTATGACACCAATCATTGTATTGGTTTGATTGATTCATTATGAAATATCCAGAATAGGCAGGCAGTGTAGCTCAATAAGACTGAGTTTTCTATTTTTTTAATATATTTTATGTATATTTATATAAGATACTTATATCAACCATGCATAGGCATGAAGGATCTTACTAAGGACATAAAATAGAAACTTGACCTGCGTAGATAATTGTATCACTTGATAAACTTATTAAATGTCATTGAATTATAAACTTGAAGCAAATAAATTTCAAGATACATAAAATGTGCCTAATTAAAGTATAAAAATGAATATGTTACATGTAAAAATAACTTTAGATAATACTTTTATAGAACTTTTTTTCTCATTTGTATAATATCACATGACTATCAATGACAAAACTATTTCTTAATAACAGACTTCAATTATAACAGGAGAGAATCTGAAAGTTGGCTTAATTTGTAGACCTATTTAAAAAAACATTTTAAGAACATACTATATATTTTCTGAAAGAGCAGACATGGGCATGTGCTTTGTGAAAAACATAGATATGCACATGAAGAATATGAAAAGGACTTGACTGTATACACCTAATGTTGCTAGGCAACTGCTCCCTGCTGAACTGTTTCTTTTCTGCTTTCATTTTGAAACATGGTCTCACTAAACTGCCCAGGCTCTCCCTGAACTTGAAGTTGTCCTGCACTAGCCCACGCCATAGCAGGGATTAACAGTCTGTGCTGCTGGCCCAAATAAAAGTACACTTTCAGTATAGACATGTTTGTAGTTTTCAGGGAGGTATTGGCAACCCTTTTTGTTTTAATGACATTTTGCCATGACTTCAGTGACTTTACATTTTAATTAATACAGGATAGGAATGAGTGGTGTATAAAGGGGGGGGGGGATTGGCGGTGTGGAGGCAGATTTGACAAATATGAGTTGGATGATCGGATTTTATCCGTGAAGTTGTGACAATGGAGAAAGTTTGAATTAATTGCAATGATTTCACAGATGGGGAAACCAAGGCTTAGAAGGCTTATGAGTTACTGAGCTCCCATAGCAGGATCAGAATGGGAACATGCCTGTCCCTGCCCATGTTATTAACCACAAGCTCCTGGTAGCTCCTGGTTTGTGGAACAGAACGCGCTAGGTGGACCTGCCCGGGGTCTTGCGATGTGGCTGCTTGTTAGAGGGAAGAAGCAGGGCATCACCTGAAGGAGTTGTTTAGATTTCTGGATTTTCTTCTTCTTACAGGTTCTGCCTCTGGTGAGACCAAGGTGTCTTCACCGCCTTTAGGCCCTGGCTTCAGTTTTAGAATCACTGATAAGTGTGATCAGAAGGGGAGGATGGTGAACGAGCCCCCAGAAGTCATGAGAACGACTTCATAACTTTTCTTCATGGGTGAGATAGCTCGAGACTGCTACTTAAGAAAATAATGGGACTTGTCATGTATTTCCTCTAAATAAATCTGGCTTTAATAGCAGAAGTCCCCGCTTTCTTCACTTCTGTTTATTTTCAGTCACTCAAACTGACGTGTGCTGTCAGTATCTCCTCACTGTAAGTGTAAGCAGGAGTATTTAAAGAAAGCAGTATTGTTTTATTTTAGGGCTAGCAATTTTCCAGAGCCCACTGGCAGGAGCATTTAGCGCTAAAGAATTGCATGTGTTTGCTTTGTTCTAAATATAGGCTGAACAGTGTGTAGTACAGCCTGCAGGCTTCAGACCAAAGCTTTGGAATATTAAAAAAAAAAAATCCAGGAACGAAGTATCTCTTGCCCAGAATTAAACAAATGAGCCATTTTTTTCTTCTATTTTCTTTTTGTGTTATTTTGCTAACAGCAGGAAATGAATTTAAGATCAGATTTTTCTATTCAAATCTTTTGGAGGCTTTTATTTTTTTTCCTATTTCACATTGTAAAACCCAAGTCTGGTGACTTTGCTCCAGTAACTCATGTCTGGCTAAGTGGATGGCAGCTGGTGTGTGGTCTTGCAGGACCTGGGAAAGGGTGACGGGTAATCGATGCGACTGCTTTGAAAAGGCACAACTCTGGCATGTTTTCCTTTGAACTCTACCCTTAGAATACCTTTAGCTTCATACAAATCTGACACAATGCCAAAGAGCTCCCACGGCAAGCATTTTTCTTTTGGACTGTATCACTAGAGAGAAGGGGAGGGAACAAGTAACAGTTGAGACATCAATGGGTCCTTGAACTGGAAATTGCAGATCCTGTGGATTCCTGATGTCATTTTAAGAGATACACATGTAGTTTTATTATATGTATATTACAGTCATATGTACATATAATATGTATATGTGCACATATATGTGACATATTTATGTTTTATTATAATATATAATATGTATGCATATCTATGTAACATCTTTTGTAAACATCATATGTAAATATGAACATATTAAAAGCCTTATAGGTGGGTTGCTTGTTGAGCTGTTTAAGAACTGCTGTAAATTTCATGCATTCAACAACTGTTCATTAAACAACTGTTCATTAAACAACTGTTCATTGCTGTACTGTCATAGAGGCTGGAGGTTTAACATAGTCAATTTAGTGGCTTCTCAGGGATAAGCGTGGGCGTTTATACCATTCTTTTCTTGGCTTCTGATATCTGCTGGCAATGCTGTCATTCTTTTCCCACAGCCCTCGTTATCACACTTCCTTGGCATTTTCCTTATGTGTACGCTTCTGTGCCCTCCTTTGACAATTTTATTAGTATACCCATATATTAGGTATCTATATAATATATACTAATATACTAATACTAATACTAATATACTAATAGTAATCTATATTGATTTTGCTTTGACTCAATCATTTATAAAATAAGCCATTTCTGAATAAGCTCTTATTTATGGTTCCTGGGAGTTCAACATCTTTTTGGGGAAATCCTTTCATTTCTATGCAATGTAACAGCCAGAATTCAAAGATGTGATCAATGAAAGTGACTTTGGTTGTCTTGTCCTCAAGGGAAAAAAAAAAGAGGTGACTTAAGATTTGTGTAGTATATTGGTACCAAGGTAAGGCAAGGAACCAGCTTGTCAAGATATCCTCCTGGAAGTTTACCTTTTGGTTGCTGAAGTAAAGAAAAGTGGTGAAATACAGTAGGGCAGACTCGAGCCTAAGAAAGTCATATTACAGTGTACATTTGTGAAATCTCAAAGTAGCAATTCACGTTCTACCTGGAACATGATTCAGTGCTGTGTCAAGATAATTGGTCACTACCTTGACATAACTATATTAGAGGCAAGTATTCAAGTTTTCTTAAAAGGAAATGTTAGATGCAAATAAAGTTCCCTGTCTCTACATTATAGCAATAATAAAAACATCACTTACTAAAGACCTTTATGCTGGTTATTATGTAAAATTCTGTTCCTGCTCATCATACACTCAAGTGGTCATAATCTCCACTTGTTAGCTGAAAGTTCTGGTGTGGTTGGCACTTGGATACATTCTGTTTAAACACAAACTCTTCCCTGCTTTTATATTCTTTTTGATTTCCTAAAACTCAAGTAAGATTAGGATTTGTCAGTGAGCAGAACCTGGGCCTCTGCTCTGAATTTCACAATCTTTTTTTATTTTTAAATCCTATCTACCTCTTTTCCACCTACATAAAAGCAATATACAGTGAAGGATGAGGTATGATGGTGCACAGACCCACGAATCTTGGGTGGGAATGTAAAGAGACTTTTGGCCAGTCAGGCCTGTGTACCTTAATGGGGTGCTTTTCCCTGAGGGAGAGAGCAACACTGAGAAGCTCAGGGGATAGTAGTTCACCCTAATGATCTTCAGTCACAAAATAGTTCATGAACTTTAATCCATCCATGTTGTTACTGACACTCTTCACTCCAAATGAAGAGATGAATGGAGTCTCTCATCTCACCTATGCAGCTCTTAGCTAGGAGTCAGCTTTCAGACCACTTGTAGGAAGTTGAGTTTGCTTTCAAAGTTGAAATGCTGCCCTGGTGACATCATCGTCTCTTGGACACATGGGGGAACTTCTATGATCAGAGACTGTCTTGTGTTTCTTGGAAAGTGTGGGCCGTTGAAGTCTGATGGAGAGGCCAGTCGTTTCAGAAGATGGTAATTTCCTCATGGATTAGGTACTTACTATTGTTTATTGAACAATCCAGGTCCCTCTTCCTTTGGCCCAGTTTTGTGCCATAAAATATTTCCAACTTTAAGGCAAGCTGGACATAAATCAGAAATGAAATTGTTAAGTAGTAGAGCCAGCTTGTTTCCATTTGGAGATAGTCCCTGACTGGAAAATAGGCTTTGCAGTGTCATTTCAAAGATTTTTCTTTCAGTTTTTGCTTTGACAGGTAGGTTCAAAGATCAGAAACTGCATATGCAATACAGTTTTTCCCCAGCACCTTTCCTAGCCCAACAAGTTCACCAAAATTTTTCACATTGCTATTGGCTATATAGATGCAAACCATCTTAAAGGGTATGACTTATTGCAGCCAAATAACTTATTTACTCATGTAATGCTTCCGGGGTAGGAACCTGGCCAGAAGGTCCAATTGTATAAATTTGCTTGGTGCATGTAAAAGCGCCACAGGCTGGAATAGAATGGAATATCGAGTTTAACTCCTTCTTTACTTTGGTCTCCACCACTCTTCATTCTACTTTGCTTCCTAGTTATTTCAGGATTGAGGGATATTTAGTTTAAAACAATTAGTAATTAATAAAGAAATAGTAATGCTGACTATTTTCTTTCGAAGTGTATCTTTCTGAATTTGAAATTTCCATGCCAGGGAAGCAAATACTTCTTGGTTTCAGTTTTCCTTTTGCTGAGGAAGTGAAGCACTGTACTTGTGAGAACACGTGTGACACACATGGTGGCAAATGTGTTCCCACCCTCCAGGACCCCATGATATTCCACAAGAAGGGGAATTTTGACTGGCCCTTCACTGTTCTAGAACATCTTGATGTAATGGGGGTGAAACAGAAGAAATGGACTTGCATTCAGAAATAAAACCGAGACCTTCAAACATGAACCCACCTTATCAAGTGCCCACTAGAAAATACCCAAGGCAAGCTCTTGTGACCTTGTCATATTACACATGGTCCTTTCTAATCTTTCTTCCATAGTGGGTTCTAATCGCCATTCACCCTTCAGCACATTCTTCATCTCCAGTCATGGTCAGGTGTATGGCATGGCCCAGTCGAGACTCAAATGTGTAAACCAGATTCAGGTCTGCCCTTTGTATCCTCTGTTAATGAATTTCACAGAAACATCTATGCTAGAAGCTAGTCCTAAAATTTTGGGAGATTTAGTACATCCCTATTACCTACTACAAGTTAGGTAGGCACTGCACTATCAGAGAACTGAGGGTTTGTTTGTTTCTCTTAGAGCAATTTGCTGAGTTTTGCAGGACATTATTTGACATTTTCTTTGTATTTCTTATAGAAACTTATGAGTGTCTCTTAGATTGATTTTAAAAACATGAGTTCACTGTCTCCTACTTCACATGAAAATGGCAAAAGAGAGGGAAGAAAAGAGGAAGGGCCTTGTTTCTGTGAGGTGGGGAAGATGCAGATACCTCAAGAACAAGTTGTCCCACCTGGGCAGGACACTGTGTGGCATTCACACACAGGAGATAGCACCATTTCTGCCTGATATAGCTCTCTTTGTATTAATGTCTAGAGTCCTGGAAGTTGACCCTGAGAAATCTGGTGGCATTACCTACTAAAGGACACACAGTGGGGCTGAGGTTTCCTCTACTTCTTCAGATTTTCTGCTACAAAGTTTCAAGAAACTCTTCAGGATCTCAATGGGAGCGTTTTATTTCCCGAATGGATTTTAACTATTAAGTACCGTGCAGTGAATGCCTGCTTCCCCAAATGCAAATGCAAATTACTCAGAGATATCAATTGGAATTCTCTTCCTACTTCCATCTCCATTCTACCTGCTTGGCACAGATTACTGCTTTGATAGTTGGGGGCAGATCCCTCATAGTGCTTACAATGAATCCTCATTCACATTGGCTCCATTTCAGTTGCAGGAATGAGAATGTAAATGCTCTTTGTAAATTTGCCTGAAGGCTGACTTTATGCAGAACTAGAATATGTAGAATGTGCCCCTCTCCCCCAGTTTTTACCAATAGTAGAACTATCCAAATTTAAAAACAAATATTTTAATTTAAGATATGTTATCTCCTAAGTATCTTGTTTTGAGCTCAGCACCACGCACAGGTGTAATTGTTGTGAATGTAGCGTATGTTAGACACCCATATTGAAGCTGAAAAAGTGAATTTCTCGCTCTTTTTTTTTTTGAGACAGGGTTTCTCTGTGTAGCCCTGGCTGTCCTGGAACTCTTTTAAAAAAAGTTTCAATGCTGTGGATTGTAGGGGTGGTTCTGATGTTTTGATTGGAAATCTGATGTGGCTACTGAAGGTCCTGTTACCCAACTGGTTCTTGATGGATCAATCAAAATGCTAGTGGCCAATGATTGGGTGGAAGAGGCGTGACTTTCAGGTTCCCACTGGTAGGCTAGGAGATGCAGGAGGAGGAAAGGAATTTCACCATGCTTTAGAAGGAGAGAATGCTACCAGCCATGTGAAATCTAGGGTGGAATAGCCAGCTGTTGGCCACTTCCCTGCCTGGGCCTAAGATAGCAAATAGGAGATTAGAAATGCAACAAAGCTGAGGGCACATTTAGGGTGCTGAGTAAGGAGAAGGTAACCAGGCAACTAAGTTGAGGGCAGATTTAAAGATGGTGAGCAGGGAGTTAAAGTGGGGTAGTAGAAACTACACACTACAGGGGATTGAAGCCAATACCTTATGCACAGTGGACAAGGGCCCTATCACTGAGTCACACCCAACTCCTGGAATCTTTGTGAAAAGGAATTTGATTTTTAGAAAATGTTGAAGGCATGAATTCCTCTGTCTTTGAATAGATACATTCTAACTAATCCATGTGCATTTTGACACAGGGCTTTACAGTTCTATGTTCATGAACTATTTCTAACTGATCTTTTTACTTTGGAAAACAGCTTCCCCTAACTCCGTGGGTTAGGGTTAGGGGTTCAGGGTTTTCTTTTTAAAGATTTATTTTTATTTATGTATATGTATGGGGTATGTACATACATGTTAATATTCTTATAGGGGCCTGATGAGTACACAAATTCCATGTGGCCTAAACAGAGCTTCCAAGCTTTGAAATGAATATACTGGCATTGAATCAGAAACTCTAGAAATGGGACTCCCAGATCTTTTTAAATGCATTAAGTGATCAGTTATATGTTCAGATTTTTAAAACTCAGTGAACTCCACTACATGCCTTAGTTAAGCAAGTTATGTGGATTAAAAGTATAAGTATTTACTCAGAAGCCTAAGAGATCAATAACTGAGCTGTCATTCTCTCCTTTCATGTGACTTGCCTTTGCAGTGTTTGCATGGCACCGCTTAAGAAGTTAGAACACAGGATTGTCATAGGTTCACAACCTCCTTGCCTTTTGACTGTTGACCATACAGTAGTGTGACATGTTGCAAGTATGTGCTGGTGACTTGAGCAATGATGTTCACTTCTCTTCTTTTCTAGTCTGTTCACTATTTACAAACCTTGCAGATGACCCAGCACCCTACTTTTCCTAAGGGTATCTTAAGTCTATTAGATGAAAATTTATTGATTTGAATTAACTTGGTCAAACATTATTTTTCATTACTACAGCAACCTCTGTGTGTGGATGATTGTATATTATCTTGTATACACTTTAATATATTATATATTATAATACTTTATATTATTCTGTATATACTGTATACACTTTAATATACACTGTATTTTTCATATTTTTCATTACTATAGCAATCTCTGTGTGTGGATGATTGTATATTATCCTGTATACACTTTAATATATTATATTTTATATTATATACTTTATATTATCCTGTATATACTGCATACACTTTAATATACACTGTATATTAAAGTATGTCTTTGTGGGAAATGTCATGTGTGTGGCATGTTAATTGATCCGTTACAACAAAGAGAAACAGCTACTCTATGGCAAGTATCACTATTTACTGTAACATTGAGGTTCAGTATCATTCCCTGGAATCATCACTCAGGAAAGATGCAATTATGTCAAGCAGGAGAGTGTGTCATGATACTCATTTAGCTGTTGTCAAGTGTCTTGGTCTACCACTCTCTGCCCTATTGCTTTGAGACAAGGTTTCTAAGAGTACCTTGCGCTATGGTGGTGTCGAGTAAACCACAGACATATTCTTTCTTTTCCCTGGAGAGTATTAGAGTTACAGCCATGTACAGCCAAGATTGGCCTTTCACATGGGTACTGGAGACTCAAACCCATGTCTTCATGCTTGTTCAGCAAGTCATTCTTACCCTTGTGCCATCTCCTAAGCTCCCATATCCCTCATTTTAAAGAATATATTTTTATTAAGGTATATGCGTGTATCTTTCTGTGTGTGTATATATATGTCATGTGTGTGTGTGTGTTGGTGCCCATGGAGGTCAGAAGAGGGTGTTGGATCCCTAGGACCTGGAGTTACAGACAGTTGTGAGCTGCCTAATATGGATGCTGGGGACTAAACCTGGGTCTTCTGGGAAAGTAGTAATTGCACTCAACTGTTGAGTCATTTCTCTAGCCCTCCCCATATTTTTATTAAAAATTAAAATATAATTACATAATTTTCCATTTCCTTTCCTTCTTGTGGTGATTTGGATATGCTTGACTTAGGGAGTGGCACTATCAGGAGGTATGGCCTTGTTGGAGAAAGTGTGTCACTTTGGGGTGGGTTTTGAGACCCTCTTCCTAGCTACATGTGAGTCATTTTTCTTCTGGTTGCCTTTGGAACAAGAAGTAGAACTCTCAGCTCTTCCAGTGCCCTGTCTGCCTAGATACTGCTATAATTCCTGCCATAATGATAATGGACTGAAAGTCTGAACCTGTAAGCCAGCCCCAGTTAAACGTTGTCCTTAGAAGAGTTGCCTTGGTCATGGTGTCTGTTCACAGCAGTAAAACCCTAACAAAGACACTCCCTTCAGTCCTCCCATGTATTTCCCCTCTGGCTCCCCTCAGAAATCACAGCCATATATATGTATGTATACATACATAATTATGCCTACCTATATAGATTCAACTTGCTTAGTCAGTTTAGTTATTATTTGTATGTATTTTAATTTAGACCTGACCACTTGGTTTGGATGACCAATCAGAGGGCTCATTCTCAGGGAAGACTATTTTTCCTGTTTTCAATATCCTTTAATTGCATAATTCCTAACTGCATTCTAAATACTTAACCTTACACCTACAGGTAAGCGTAACTCTTGCCCTTCATGAAAGAGGATTTACTTTGCAACAGATGATGACCTTTACAAAATTCCACAACTGGTCCAAACACAGGGGTTATGGCCCAGCTCCAATGGATACATCTATAACACAATTCCTCACCTGAAAGCTCAGAGAACATTTGGATGACAGGGATAAAGACACTGTAATAGCCTGAGGAGCCTAGAAATGACCAGGATGATTCACCTATGGTACCTTAACCACATGGCTGTCTAAACAAGACTTGAACAAGTACAATCCTAACAGATGTGCTAACACAGAAGGAGCAAATCTCACAAGCAACCAAGGGCTGCTGAGTGTGGAATAAATAGTCTTCTCCACATTTCTTTTAATCATTTTTTTAAAAAGATTTATTTTATTTATTATATGTAAGTACACTGTAGCTGACTTCAGACGCACCAGAGGAGGGCGTCAGATCTCATTACGGGTAGTTGTGAGCCACCATGTGGTTGCTGGGATTTGAACTTATCACCTTCGGAAGAGCAGTCGGGTGCTCTTCCCCGCTGAGCCATCTCACCAGCCCCCACATTTCTTATCTCTATGAATACTACACTAGGTTTTATACCTGGTAGAGACCCTAAAGAGGCATTTTGTAGAAATTTCTTCTCACCCATAGCAAAGAAATGTTGAGGAGAAAGAGGCTAGCTTATTAAAACAAATGGAATAAACTATGTTGTTTGGGAGATAGGGTTTGAAAATGANGCTGAGCCATCTCACCAGCCCCCACATTTCTTATCTCTATGAATACTACACTAGGTTTTATACCTGGTAGAGACCCTAAAGAGGCATTTTGTAGAAATTTCTTCTCACCCATAGCAAAGAAATGTTGAGGAGAAAGAGGCTAGCTTATTAAAACAAATGGAATAAACTATGTTGTTTGGGAGATAGGGTTTGAAAATGATGATCAGGCTCATGTGACCCTCATTCTCAGTGCAAAGGGAAGAAATTACTCAGTTATGCCCAAGGCTTGATTTGGGTGTGGCATCTGTGAATATGTGCCTGTGGGAACCTAGGGAGTGTGTTTGTAAGAAGGTGGGTCAGCAGGAATAAACATCAGCTATTAAACTGCTTTCTTCTCCCATCATTCTCAAAGGAGTGTTTTGAGAGAGGAAGTAATTCTATTCATCCATACCAACACCATTTTGATTGGATACTGTGTTGGCTGTAGGCATCAGTGAAGGATTTAAGTAGCTTGGATAAGTTTGCAATGATTTCATAATTGTAACAAAATTTTTTGAAACTAAACATGTCCCATCATGCCTTCTGTGGTTACTATGGTTACTCCCTTTACAGCCAGTTCAGTCCATGACAACCCCTGAGGTACTTGGTAGTTTTGTGCTAAGTCTGTGTGACTGAAGTCATTCATGTCTCCCCATTCCTCACTGCTCTATGACTTTGCTTTGTTTGTTTTTTTACAGACCCACACTCTATGTATAAGCAGCATAGCCTGGATCAGAGACTGGGAGTGCGGCTGCCTTCTACTGTTTTTAATGTAGTCCCAGATCAAAAGACTTTGGCAGCTGCACAATTGCTTGAGTGGTAATGAGTTTACAGGAATCCGAGCTGCGTTGTTTTCAGCCATGACACTGTCAACACCCATAACTTGCTCCCATTTGGGGGTACTGAATCAAGCACTAGCTTCCATGAAATTCTAACGTTTTAGATTCGACTCAACCTCCAGCTTATTCATGTCATTCATTCCTTATAATCAGTCAATTTTCCTACCATATCTAGCTGAAAAAATGGTATTCAAGTGATGAATCAGTAGATATCCTGTCTCTATTAAAGAAAAGCTAAGAAAAATGTTATGCTGCTTATCAACTGATAAATCGTTTACTAGAATAGAAACCTTGCTTTGGTGTAAGAATTAGATTCGATGTCCATATGGTATAATTTATGTGAATTCCTCCATTTGAAAGCAATTTGAAAATCATCATACTCTCTCAGAATCTGTTCAGAAAAAAAAACCCCTAACAATAGCTCAAGGTTTCCCTTTGCATAGGTTGTGGAAATTTTAGTTGTAACTCACAAGTCCAGCATTTAAATCTAGTCTAAACATCTTCCCTGAACTGATGGAACCTGGTCCAGGCATATCTGAAGGGTTAACTAAAGAAACAGGCTGAAGCTTTGGATATCCTAGCTGTCTCCAGGCACATCTCCAGCATCTCACAATCACGTCCTCATTGTCTTCTTCAGCTTCAGCTACAGTATGCATCCACATCGATGACCTTTACAAGCAGTCATGACCCCTAGGAAACCTGACTTTCTCCTTACAATAAGATGAAGTTGGTACTTCTTGGATGTGTATCCATTGCTAATTTAATATAGTTTCTCCCAGAGTCTTTGTAGCATGGTCCACCTGGATACTGGCCTCTTGCTGAACAGCCTTTGAATAGCCTGTCTATGCTTCAATGCTCCTTAAACCTGTATCTAAAGCATATGGCTTATATATGCAGCAGAATGTCACCCACTTTGTTGACTTCTGTGAACTGTGTGGCAAGACATCTGATAATAGATGACTCCTCATTAAATAATCAGAGTGAGCTCCCCACTATTCCTCTCCACCCCCATCTATCCTGTGGATGAATGCCAACTACTGGTTGCTTCTTTAGGCATTATTTCTTTTCTTCACAACAGCAGATTGTCAGCAAAAACAATTTTAGTTGGGCTTATGCTTTACTAATGATATACTTAACAGGGGAAAAAAACAGGGCATCAATGATCACAAATATCTACATCTGGCATTATACTGAAAGCAAAACAGATCACAGCTTCCTTTGACAGTTAATGTTATTAAAATGTTCAACATGGAATTTCTATCTTAAATAAGAAACACTTGAAAGGAATGGTTGAGATTAACAGGAGTTAAATTGAAACCATGTTGGTCTGTAGGTTAATAGAATGCTAGGCACAACTACTGCCTTTACTATAAAAGCATTCTTTGCTCTCAAATTATCCACGTGGCCCTGTTTGTGGCACTGGAATTTGATTAGGTTTGGCTTTTCCATGAAACCAGGAGGCAAGAAGCACCCATTTAATCTCCTGTTAAGTGGCTCATTCTCTGACCAGGCCTTTGGGCAGCTACGTTTATTAAAATATTCTGGAGTTCAAGTCTGTTAACTTGGGGCTGTACCATGTACATGCCTGGCTTCTGGCATGTTCTGTAGGTCTAACATGTGATTTGCTCAATCCAAGGATAACAAAGACAATATACACTGGGGGACCTTGTAAAAAACCTGGGGTAGTATTTATCAGCTCATTGTTTGGTTCACAGGTGTTAGTTGAAGATCAGAATGTCCCCATCTGGCAACCTCCTAGCCATCAATCAGTGTATGAACGCAACAGTAGTTTGAGTACTGAAGCAGAGTTGCTGGTTTCAATTCTCCAAATTCACCCTGGTGCCTCAAGACCACTTGTAAAAAAATGCATTTAGCTTTTTCAGAAATGCTTACATAGAACTGTATAGCTCACCTTTCTCGTTACATACAAGTCTTTGTCAAACAACTTAGGGAAAAAAAATCTATTCTGCTAGGAATTTTCAGAGGAGAATTCATTCTGCATCAAGCATCCAGGAAGCAAGGCAGATACAAGGCACAGAAGCCTATTATGGCATTCTTAAGAGAGCTGCTTCTGAAAGAATCAAGTTTTCGTGGTTAATTTTACCAGAAAAATAATACATAAAGGGTTTTCCTCTGAGCTGCAAAGGTTTCTGGACATATTGTCTTGCCTGTTTCCGCTCCTTCAAGTCTCTCCATTGGCAATCCTTACTAGCTAGTGTATAATGTCTGTAGCCCCGGTCTAGTACATCAATGGATGCTTGAGTCCTGTTCCTTACTATTTATTATTCTTATGCTATTTCAATAGCTTTCTCCCGGCTTTCCCTTTCAACAGCACACAGGAGTCTGCCAAAAGGAGCCTGCCAATGTTACCCTTTTAGTTGTTTTGCTCATTATTCAAAAATTCTTAATGCTGCCAAATTGCCAATGGGATAGTTTCAAAAAATCCTTGGTCTCCTATCGCATGAAGCACATCCAAAAATATTAGTCCAGCTTTCCTTCCTGTCTTATCATCTATGAAGTCTCTTTAATCAGATAATTAATTCCAGCCAGTGATTTGGGTCTTTCTAAGGCCGGATTTTTCAGCAAGCATATGGACACATGCCATCTGCTGCTTGCTATGTCTCCTCCAGAGCCTCTGCCCAGGTATCTCTCTACATTTTTTAAGACCTTGAGTCCAGAATTCTCCTTGAAGCATTTCCTGGCACAGTTAGAATAGACATACAATTTCTCTTGCCTGGTGTGTAGACAGCTTGCTAACAGGAACTCTGGGTGAGAGAGATTATATATCAAACCAATCTGTTTCTGTTGTTGTTGTTGGATTCAAATGATTGGGTTGGAAAGTCATTTTTATCCTTGATATTTCTTCGACTGTACTTTAACATCCTGAGTTTAAAAAGTGAACCCATTTGTGACTGAAGAACCGATGCCATGGCTGGTCTGTGTTATTTAGTTGAATGGAGGCTTACTATTGTGCCTGTCTCTGGAGACATTTTCAGAGGATGAGCTGATGGAGGAGACCAACGTTAGCATGGACAGTACTGTTCCAGATGTGGGAAATCCATAGATAGAAAGGTCTGAGGAAAATACAGCTTGTCTGGAAATGTCTTCCCTTCTTTTTGAATGAGGGATACATGATTCTGTCACCACCCTGCCACCATCCAGCAATCTCTGACTCCACCTTTTTCAGACTTCTGATGTGGGCTCAATTCCAGAAACTCTCCAGGGATCACCCAAGATGGCAGCACTGAGTTAGGGCCTTTCCAGTGGGCAGACAGCCACTATTGAACTAGTACCCTTCATTATGGAAGCCTCAGAAGGTTAACTATACTAAGAAAAAATAAAAATATTCTAACTTTGCATTATTCATAAAAATAAATTACAGGTCAGGCCGTAATATTGTCAGACAAAAATATGGAGAATATCTTCATTGCTATTGTTAAGGAATTGCTTATCTATCTATCTATCTATCTATCTATCTATCTATCTATCCAGCATTAGGGTCCAAACCTAGAATCTTTTTTTTTCCTAGATAGGCATTCTACTACTGGCCTAAATCTCTTCTTCTAAGAAAATGCATTTAATACAAGAAAATGCTATATAAGTATACTAATTGTATTGGGGTTTTGCCATGAAATGTCATACTTTAGTGGGTTATTATATAGAAACTAATTTTTAACAGTGAAGGAAGAGTGTTTGGGTCAGTAAGTGACAATTCTATTATAGCCACACATAAAATAAAGACTGGGCTCCTTTGTTCAGCAAATAACTTTCCAAGGGCACTTTTGATGTGTTCACTACAAAAATTAAAAGTGAAAGAGAAGGAGAGGGACACTATTACTGAGGCTACAGAGCGCTCAAAAAGGGACCTAGCATGACTGCCCTCTGAAAGACCCAACAAGCAGATGAATGAGTCATTGACCCCTGTTGTTGAATTAAGGAAGGCTGAAAGAAGCTGAGGAGAAGGGTAATCCTGTAGGAGTATTATCAGTCTCAATCTGGACCCCTGTGATCTCTCAAACAGTGGACCACCAAACAGACAGTATATACCAGCTGATATGAGGCCCCTAACACATATACAGTAGAGGACGACTAGATCTGTGTTCATTCTTAGATGATGCACCTAACCTTTAAGAGACTGGAGGTCCCAGGGAGTTTAGAGGTTAGGTGGGGTGGGGGCATCCACATGGAGACAGGGATCATGTGGAAGAGGTGTGGGATGTAGAGTAGTCAGAGGGTGGATGGGGGTGGCAGGGAATGGAATATGGAGTGTAAAAAATAAATTAATTTAAAACAAACAAACAAACAAACAAAACCACAAAAAATAAAGTGAGGGGGAGAGGGGCTAGAGATGGCTCAGTGGTTAAGAACACTGTTCTTCCAGAGGTCCTGAGTTCAACTTCCAGCAACTACATGGTGGCTCACAATCATTTGTAATGGTATCTGATGCCTCTTCTAGTGTGTCTGAAAACAGCTACAGTGTACTCACACAGAAAATAAGTTAATCTTAAAAAATATAAAGAATAAAAAAATTTAAAAAAACTTACATGCTTCCATTATCCACTGTCACAGAATAAATATTTCTATTCTATAGAGGAGTAATGGAGCCAGAGCAATGGAAAGACCCAGTCAAAACAAGACCAAAAAGCAACAGAGAAAACAGAATCCTCTGGTTCTATGTCCAGCTTCTGGATCTTGTGGGTGGCATCATCTGGGGTCCAGTAGCCTTAAGGAACCCCTGCTCTGTAGTGTTCTTGCCTGTAGCAATCAACTCTCCTCTCTTGTACCAGTTCCATTACATGCCTGTAAGTTTCCTTGGTAGATGTCCCATGGTCTCAGCATCTCCAACCTGTTGGTATTCTTATTGCTATCTAAGTTTCACCTTTATAACATCATAAATAAGCCTCTCAGAAACTCTGGGCAAGCTATCCAACCCTGCTACTTATTTCTGGAGTGATGGTGTAAATCTTTATGACTCTCTATCCTTGTATTCGCATGCCCACAAATCTAGGCCTGTGTGAATGAAACCAGGTCGTGCTACCTGCTTGAGTATTTCGTAGCCCAACCCTCACGTACCACAGATGTAGTATATCCTCAGTGTAACTTAGTGGCCGAATCTGGGAAATGGGTCTCTAGGTAGATGTTTTCTAATAGGTAGCTAAAAGCCCTGGTTAGTCTTTCTCCTTCCAAATGAATTTTCAGTTTTATAAACGTTGGTTAGTGCCCTCAAGGTACCTTTTCTACTATCCCAGTGTAGATTAGAGGTCTCTTCTTAATTGTGCTGATGACACAGGAGAGTCCCCACTTAGAGTCAAGAAAGGTATAACCACTAAATCTTTGGTTTTAAGATTCACAAAGACCCTTGATCCCTTCTGGATCTTGTGGGTGGCATCATCTGGGGTCCAGTAGCCTTAAGGAACCCCTGCTCTGTAGTGTTCTTGCCTGTAGCAATCAACTCTCCTCTCTTGTACCAGTTCCATTACATGCCTGTAAGTTTCCTTGGTAGATGTCCCATGGTCTCAGCATCTCCAACCATCATCATATAGATGATGAGCAATTGTTGGAGAAAAGGAGAATTGTGGAGTTGCTTGCAAGATGGATAGGCTGCTCCAAGGATGCAGAGTTCATAATCATCTCCTACACCAAGGTGCAGCTCTTTAGTGATCCAACTGCTGCTGAGATACCCACACTCCTCTAAGTAACTTTAATAAACTCCTCGGCTCACAAGCTACACTTGGATGAAACTCTTTTCTTTGGTCTGTCCATGGTGAGACATGTGTGAGATGAACAGGCCTTTGTTCCCACCTTTATAGAAAAAGCCAAGATGAATCTTATCTCATATCTCAAAACACAAACTCAACTAATGTACCAGACAGCTGACAAATACACAAAGGGACAAAGCAGAAATCTCTGATTCTCAAGTTGGGTGCCAACAGGGAACTTGCTACAGAAACACACCTGAAATCATTGTCTAACAAGCATGATTTGACTTTTCATCATCTGGAAAAAAATAACTCCTCACATACAACAGTTATGATTTAAGCCAGTTTCTACAGACAGGGAGAGGGCATGGGTAGAAATCCTAGGTAACCATGATTGAAACTGGCCTCTTGGTGAGGAGGTGCATGCACTGTATTACTGGCCTCTTGGTGAGGAGGTGCATGTACTGTGTTTGTATTTGTAGTCAGTCCATTAGTCGCGGAAAGCAACTGATGAGTCGTCCCTCTCAATGCTTTTCAGCTGCGACTTGTGTATTTGTTGGAAGGACAGGATTTTTCTGATTGTTTTTGTTAGCCAAGAATGTTAAGAATCTGCCATATGTGTGCCACGGCTCTAAGTGCTGTACCAAGAAGTAACTAAAGCACAGATTCTTCTCTCAAAGCATTTAGCATCTCCATAACAAGCTATGGTCAATGCAGCAGTATGGAAGCATAGTGAGAGAATTTAGTCTGAGGCGGTGGAGCTGGCCAGATGCCCAATGACCCATCGGCTTCATGATCCTTCAAGACAACTTTGCACCTTTGTGGGCTAGCCATTTGTCTACACTTGTACACGAACAAGTGTAATGCTTGCAAGGCTCCTCATTCATTGAACAATATGTTCACTGTGGCCTTCTAGCCTGTGAATGGAGACTATAAAAGAAATTGACAAGGAATTGCAAAATGTTTCCTCTCTCTCTCTCTCTCTCTCTCTCTCTTTCTCTTTTTCTCCCTCTCTCTCTGTATACACACACACACACACACACACACACACACACACACACACACTCATATACATGTATATTTAAAGTAAAGTTAACTAAATAAGTTGTTTAAAGATAGATTTATTGAGATGTAATTTAAATACCATGTTGCAATTTCTGCATTTAAAAAGTGGAATTCAATAACTCAGTGTGTTAGGAATGTTGTCTATCTATTGGATTCTGCCTTTAAACCTTCCTACTACCCCAGAGGAAGCCCCTTGCCATTCACACACTATTTTCCAACTTCTTCCAACTTCTCTGATCATTAACCTCAGTCCTAGGTGGCCAAAATCAACTATTTGACTGTATATATTTGCCTATTCTGGACATTTAATATAAATGGAATTATGCATTATTTGATTTGTTTGTGGCTGGGTTTTCTCACTGAACACACTGTTTTTTATGAACTCACTAACTTTTATTTTCATTCTTCATTTCCTTGAGCTATAAGGAAAAAAAGCCTAGGTAAAAAAAAAAAAAAAACATATGGCATTGTTAGGAAAACACAAATGACCCTCCAAGCTTGGGCTGCACCAAAATTTTGTTTATAAATTCAGAAATGAGCACGGCCCTTTTGTTTCCCTCCAGGCAGACTTGAATGATGTTTTTATTGCTTGTTAGGTGGGGTGTGTGCAAGAACTGGCTGTTTTGAAGGTTAGTATGGAACTGATTGTGTCCCATTCGATTTCTTCAAACCTTCCTCTCCTCCTTCTCTCGAGAGGCATCTGGTAGTCTAAATGTACATCTTTATTGACTGTAAGTGTTGCCAAAAGACACAAACTATCTGATGGTGAAAGCAGAGTTTAGCATGATTATCGCTCATTATGGAGCCTCATGCTTAATCATGACACAGACAGTCTCCCTGGTGCTCCATAGAATCTTCAGCCGACAACTATCCCACCCTGCATCCTTTACAGCAGACACAGGTGTGTATCATCTGCCATTTATTCCGGTCGTTGGGTTTCTCTCTAGAGTTAATGTAATCAGTTATGCCAACTGTAGTTCATATAGATCATTTAAATCCATGGGAGTCAACATTTTGTTCATGAAGACATCTTCTGGGCCAGTTATCAGAAAACTCCAGGCCTGCACCTATGAGACTGACTAATGCATTTGTAACTGATTGCATGGAGACCATAGTTACTACCATCACCAGAAAGGCGTCATTATTTGATAATTTATGAAAATTTCAGGCTAATGTGGAGTGAGAGTAAGGTATTCAACTCGTTTACAATTCATCAGCTGTCTAACGAAGAAGTACTAAGACAATCCTTCAACCGGAAGTAAAAGAACATTAAGGCAATGATACAGACACATCAAATCCTCCAGTCTCGACATGCTGTGGCTGAATGACATTTAATACTAACATAAGAGAGAGTGGACACAAACATTAAAAGTAATTCAAGCGAGTATGATACTGGAGATACCATAGTAATAGGGATAAATTGCTGTATTGTGAGCTTAAAGTAGGTAGAGTATATGATTGAATCTAGTTGTAAGCTTCAAAAAAGTCACCAATAAAGACTGAGCATCCTTTGGGCTTCTCAGGTTCTATGGAAGACTCCTAGGATTTTAGCTTGTACTTGGTGTTCTTAGAAATGGAACAAAGAAGGAAAGCTGTGTTTTTAATTAGAGGTTTTGGGGAAACAAAGATGATTCCATGACAATTAGAATAATTAACAATCTGTGTTCAGAAAGTATCAAACATGAAACAAGGCTGATGGTAACAGGAAAGAACTCGCAGCCTTTCATCGACCTGGGTTGTGGGCTCCTGCTGAGTTTTCTGGGATGGACCTTATTTTTGTTTTTGTCTGTGCTCACTTATAGAACAGGCTTGGTTTTGTGCAGATCTGTTATTGTCTCACTGTGGGTTTGTCTGATGTTGGTGTTCTGAGAATGTGTGTGTGTGTGTGTGTGTGTGTGTGTGTGTGTGTGTATGTGTGTGTGTGTGTATTCAACAGGACAGTGGAATGACTTAGCTGTGAGGACAAGTCTTGGTCCTCAACACTCAGACAAGCTGCCAAGGTGCTCTTCTCTCTCTTTATCAATCACTTGAATTTGTTATATAAGGAATTGTGGGAAGCTGAGTTTTTTTTTCTAATTCCTCAAATTGACCCATTTTTAAATGTGAGAATGTTTATATGCCCGTGGAGTTTTTGTTCTCTCTAGATATCGTGTGTGTGTGTGTGTGTGTGTGTGTGTGTGTGTGTTTGTGTGCCTTAGTTTTATTATACATTCTCTTGCATGGAAACAATAATAACTGTTTTGATATTTACTAGGATAAAAACATGGGTGTGATCTCCCTGCACTGCAGCTCGACAGCTTTCAGATAATCGCTTGTTTGACAAATGATGGAGAGAACATTTTTTTCTATTTTATGCTATTAAAATATACTTTGTTCAGTTGTGCATGCTGAGCATCTTGTGCCCATAACATGATGATGATCCTTGATGTGGCCTTGCTTACGAGTAGCATACGACTGAGCACTTGTTTCAAGGGAAAGGTTAGGGGTCTACTCTAGGGGTGCCCTAAATCAGGTTACCTTTCTTATTTCTCCTTCAAATTCCACTTAGCCCATATGAACTCATCCAAGCTGGGAACGTCGGGGTATCTCTGCTGATCTTGGAGCATGAATCTCAAGATTTGATACACACTGGAATTGCCTGCAGGACTTTGGAAGTTGCTGTCCTCTATATTCTACTTTTAAGGATTCTAATTTGTTGGCTTGGGCTGAGATTAGTCATTGAATTTTTTTAAAGTCCCCTTGAAATTTATTCAAGAGTTTGAGACTCATTGATATTTTTTTTCTCCAACTTGAATTTGTTTGAGTCACTTAGAGAATCGAACAAAAATGCAAATTTGGATTGAAATCATCAAGGGCAGAACCTGGGAATCTGCAGTTCCACCAGACTCTAGTCTGAGGATCACTCTTGAAATAGCAAGGGTAAGAAAATCTATTCCCATCATGTTGAAATCTAGCCAATTCTCTTAATTTTTTTTGTGACAGAATCTCAGTATGTAGCTTAGGCTGGGCTGGCACTTATGATGTAGCACGGACTGGCTTTGAACTCATGATCCTTCTGCCTCATCCTCTTCAGTCCTGAGATTGTAGGCATGTACTACCATGCCTAGCCAGTCTATGTTTCTCAGTGGTGTTTCGGGTGAGATATTTTAGTGAGAGAGAAGGAGACAGGAATGTGGTCATGCAGACTGAATATTTCCACTACTAAAAGAACACAGCCGAGAGCTGGGATTTACTGTGTGTGTGTGTGTGCGCGCGTGCGCGCGCACATGTTGAGGATGTGTTACTAAGGATGACTAGCCTGTGTGTCTGTATCCATGAAGAGCAGGTTCTTCTGTTCCCGCTGGCATGAGTCTCCTAGAACAAAGAGCCTCAGTTTTAAAAGTAGTAACTCTCGGTGGGGACGGCCTGGATATATTTTCACATCATGCCATGTTTTATAGTTCTGTGCTGTGCTGTACAGTGTGTGTGTGTGTGTGTGTGTGTGTGTGTGTGTGTGTGTATGCCAATCACAATGGTAAGATTTTGACTCTATATTCCCTGCAGATCCTATCAGATAGGAGGATACTATCACTGTCTAGATGTCTGGTTGGAGATGGAGAGGAGATGCCTTCTACTCAGTGTTTTTGTCAAAGAAGTATCAGAGAAAGGTGTTGTAGGGCTCAGTTGCAGTCAGTAAGAAAGAATTTGATTGTAAGGCTCATTTATTGGATTTTGGAGAGATGCATACAGCTCTGGTAACTGGGTTCCTTTTAGATTTTGTGAAGCCCCTTTTCTAAGGAGACATACTGGTGCCTGGTAGAGACTTCTAGGGACTTGATGTATTGGTATATATATCCTTCTTAAGGTCCCACTGGTGGATAGTTGATAAGGTGACTTGTGGACATGACCGAGATAAGTATAGGTCTTAATTGACCAGGTGAATTGGGAGGTTTTGAACATTACAAATAATTCCAAATTAAGATTCAAGGAAATGAATAGGTGGTAATCAAAGATAAATTTTAAAAAGGCTACCAATTCTAAGGTTGGTTCATTCATGGCTTCTTGTTCTAGAATAAAGTACATTCAAAGTGGATATGGTATGAGGGTTGTTTGGTTACGAGGTTTGGGAAAGGAAATTATGTGTCATAGTTTTTCCTACTGTCTTTGCATTTCAGTTCCTTTCCAAGGATAGGTGGGACAGAGATGACGGGAGTTACAGAGAAGTTGTAAAATTTACAGGTGAGAGAAGGTGGGGCCAAGGATTGTGGACAAGAACTCAGTGTTGGACACAGGGTACTTCTCATGAAGCTATCCATTAACATATACAGAGTGTGTGATGGTCAGTGGATGTGGATGTGCTAATGTGCTATAAGGAATACCTCTTGTGAAGTGTGGGCTTCTTCTGGACATGTCCTAGTGATTTCCCCACCCAAAGGCAGAATTGAAGCAGCTGTCTGTCCTTTGTCCATTTTCCTGGAATCCTAAATGCAAACTTTAGTTTCAAGTTAGGTAAATGACTTCCTATTTTGAAAAAGAAAAATGTTGATGGAGTCCTCATCAGGAGCCAGCATGGGTTGCTGGAATAAATGTAGATAGTAGAGTTAATATGAGCACCATCTAACTCGTGAAATGTCACTTGAAGCACTAAAGTCTGTTCGGATCAGCAAATTCTGCACAGACTATGTGGATTTGGGGTGATGTGTTCTCATTGATGAGGGTCGGCTGATTTTAGCTAGTTACTGGAGAATGACTGAAATGAAAACACTGCTGTGCTGAAGAAGGTTGAAACCAAAGCCAGCCTTCTCTTAGCAGTGACACAAGACTGAAGGCTCTGAGGGGATCGTGGATATGGACAAAGGATGAGCAATCAAAGGCCTGTGATGTGAGAAGAATTATCACACTTGATGGGGGACCATCGTCCTGCTTATTTACAGTCTGCCTAACTGAAAAGAAGATTTGCCATTTAGTACAAGTTAACCATGCAGACCCTAACAAAAAGTTCTCAGACCCAGCATCTCATTTAATCCACTCTGCACCAAACAGTAGTCCTGCCAGATACACTATTGTGTAGTTGGTATAAACATGAGGAATGAAATGTCAAAAAATTTAGTTATTAAGTTATTTGAATTGATCTAAAGTTTTAAGTACTTGAAGTACTTTATCTCAGAACCCAACATAGTAAAATATTCTAAGAGGCTAAGATTGAATTTCAAAGTTTGGATGATTATTAATCCCAACAGGTGTTATACTTTTGTTTGTCTGTCTGTCTGAGACTGGTCCTAAGGTCGACCTTGAGCTCATTATTCTCCCTCCTCAGCTTCCTGTGTCTTCAGGTTACAGGAATGTGATGCATTGCCCAGCTAGTTATTACCATCAAACTCAATTTGATGTGTAATTTGACACATTGTACAGCATGATTCTTGAAAGGAAATTCCCAAGGAAGGCAATTTATAATAATAATAATAATAATAATAATAATAATAATAATAATAATAATAATTTTGCTAAGAAGACAGAAATTGGTTTGGTGAGGGCAGACATGGGACCTGTTGCTTCTTCCTTCTTCCCTGTTCTTTCTTTTCTTCCGGGAGATCCTGTTCCTTTCCTCAGATTTAGACTAATCCCATTTGCACCTCATATAAGTCTCTGTAGAGACATACGAAGTTGGTGAATGCTGGTGGTATATAAATCCTAATACATTGGCAAAATGATGTACTGCCTTGTTAGAAATTACATAAAGAAGCAACAATGGAACCCAAGCCAGAGCCCGTGTCTTTAACTTGTAAATCTGAGTCAGTGCGCAATGCCATTTTCATTGGAAAAATGAAACAAATGTACAAAGGTAAGGAAAAAGGCACCTTGTTTAAAAAGAAAATAATTCTTAGAGGCCAAGCTCGCTTTATTCTTGGGTCACTATTGATCTAGCTCTGTCAAATGTGGACCTGACCCCTTGAATGCTCTATAGATTCATTTTTATTTGCTGTTGTGGTTTACCCTTTTTTTTTTCTCATCTGAATGCCCTGTTATAGACTGTAACCATTAATTAGTTTGACAGACTGTTTATAAGCTTCTCTTTGTGCCATGTTTATTTATGAGTTAGAATCATTTTTAGCTTGATGATAAGAGTCTCAATTTAATATATCATACACTGATCCTGATTAATAAGATACATTTAAAAAAATAAGGGGTTGGAGGTTTTGCACAAGAAATGTAAATGAATATTTGACAATCCCTCTTTTTATTAGCTCTTTGGGAATTTTATAGTCTTTTTAAAAATAATATTTAGTCTTCTCCCTCTTCTCCCAGATTCACCCTTTCCTTCCCACCCAACTTTCCGTCCTCTTTTTTGTTTTACCCATTAACTTCAATTAGTATTATCCACATATTCTTGGATCTGTAGCCTTCCACTGGAAGCATGTCTGGTCTACCAGGGGCTACACCCTTAAAGAAAGCAGACTCTCCCTCTCCCAGAAGCTACCAGTTGCCAATAACTTCAGCTGGAGTGGAACTTTGTATCCACTTCCATTCTCCATGATGGAATTTGGTATGACCTGAGATTATATGAGGGTTGTGCACGCTGTCACAACTGCTATGGTTTCACAGGTGCAGGTGCCCTACTGTGTCTGACGATACTGTTTCTTTGTAGTCACCCCTACCTTCATCTTGGGCTTACATACTCTTTTGCCCCTCTTCTGCAAGTATCTCTGAGCCTTTGGAGAAGGGGGTATCAGAGTGATGTTTCTCTTAGGGCTAAGCATTCTGTAGTCTATTGCTCTCTATACTTTGACCAGTTGTGAATATTTGTGGTGACAACATCTACCGGAAAAGGATGCATCTATGAAGAGACTTGACAAATGAACTAATCTTTGGTATAAAGATGGGATATTGAGAGTTTGTTTATCAATTTAAGCAAATAATAATAATAATAATAATAATAATAATAATAATAATAATAATGATAGGTTCTCCCATGTGGCCTATGAGTTTTTTCACCATCAGCTCCTGGCCAGAGTGTGGGGCTGAGTATAGGTTTCATATTATGGAGTGAGACTTAAAGCTAATCATAAAATGGCTGCTTACTTCCATGACATGTGTGGAACTTATGCCCTAGTGGGTCTGTCTTGATAGGGAAATTATTAACTTAGGTGGCAGGGTATACAGCTGGGTAAGATTGATAATTACTTCTCCTTGGTACTTTGAATGGCACCTTCTATCACTATGGAAGCTAGCCAGTGAGGAAAAAGTTTGCATATCAGTAGCAGCTTCATGTCTTCATATTCTGTGCAGAGTAAAACCAACATAATTGGCAATAACCTATTATGCTTGGGCGTTCATGGGACCTCACTCTCCGGCAACTCCATTCTTGACACTGAGATTTTTATTTGTTAGACGATTGTGTGTACTATGACCCTATTACAGGTCAATATGTTGTTTGCTTATCACAAAATACTTAAAACTTTTCACATTGAATATTTTCTTTAATTCAGCACCCAATTGTTCTTTGCATGTTTTATGTTGATTTCAAGACCAAGGTCTAGGGCCTTAATCTTTTTACTTTTCAAGCATGTTTACTTTCCCTGTTATAGAAACCTAACATGGTATAAGGTTTGGCCAATGCCACGAAGGAGACATTACCAAGTCAATCTTCATCTTGGGCTTACATCTCTTCTTCAAGTTACAAAGTCACTTTCCTCCGTGTTTATAAAGTAGGTGTGAACTCACTATCACCCTTTAGAACAATTGCAACAGTTTTCGGTCACTTTTGGTTTCCTATGGTTGGTACCGTCCCTCTCCCCTCTCCCCTCCACACGTAGAGCTGCCCAGCCTAAGCACCACTTCATGGGATTCTTCCACAGATTGTAATTTTATTCTTATTAGGGGCCACATCTGTGCAACTCTTTTTTTTGATGTGACAGCTTTAGAACCACGTGTTCCACATACTTTTAGTAAGCATCTACATGCGACTACATTTTTGACAACCTTAAGTATGGTGGCTATCCAAATTATTATAGGATCGAATCTTTCATAAGTTGAAACCTGTGCACCATTCTGAGTAAAGTGATGGAATCAGGCACCATCCTGCTCTGTCCCACACGGACCATATTTTCATGCCATAAAATACGACTTATTCGTGTGCCACTTAGTAGCTGTCTCAGTTAGCAGATTAATCCTTAAATTATTGACTATGTTGAAATAACTATCGTGTAGCAGCTTATCAATATATGATTATTCATCTTACTACACCTCATTACATATAATCTGTCATCAAAAAAAGAGAGTTTACACTTTAAGGTATGTTTGAGACAGGGTCTCACAATGTAGCCGTGGCTGGTCTGGAGTCTGCTATGTATGTAGTCCATCCTAGTCTCAAACGCACAGAGGCCCACTTGCTTCTGCCTCTGCCTCTTGAGTGCTAGAATTAACAGGAGTTGCCATACCGGACTTAATAAGATGTTTTGAAATAGTCAACATGCACACACCTTTTATTATAGTTAATTGCTTAATTGTTCTGTTTTATTAATAATTCTTATTGTTAATGTCCTATTTAATTATAAATTAAACTTTCTCTTAGGTATTCATATGGAGAACAGCACGTACAGGGTCTGGCATGGCTGTAGTCCCAGGCATCTACTGCTGTCTTGGAAATACTCTCTAAGAACCATGGAAAAAGATAAAATATAACGGGAATTATAAAGAATGATAGATTTGTCCAGTGCCTTTACAGATTTTGGAAAAAGAGAAAGACCAGGGTGACGTTGTGAAGAGCTCACGTTATGTAAGGGAATGGTGGACTGTAACCTGGAAACAGAGTTGCTGAACAGGGGCACAGTCTGGGAGAAGTTTGAACCAGGGATGAAGGACAGTTTAAAGCAGTCTAGACTGGGAAGTAAAATCATAATCCAAGCCCAACTAAATGCTCCTAGAACGGCCCAGAACTTGTGATCAATAACTTCCTGCCAGTTCTGTGGTTTGACTTGGTGAAGCTTCATGTACACTAAGCGAGGTGAGCAATGACGTAAGCATCCAGGGGAAGATCACGTGACAGAGCTCCAAGCGGCTTCCTACTTCCTCACAACAATGGAATGAGGACTCCTTTCCTTAAAAGAATGAACCATAGAACTGACATGGCTTTCGATCTTTCTATTATGAAAAATCTCTCGGGAGAGTACAGACCGGGCTCCCAGACAGAGACGTGAGATGGTAGCCTGACTGTGGGCATAAAAGCTAAGGCTGCCAAACTTAAAGCAGCAATGTTTGCCTGAAATTTGGTTCTAAGATTTACAAAAAAATATAATATCTGCCCACGTATCAACAGAATCTAGAGGAGGACTTGGGACTGATGCTTGGTGCTTGAGTCTGTGTCGGCCTCCAGTAGGAATGGAAGTAGTACTTGGAATTGGAACTCAAAGGTGCTGCTGTACTGCGTCTCCTTGCCGTCTTCCAGCTCCGTCTATGGACTCCTGTAGTCATTCTCTGGCAAGTTGGTTGCACTTTTGGATTATGTTCATCTTTTGAACCTTATCTGAATGCTGTTTGCTCGGGTTTCCAAATTGCTCTGGGTGACATCTGCTTGTCACCAGCAAAAGCCACAGGACAGTGGGGTAGGTTGCCTTGCACAGAGCAGACAGGTAATTGCAGCCTTAATTTTGTTTTGTTTTTGGAAGGATCCAGGTGTCCAGCCTCTTTATCTCACAAAAGAACCTTAATAAATGTGGGAGTGTTGGCAGACGAGCTGGCCCAGTGGGCAGCCTGCCCATCAGATGTGCTAGCCTTCTGCTATTGAAATAGTGCCTCCCGTGGAAGGCTCACACATCAGGAATTCTCTGCTGCTCCAAGCACCCAACAGCTTCCAAGCTAGGAGCACAATTAGCGACATGGAGACTTCTCAGCAGCCAAGACACACAGTTTACCCTGGAAATTCAGTTCTCAACAGAGAGTACCCAAGCCATGTGAACATTAAAGTCTGCCTTCTTGTGAAACCAAACTGCCCAGAGCTGGGAGCACTTGGCTGTTGGTAGGAGTACCTCTGATTGAAGAACTGACTGCTTTCAGAGGCTATGAAAATAGAGAATAAAACCGGTTATCTTGATTCCAGCCTCTCACTCTTCCCCTTTCTAACATCTTGCTTTGCGGTAGACATTTTCAAATTGGAGTCAGATGTGGGAGAAGCAAGACTCAAAAGTAGAATAGGCCCAGGCTTGGGTCTGGTCTGAGCAGCAGTTCAGAAAGCTGTCTTGAGAAGTTCTGGAAGCACGTGGAGGTGGGAATGGCTCCAGGACAATCAGAATAAGGGGCATCCAGAAACAGGCAATGTAGAAAGCCTTAGAGCCCATAAGTAGGTCTGCTTTGTGCAGGGACTAGAATTAGTGGGTAGAACTATTTTATCCCTAGCCATGTGAATTCCTAGTCAAGTGAGAAGTGAAAGGGTTTTCTAGAAGGGAATAAAACTAGTAGACAGATTTAATCTTAGTTAAGGACCTATGGGTCCCAAGCAAAATGATTTCAGGTACCATCTGAGTATAGCACACAGAAAGTAATGCTTTTCTTATTGACAATTAGGAACTGCTGCAGAACACCCCTAGAATATAAGAGTATGGAGCTAGATCTATATAGACTTGGATAAAAGAGGCTTTGATTCTCAAATCCTGTTGACGGTACCTACTTTCAAGGCATTAGAAACAAACTGCCTTGGACTCACTGCATCCTGGATGTCAGCTCCTATGGGCCTCACTCCAGTGAACTTAGCTGGAGTGGGACAAGTTCTCTATCCTCTGACTTTCTGCCAGATAGGATCTTCAAGAGTAGAGGCAGTTGTCACTGGAACCAGCCTAGAAGAAACAGCTGGGTCCTAGACAAGTCAGAGGACTGGCTGGAAGTACACACAACTAGCAAATGTGAGTTTTCCAGAACTTGGCCTTAATTCGGAATCAGTAATGGAGCCAGTGTGTTAAAAAACAAAAGCCAAAACAAAAACAAACAAACAGAATCCAAGGACATAGAGAGCTAGCCTGGGAAGCACAAGGTTCTGGGGAGACGGTATATGTTGGTTTGGAAGAAGGGGTTTGCCTTTAGCTGTTCAGAGAATCCTGGGTAGGAATCCAACACCTGGAAAAGTTGGGGCTAGCCTGGTGAAACAAGGAGCAAGGGGAAGGTTAGTGTGAATATTCCTCTGAAAGAGAAACTCCAGAGAAGCCTTTTGATGTGAGCAATTTCTGCCCTGGGAACTCCTAAGAGACATCACTGTACATGCTGGGTCTCTTGCCACATATTTGCTAAACATTTCTCTGTTCAGTTAGTTAGGAAGCAGTGACAATGGGGAGCAGCCAGAATGATGTATCCAATCTAATTTGAGGGCTGGAAGGAAGCTTCAACAGGGTTCTGCTATTTATTTTGGGCAAACCACCAGCATTCTAAGGTGTCCCTAACCACTTAATTCTATTTGATTTGATCCTGTGCTAAGTGACTTCCTTCTACTCTCCCAATTTATTGCCATCCCATTCCAATTCGGCTTGTTTTGTGGCTTGAACTGTTAGAATAAGGGGCATCCAGAAGCCGAGCAGTGGTGGCGCACTCCTTTAATCCCAGCACTTGGGAGGCAGAGGCAGGTGGATTTCTGAGTTCTAGGACAAAGTGAGTTCAAGGACAGCCAGGGCTTACACAGAGAAACCGTCTCGGAAAAAAAAACCAAGACCAAAAAAAAAAAAAAAAAAAAAAAAAAAAAAAAAAAAAAAAAAAAAAAAAGACAAAGAAAGGTCCGGGAAGGGCCTCAGAGAGACCATTAAAAACTGTATGTGAATTTTCACTCTTTTCTTTCTTCCCTCTCTACCTCCACCCCTTGCCTCTTTTCTTTTTTCTTAGATGCCATCTTTGGTGAAGAGCCTCCCATAGCATGTCTTACTTATTCTATCTGCAATCACCACACCAGAATATCTTTGTACCCTAGACAGAGATTTCTTTTATTTTCCCTATTAAAAAAAATAACCCAAGTGAAGCAGGTAGATGGGTGACATTTCATTTCTTTTTACATCAAGAATCAGGAGGATAGAGGGAAGCATAGATTTATCAAAAGGCACATGAGTGGTTCTTGTGGGACTCAAGACTACAACGTAATCAGAAGATCCAAGACCCCGGTTACTGTAGTTATTGGAGACCAGAATATCTGAAATGAAGGGAGATCCAGATCTTAACAATCATAGGCGCAGCCCCACAGCCAGTGATAGTCTGCTGTTAGTATATTTTGGGTAGCATTCGGGGTGGCACGGTCTCCACATCATGTCTCACCATTTATCCCAGCAGCCAGGCAACACATTGTCAGATTTGCCCTAGGTGGAGCATTAGCTTAGCCACACAGATAAGAATGATCCCTGCAGATAGAGTTTTAAATCAGCTCTGTGGGACACAGATGTTAACTGTCATCTGTCAAGGAAGCACGGGGGATCGCAGCACTCTTAGTTATATTTGGAGGTGACACAAAGTGACATGTTAAATCCATAGCTTTTGGAGAGAATGTTTTTCAGTATCAGTAAAAGCTACAGGGCACCAGACAGAGATTGTGAGTGCTTGCCATCTCTCTTTTTACAGTAGTTGTGATGAAACTGGTTACATAGGACCTGAACTCTGCTTGGATATTTATTCTGTAATTTTGAGATTAAAGAGTAGGTCAGAGTCTAGTTAATAGCTACAATTATTTAAGTGAAATGTACACACCACATACAGTTTCTGGTGGCTGATTTTATGAAAGAGGTGGTATCAGGTTTCCATCTTCTACATGGCCGTTTTCCTTAGCTAGGACTCCTTTTCTATGTTTGTGACTCAGGGCAGCCTGTGAGTATGTTCTTGTCAAGTTTACTATATGTAAACTTTAGAGGTTAAGTATGCTTGAAAATTAATTGCCTTTATGGAAAACATAAGGTGCTCTCGTGGAAGTCTAGAAACCATCTCTGCAGGAGAGAGAGGATGGTCGGCTTGATCTCAACCCAGGAGAAGACTAGGCAGTAAAGAAGAGAATGGCAGTGCTCACACCAGGGAGCCCCTGGTGTGTCTATCTTCGCTTGAGTGTCCCAGAGGAGACTTCAAAGCAAGAACCTGGGACTAAATCTTCATTTCTGAAGTGGTTCTAGGAAGGAAGTTGTGATGTGAGACAAGAAAGCCAGAGTTTTATGGAGTGTGTTTTGATGCTGGGCAGCAAGGTCTGCTCCTGCTGGGACCATCTGCCCTGCTCAGCACAGGGGCAGGGAAGCGAGGCTGCTTAACCCTCCAGTCTTGTTCATTATTGTATGAGGCAGAGAGAGTCGGAGGCTTTTCCATGTTTGGAAACTGTGGGGTCCTTGTGTGTTCTGTAGGGTGAGCTGAGAACTTTTACTAGAATTAGCAAGTCCTTAGAGCTCTGAATCTATCCTAGAGTTCCCCCAATATGCTGGGATGACTGCAAAGTCACTTTCCTGACTGGTTTAGGCATGATAGGATATTTAGCTGATTCAAAAAGCTTACATTGCTGATAACTATGAATAGATGTCTGGATAGTAGATACTTTGTGTGCATTAATTTAAAACACCATTGAACTTTAATATTGGATTTCATATTTGGTAAAGGATATTGACACAGTGTATAAGCACAAAAAAAAAAATAGAGGGCATATCCATCTCTACATGGTATAGAACACCATACTCACTGTGCATCCCAAATTCTGTAGGGAGAAATGGCAAATATTTTGATTAGAAAAATGCTCATGTATTCAATCTGACATGTGTAGTATAGAATATTTTCTTGAAATAGATTTGAGGTCAATATAGCTGCTGGAGAGGAACTACACATTTTCCTCGGACGTCTAGGAAACCTTCTCTTTCTTACTGAGTTGCCTTTGTATTAAAATTAGAAACAGGAAGACTGACCACACCAAAGATTCCTTGTGTTGTGGAAATTTGAAGATCTTGGCAACACTCCTGAGGGGTTGAGAGTAAGCCAGCATGGGCAACTGCATAACGGGTAAACCTCCCCACATGATGAAGGAAGGATAGATAACCCACAAAGTACATGTCTACCAAGGGCTGATGAGCATAATGCTGCGAATAACTGTTCCATTACTGTGGGTGAACACCCCAGAAAGCCACTGATGTCAAATCTGGGCAATGTGTAAATGATGGGTAAGATACTGCAATTTATCAACCAGCAGATATGCCTTTCCCCCACAAATAACTCAGAGAAAACTGTAGACCCATGATTTGTTCACTATTTATCAACAAAGTCTTTCTGATTTGGCAGTATGACAGCCTAATGATTTTTAACTGTGTTTCTATAAAAGCAACACCTGTTTTTCTTTTCTTTTCTTTCTTGCCATTGGGATACATTTTCAGTGGTCTTAGGGGAGGATAGGCTTGGTGAAATACACTCAATACATTTCCAATGGTCTGCCTTGTCTGACTCTGTCAACATGTGTACAATCATTTTCATTTTCGACCTTTATATTATTCTGCTTTCTTTCTGCATGGATAGTATGAACATGCATAAAGTATACATTTTATATATGCACACATAACATATCAGTAAGGAGTCAGCCAGGAAGGCAAGGGACACTCATGTTATTTGACGAAGACAATTTTAGTATATGGAACTGTTAAGCAGAAATTAGACTTAGAATTTGTTAGAGAAATAAAAAGCTTTTATAAGTAACCATTCTCTTGGAATATGAGAACAAAGGAAGGACCTGAAAAGAAGATTAGAGGAGAGATCCTGCAGAGCTGGACCTAAGGAAACCTGAGACTAGTTTTCATGTGTGGGACAAAAATAAACTCTCAAAACAGAACTGAAGGATGGGTTCCTGTGTTAGCTAGTTTTATGTCAACTTGATACAAGCTAGAGTCATCTGAACAGAGAGAACCTCAATTGAGAATGTGTTTCTATGAGAACCAGCTGTAGGACATTTTCTTAATTAGTGATTGATGGGGGAGGGCCCAGTCTATTATGGGTGGTACCATCCCTAGGCTGGTGGTACTGGGTTCTATAAGTAAGGAGGCTGAACAAGCTAAGGGGAGCAAGCCAGTAAGCAGCACTTCTCTATAGCCTTTGAATCAGTTCCTCCCTCCAGGTTCCTGCCCTATTTGAGTTCCTGTCCCGACTTTCTTGAGTGATGGACTATGGTATGGAAATGTAAGCCATATTATCCCATTCTTCTCTAATTTGCTTTTGGTCATGTCATCTCATCACAGCAATAGAAACCCGAACCAGAACAGTTCCTAATCTACTGTTAGGTGAAGGAGTAGCGATGGGGGATGCCCAGTGAACCTCATGCCAACAGAGAGGCAGGAATTCCTTTTCTTCTTTTCTTAAGTCTCCCTCTAGTTCATCTTACTGACCATCCTTACAGATAGATAACTCATAGCAACAGAGAAATAGTGTGTAGAGTACCAGCCCCCAGGACCCAAGACAACTGTTTTGGGGTAGTGTCTTGGTCAGGGTTTCTATTCCTGCACAAACATCATGACCAAGAAGCAAGTTGGGGAGGAAAGGGTTTATTCGGCTTACACTTCCATACAGCTGTTCATCACCAAGGAAGTCAGGACTGGAACTCAAGCAGGTCAGGAAGTAGGAGCTGATGCAGAAACCATGGAAGGATGTTCCTTACTGGCTTGCTTCCCCTGGCTTGCTCAGCCTGCTCTCTTATAGAACCCAAGACTGCCAGCCCAGAGATAGTCCCACCCACAAGGGGCCTTTCCCCCTTGATCACTAATTGAGAAAATACCCCACAGCTAGATCTCATGGAGGTACTTCCCCAACTGAAGCTCCTTTCTCTGTGATAACTCCATCTGTGTCATGTTGACACAAAACTAGCCAGTACAGGTAGCTTGGAGGTAAACTCTGTCTCATAATGGCAATCATGCATACATATGGGATTGAATCATATGGAACCTCTGATGTTCTGTTAAAAAGTATCTTTCAATCAAAAAAATGGTTTTTCTTTTTTCTCTCCCCCCCAATCCTTTCTGGGCAATGAATTCAGTGTCTCAAGTGTGCTAGAAAAGTGTGCCACCATTGAGATATATCCCTAGCCCTTTCTTTCTTGAGACAGATTCTTACTGTATAGGCCAGACTTCTCTCAAACTCAGGACCTTCCTGATATCAGGGGCTGGAATTACAAGAGCATGTTACTACACCTGGATAACAAGATTTTTTTTTTATTTTTTATTTGTTATTGTTATTTTGTTTGTTTGTTTGATACACAGTCTCTTATCTTTGAAAGAAATCCACACTTTACTTCATATAAATAAGATAGATTTCATATCTTCATAGACTTTCCTGCCTTAGACATGTATATGCACACACATACAACTGAACTTTTTTATTGGATATTTTCATCTATTTACATTTATTTACATTTCATTGTTATCCCCTTTCCAAGTTTCCCCTGGTGCCGGAAACCCCCTATCCCTTCCTCCCTCCCTGTGCTTCTATGATGGTGTTTCTCCACCCACCCACTCCTACCTCCCTGCCCTTGATTCCCCTACACTGGGGCATCTATGGATCCGTCAGTTGACCAAGGACCTCTCCTCCCATTGAACTTTTAAGCAGATGAGAAATACTTTTACACTTACTTAGGTCAAAGGATGCTGGCACTACTATCTGATTGAGATAGAGTTTATCTAATGTCAGCTTCTCAATGAAGGGCATTCATCCTACACACAAATGAATTACATGGACATGGTTTTGTTTGCCATCTTTTTTACTTTGTATGGTATTTCTGCATCAAGGATACATCATTAATTCTTCCTATTAATTCTTTCCTTGACTATATTCTATTGAGTCCTCAAGGATCTACACCGGTACATTCCAGAAGTAAGGTTCACTGAAGCTTCTTCATGTTTAGATAAGAAGAGGGAATGCAAAGCAGTGTTGCTCAAAAGTACAAGTACTTGCTAAGCGAAAAGAGATCTTAGACCTAATTCCTGAGTATCACACACACAAACACACACACACACACACACACACACACACACACACACACGGGGGGTGGGATAGATGGAACTAAAGAGGGATGGAGGGAAGAAGGGAAAGAGGGAAGAAGGAAGCAGGGAAAAGAAAGGAACTGTGTAGTTTGGATTGTTTGTTGTGTGTATAGAAGTGCACACCTACCTATGAATCCTAGCACTTGGAAGAGCAGGAAAACAACGAGAAGTTTGAGGCCAGCTTCATCTACACCGTGAGATCTAGGCCAGGGCTACATAACAAACTCCAACTTCAAAACCAAAACCAAAACCAAATGGGAAGAGAGAGGCAGACCAGACTGGTGCCCAGCTCCCTGCCATCCTGTCCACCACCATTTAAATGAAGACTAGCTACCTGTTAGTAGCTTCAGATGCTCACATCTGTTTTTTTTTTGTTTGTTTGTTTGTTTTGGCCTGGCATTCTGAATCTAAAAGGAGAAAGGTATGTTTGATTTTTTTTTAATGGGAGTGATTCAGAGACCATTGAGTAAGTCATCGGGAAGGCACACAGTGTACTCATAATAGGCTATGTGCTCCTTTGGCGTCTTTCATTGGCCATTGTACATATCCTTAGGGTCATGCTGCAAATTTCCATTTTGTTTGTGTATTTTCCATTGCTCTATTTCAATGTAGTATAAAAGAGAGAGTGAGGCCTGGAAGTCTATGACAGAATGAATGAATCAAAGAATCTCTGAAGTACTGACGTCAGCTTCAATGTGTAACTGAGTTCAGGGGATTCCGGAAATACCTTTCCCAGAGTGGGTATGTCCATTTTCCTCAGCTACTTGCTGTCTTTTCCTAGACCCCTGGTGCCTGTAGTCTTCTCTCCTTTTCCCTCTGACAAACCAATGTCACAATCGACTCAAATTCTGAGTTCTGCCTCCTGATGCCATTTCTTTCACAACAGCCAAGAGGAGGGGAAACTGATAAACAGGCTATTTTTTGCACCCGAAGTTGGCCCAACTCTCCCGTATAATAACATCAAGTAATGTTTGTGGGATAGTCTTCTCGTGAAAGATGGCTGTAATTGCCTTCCAGATCCCAGGGATAAGAGTGGATGTTGAAATCAGCTTAACTCTTTTAGGCTTTCAAGAATCCAACCTCAGAGGCCCAGGAGGGGGTGGTCAGTGCCTGTGCTTGGTTGATAGAGTACAGACCATCTCCTCCAGTGACCCAAACGTGTGCTGCACATTTTGAATTGCCCCCCTACACACACACACACACACACACACACACACACACACACACACACAGAGATAGAGAGAGAGAGAGAGACTTTGCGTGTTTGTGATCTTGGATGGATCAAATGACACTTATTAATACACACAGCCCCTTTCCAGAGGGACTCATTATTGTCTTTACTGCTTAGAAAATCCTTTTGTGTTTAATCCTCTCTGCACCTTTATTTTATTTTATGTTTTTCATCCCATCTGTCAGTAGGCTTTTGAGCCCTGCAGGTCAGCACATCAGCACTTCCCTCGTCCTTCCCTGAGCACTGCTCCTATTTCTGAAGTCCTTTCACTGGGGAAGGCTGCTGCAACAACTTTCACAGGGCAAGTGTGAGAGCCCAAGCAGAAAATAAGTCAAGGAAGCCACTGCATTCTGCTCTGTTTGGTGATTTGTAGCCTGGTGGGGGGCAGGGGTGGGCTCCTACTGATTTGGGCTTTCCCTTGAAATAACAGCACATTCCTATCTTGGGTAAACCCACTTGGTACTGTGTGTGTATGTGTGTGTGTGTGTGTGTGTGTGTGTGTGTGTGCAGTGCAGTGCAAAGTTGAATTTTGGGAAGATAGAGTGTTCTAAATATGATGGTGGCGCTCCTTTATCTTTGCTACTGTTCAACACTTGGGTGCTTGTGAGAGGCACATCATGCCCTAGTGGAATTGCTGGGGTGGGGTATGTCCTCAGTTTCCCTGGTTAAGTGCAAAATGTTTTCACTTCTTGCACATGCCCAGTCTGTGAGTTTCTAAAGCATAGGTGGGATCACTGACTGTAGACATTGATCACACTGGATACATCTCTCCTTCCTTCTACACGAAAATTTTGTTGGAGAGACTTCTCCCAGTTTGAGTAAGCCAGCTGGGTATAGATGTCTTATATACTTTAAAAAAATTTGTACAATTATCTTCACTATATTAAACACAATAGCTACAAAGGAAAGTAAAATTAACTAAGCCCACCTCATTATCCAAAGGATGGAGGGGGAGCAGAGCCTGGTGGGGTATTAGAGTAACCCTGTGACTTGTTGTTGTACTGGAAGAAATGTCTGGGTAACCCCCAGAGACTGATTTTCTTTTCCATTTTGATGCAAGAGCAGCATAGGAAGGAATTTAGTAAAAGACAAAAGGAACTTTGAAAATTTGGTAAAGTATCTGAGGGTATTTGGTCTCCAGGACCCTAAATCAATGCCTGCGAAAGCCGTTTTTTATCACCTGAACATTGCTCTGCCAACAGGACAGCTTTTGCACCTGTTGGCTGGGCAGTACAGAAGGCTTCCCAGAGAGTAGTTGTTTCCACTCCTCCCACATAGTAAGTAGTCCTCCCTGCAGAGCAAGAGATTTACCTGTGCGCAGCTTTTCCCTGTTGATTCTCTGAATCAGACAGGCTTTCCCCTAAACCCCAGGGCTATTTGTCCTGCTAACCTTTGCCTTTTAACAAACGATCTTTTGTACAGCTCGCTCCTAGACTTAGATTGCTCTTTCCTTCTCTTTCATTTTATATATGTGTGTGTGTGTGTGTGTGTGTGTGTGTGTGTGTGTGTATACCCCAAACAAATAAAAACAATACCAATACTTTAAAACTTAATGATATGGACAAACAGCTCAGAGTGGGAGTGGGGAGGAGAAGATGAAGGATGACCTCTGGTTGGTCAATCTAGTTGACATGATTTATAGACTTGAAGGACTCCCTTGGCAAGGAGCAAAGGGAAGGGTCAGTTGGTAAGGAAATAGTGTGGTCATGTGACAAAGAGCTAAGGATGAGAGAAACCGCAAAGTTTCTGCTCCTGAACAATGGCAAAGTTCAGCCGTGTTCTCAGGTGCCCAGGAGAGAATAGGCCCTCATTGTAGTAGTGGATCAGCACCTGCCTTTGTTTCTATTTCCCTTGCAGTGGCATTAACATTATCTTGTCAATCTGTAGACAGGCTGGCATAGACACAGCCACTGATGGATCGTTAGCCAGTCAGTGCATCAGAATGGCTTGGCCTTGTTGATATGTGTCTCCGAGTGCTGCTTGAGGAGACATGTAAGTAACTGAAACTTTTAGCAGATACCATGCTCCATGAAGAAGCTTAACCCCTTGTTGCCCAGTTATAGTTCTGTGTACTGTTACACACTGCAGTTTATCAGCGTAACAATTTAGACTTGGCAAGGTATGGACATGGAAACTGTGAGTATTCATATCTAATTCCCAAATTCATGTGAGATCATCATTTGCCTTTAAAGTAAAGTCAAGGTATATATTATGCACCAATTTAGACTCTAACTTGCATGACTTTGCTAACACATGTGCCTATGTATCTACAGTCAAACCGAGGTGGGAAGCGATATTTTAAAAACCCCAAAGCTCCATTCTGCCCCTTCTAAGTCAGTTTTCACCCAATCCCCAAACATACTGTTCCAACTTCCATTTCCACACATACATTTTACCTAGTCTTAAACTTTCTATGAATAGTGCACTGTAGAAATCTGTTCTTTTGAGTTTGACTTCGTTCATTTAAAATTATGTTTACAAGACAGTTCTTTCTACAATTATGAAATATTCCACTATATGAATTTACAATGCTTTATAAATTTGTGTGTGTTGAGACAGAGAGACAGAGAGATAGAGAGACAGAGAGAGAAAGAGAGATTATGTAGTCTAGGCTGGCCTTAAACTCACTATGTGGCCTAGGCAGGCTTTGAATCTATGATTGTGTCTCAGCCTTCCAAGTGCTCAGATGCTAGGCATGCCTCCACTTGGTAGAGCTTATTGATTTTCCTGTTGCTGCTCACTCAATCACTTGGAATCTCACAGAGAAATTTTATGTAAGTCTTCTATATATAGTCATCTCTGTTAGACAACTCCCAGTGAGCCCCCATGGGCCTAGTTTAGTTGACTCTGTTAGTCTCCTTGTGTTGTCCTTGACTCCTCTGGCTCTCCTCAGTCTTTCCCCCAACTTTCTACATGTCTCCCCAAACTTCGCCTAATGTTTGGCTATGGGTATCTGCATCTGTTTTCATCAGCTGCTGGATGAAGCTTCTCAGGAGACAAGTTATGCTTAGCTCCTGTCTGTAAGCATAGCAGATTATCATTAATAGGGAGGAGTTGGTTCTTTCCCATGGGATGGGTCTCAAGTTGGGCCAGTCATTGGTTGGCCATCCCTCAATCTCTGCTCCATCTTTATCCCTGTGTATCTTGTGAGCATATCTTCAGTAAGAGGATTTTTGCAGGAATTTAGAAAAATTGTTGTGGGGGCGGAGGGGGGCAGCCCTATCTGGAAAACCTTTAATGTATTAGCATACACCTTGCAAAATCTCTGTTATGTTGGTATAATTTATGGATAATGAAACTGTGGCATTGAAAGGCCAAGAGACTTAATGACATTACCCTGCTAATTATAAGAGTCCCAAACATATTTCAAGTATAACATACTTCCCATATGCAACAGTTATTTAAATTACTAGAAAGGACATCAAATGGGATTACCATACACACTATCACCATGACATTCTGAAGATCTCTCAAGTTCACTAGGGCCCTTCACTGCTCAAGGCTGTTCTTAGCATCTCTTTCCTGGATCTCCACTAATATACATATCATAGACTCTCTCCAGCACCGTTCTTTCTAGAAAGCACTTTAGCCAAATTCCAAGCTTTCTTTTACTTTTTCCCTTCCCCATTATGGACTTCAGTTGATATAAAAATTTATTGTGCTATGGTACATTAAAATAATAAAATACAGGCTTGGAGAGATGGGTCAGTTCTTAAGAATGCTTCCTGGTTCTCCAGAGGACCTGAATTTGATTTCTGGAACTCTTGTCAGAGTGCTCTGACATCTTCTGGCCTCTGTAGGCATGTACACACATATTCACACACACACACACACACACACACACACACACACACACACAAATAAAAAATTTTGAATCTCTTTACAAAAAATAGGTGAAGATAATTCAGGACATAGTGGAATTATAGCTTTGTTACAGTTGCCAGATCATCAGTCAAGATGATTCACATCTTGATATGATCAGTCAAGACGATCAGTCAAGACGATCATCATCTTATGGTTCCTCTAACTGTTTGGCCTTCTGCTTACCCCAAACCCTTCTCTTTATTTTCTCTTTCAAAGCCTTGTGAGGAAAAGTTGGGACCCCTCAACCTGCCAAATTCAAATAGTTTGACCAACATCTCATGCACTTCAGACATTTTTTTCTCCTCTGTCTTTGATTTCCATTCTGTCTCCAGTTGCTACCCCTAGTGAGATTCATCTTTATGACCAGATCCTCATACCCCAAATTTTCTCAACATTTAAAGCAGCTCTTTGGAAGCTATCAGAGACAAACACATGAGGAGACACCACTATTCCTGACCCATGTGTTCCTGTTACCAGAGTTAACAGGGTGTATAAGTTAACGATAGGTACTGAGATCCTCTGATAAGTTAACGATATGTACTGAGATCCTCTGATAAGTTAACGATATGTACTGAGATCCTCTGATAAGTTAACAATATGTACTGAGATCCTCTGATAAGCTAACAATATGTACTGAGATCCTCTGATAAGCTAACGTTGTGTACTGAGATCCTCGGGTGTATAAGCTAACGATATGTACTGAGATCCTCGGGTGTATAAGCTAACGATATGTACTGAGATCCTTGGGTGTATAAGCTAACGATATGTACTGAGATCCTCTGAAGGTATTGCTGCTGTGTTTGTTCAGTATCTTACAAGCTTCTTAACATTGTTCATTGATGTGGACTGGGTGGGCCTCAGAGTTCAAGAGAATAGAGATTGTGGACTAGCTTAGAAGCTGCCTGATGATATTTCCTGACGTACGGCTCCTTGAAGAGGGCATCTCACCAGATAATGCTCCGAAGTGTATTGCCCTTTGGACGAATGGGTCAACCTAGGAAGAGGCACTTTAAAGGGTTTTGGAGGGCCACTTGGCCTCTTTGTCCTCTGTGAGGTGCTCCTGGATATGGGCAGTGGCATCTGATTTTCTCAAGGACTTGTTGGTCCTATTTCAGTTCTGAGTGGCTTCAATATTTATTCACTTATGTTGCCAGCCCACCAAATAACAGATTATTTGGATCAACAACCATTATCAGTATAGTAACACCAGTGGATATAGCAACTATTATTAGTATAGTAATACCAGTGAATGTAGAGATAACAAAACACTAGACAGTAAGCAATGGTAAGAATATATAGATGTGACTTTTAGATCCACATTTGGGGTATGAATGATATTTTATACAATATTTTTAAATGCATGAATTATTTCATGTGTATTGGTGTTTTGCCAACATGTGTGTCTATTTACTCTAATTATACCTGGTAGCCACAAAGGCCAGAAGAGCACATTAGGTCCCCTGAGACTGGAGTTACAGGTGATTTTGACATACCCTGTGGGTGCTGGGATTTGACACCAAGTCCTCTGGAAGATCAGTCACTTCTCTTAACCACTGAGCCATCCCCCCCCAATGCATTAATTTTAATGAAATTTTCTTTTAGTTCAATAGGTTCATTTAGCAATAACACATATGTTAAATTCATATTAGAAACGTCTCTAGTATCAAGCATCTAACTCTATACCTAGGTTTCTCAATTGATGCTCCATTTTCTAATGCTCTAAATAAGCAGTACTGTATCAATGACCCCAGCCATTTCTGCATCTGTATTTGTATTTAGTTATCCTTTATTTTAAAATGAAAAGATTTATTCATCTATGAGCCTTATAATACAGTCTCTTCAAGTGATTTTATTTATTGTACTGCCTGATAAGTTTTTCTTGGTGAATTCTTTAGCAGTCAATTACAAGATGAGCTTGTTGTTTGGAAATGGTTAAAACATTTCACTTTATGATAACAAGAGTACCTAAATATTGTCCAAATATTTCTGCTCAGGAATGGCCATTCCACACCTCAGCAAGCAGGTCCCTTTCCATGTAGGAAGTTTCTTTTTATGCTATCCTTCCCTCAGAAATGTTAAGTGTGTTACAGAAAATCTCCAGAGGGCTTTGAAATACAGATAATAAGGTTTGTTTATCCTGAGACAGTAGCTCCCTTTGCAGCCCAGGCTGGCCTGAATTTTATGAACACTCCTTTATGGCCATTCTTCTGTGTCTGCTTCCAGAGTGCTAGGATTGCAAGTGTGTGCCACCAGGTCTAATCTCAGTCATTCATTCTGTAAGTTTTGAGTCATTTATGTTGAAAGTGAGCAATGCTTTGAATAGAAGTGGCATTCTAGCCGGGCGGTGGTGGCGCACGCCTTTAATCCCAGCACTTGGGAGGCAGAGGCAGGCGGATTTCTGAGTTCGAGGCCAGCCTGGTCTACAGAGTGAGTTCCAGGATAGCCAGGGCTATACAGAGAAACCCTGTCTCGAAAAAAACAAAAACAAAAACAAAACAGAACAAAACAAAAAGAGAAGTGGCATTCTGTAGATTGGTACCTACAGTTTTCTCTCTCTCTCTTTCTTTCTTTCTTTCTTTCTTTCTTTCTTCCTTTCTTTCTTTTGCAAAATATTCTTGAAAAGGTTTATTAATCATTTAATTTTCTAGAAGCACATTTCTTGTATATATTAAGGGACTTTTGTACTTAATCCTATTATATTTATTGATTCACTTCCCATTTTAGATTTTTTATTAGATATTTTATTTATTTACATTTCAAATGCTATCCCAAAAGTTCCTATACCCTCCCCCTGCCCTGTGCCCCTAACCACCCACTCCCACTTCTTGGCCCTGGTGTTTCCCTGTACTGGGGCGTATAAAGTTTGCAAGACCAAGGGGCCTCTCTTTCCATTGATGGCCGACTAGGCCATCTTCTGCTAGAGGCATGAGCATATGCAGCTAGACACACGAGCTCTGGGGGTACTGGTTAGTTCATATTGTTGTTCCACATATAGGTTTGCAGATCCCTTCAGCTCCTTCAGTATTTTCTCTAGCTCCTCCATTGGGGGTGGACTTAGGAACTGATGTATCCTAGATGGTCACGGTGAGAAGTGAATATCATATTTGTTAGGAAATTCTCAAACTTTTCATTTTCAGAAACAATCACCACTATGATGACAAACAATTCTTTGCTATTATTACTAGATGTTCATATTTATCAAAAAGCTTTTGAGGCCACATGTTTTAGAGGTCCTGTCTTGGGAGAGCCCAGGCTTTTCAAGCAGATCTGACTCTATTTGGATTCACTTATTCTGCCTCAGCTGTGATAGGGGAGAGCAGACCAGGGAAGGCAGAGGGCAAGAGAAAGATGCTAGATCTCTTCTCCTACTGGGGTATGGATTTGGCAGTATAGATTCAGGTGCGTTCCCGGGATGTCAGTTTTTTGAAGATGGAGTAAGACAAAGCAGATGGAATGAGATAATAATGGGAAGGTGTCAGAGTTAGGGTTTTATTGCTGGAAAGAGTCACCATGACCATGGCAGCTCTTATAAAAGAAAACATTTCAGTGGGGCTGGCTTACAGTTTCAGAGGCTTAGTCCATTATCGGCATGGTGGCATGTACATTGACATGATGCTAAGGGAGCCCAGAGTTCTACATCTGGATCCATAAGCAACAGAAGGCAATTGCCACACTAGGCCTAGCTCAAACTCATGAGACCTCAAAGTCAGGCTCCATAGTGACCCACTTCCTCCAACTAGGCCACACCTCCTAATAATGCCACTCCCTAAGGGTCAAACGTTCATACATGCGAGTCTATGGGGGCCGTACCCATTCAATCCACCACAGAAGGGAAGTGCTGAGAGGAGGGAGAAGGTTGTTCACTACCCAGGGTATATCTCCCTTGTCTTCTTCTCCAGACCATTGAAATGATCCTCAGGCCACTCAGCTCAATTGCTACATGCTCTTTCCAGATAGCAGTTTTGCTCTTCTGTAGGTTAGTTAATCTACCTGCCTACTATTGTTGTTAGTTCATAGCATAATACATATTATTTAGAAGAGAGCTAGAGACTAAGATGCGCCTTACAAAGGTCATCTTACATTATAAAGGTATGGGATCTGCAACTCATATATGTATAATGTATATGTGTATATGTATGTGTATGTTTATGTGTATGCATATGTATGTATATGTATATGTATGTATATGTATATGTATGTTTCAGTTATTTTTTAGCATGTAAAATGTTGGACAAAAAGATGGGGTACTGAATCATGAGTTTAAGTATACCTTAGTATGTAAACACTGAAAACTGAGTGCACAGATTTTCCTTTGTAACCAATAGGTGGGACTTAGTCACATACAGCAGTTAAGCTCCATTGAATCACAGGTGAATAACTGTTCAAGTAATATTCAGATGAGACAAACAAATAGAGAACTATAAACATTCCAAATGTCTCTATACCTCATTCCTGCCTCTCGTATGTCCTATTACTCTCTAGCTATAAATATACCCTGCATATGATAATATATATCACAACCTGAGCATGAGAGTACCTCACTCAGAAAAGAGCAGGCACCTAAAGGTCAGGTAGTACCCCTAGGTACAAAAAAAAAGGCTATGGATGCAGGGTTTCTAGGCGAGAAGTAGGTAGCAAGATACTGGAGAGCAACAGAAGGAAATCTATGGAGAGCACACCCCTTGGGTAGATAAAAATAGCTCATCCGGGTTGCCTTGTAGCTGATATCTGTGGACACCATTTCTAACAACACCTTGTCCATAGGTATGCCGTTTTGAGCTGGGTGAGTAGCACTGACATAGTACATTCACCTAGTATGTGTGGAGATTTGCTCTATAGCACTGACCCCCAAAGCCATTTCTTTCATAAAAATGCAGCTTTTCAGAGGGTTTTTCAGAGTCTACATGTGAGTCAAAGTGACAAGCTTGCAGCCATCGGTGTGTGGGTTGTCTATTTGGGTGTCACAGTTGGCCTCTTGTCCTCTGTGGCATAATGTGTCCTGAATCTCGTTGCTGGCATATTTGGGCATCTGTTGATTCCTGCACTCCCAGTCTTTTCACATAGGCTTACGGAACATTCAGAGGCAACAGAGCTCCGTACTGAGACTTACAAGCCCCACTGTCAAAAGGCACTTGTCATTATTAACTTCCCTGAGTCTTTTCTTTCTGTTTCATTTTTTAGGAACCCATCAGTGATAACTTCAGTGATGGCCTTGGATTTGTCAGGGGACCTGGAGGATTTGAAGGGTATGGAAGATTTCCTGTGTCTTTTCAGCTAGGTGATTTGGACCTATATGGGCATTGTATAAACAAGGCTTTTCATGGCGCTGAGTCAGAGACAAAGCTCTGTGATCATCACTATCATCATTGAAAGTGTCTCCTTCTGTCTGCCCAGGTCTTGATGGCAGGTATAGTTGTAGTCTTCTTCTTCTCAAGGCTGTGAGACAGTAATGACAGAATGTTAGCTACCAGAGACAGCGTTAGAAGTCAGTGTGGCATTCATACTCACTCTTTCCACTTGCTATGGTGATAAGCAACACTCCAAATAGAGGCTCTTTTGTTAGCCTGGCTCCCAGCATGAGGACAGAGCTGAACACAGACCCTGCTGAACCGTGATAGACAAATATGAGCAACAAATGAAACTCTTGTTGTTTCAAGGCATAGAGGTTTCTCTTCCTTCCTTCCTTCCTTTTTTCTAAAACTATAGCATAGCATAGCTCATCTCAAGTATTATAGATGGGTCACTGGAAGACTAAACTCATTAACATGCCCAGAACAACAGGGCTTCATACACCAGGAAACACAACGCCACAATGCCTCCCAGGAGACAAATGAGACTGGGAAGACACTTGATGACTCAGCATCTTGGGGCTCAGAGGAAAAGCATCCATCCCTGTCTGCTGTCTTGTTGTTCTTTGCCAAACTCCCGAGGATAAGTGAATCATGGTTCAGTGACTGACTACATGGTCAGAGCCATGCAGAATGGCCAGACCACTGTATATCTTCCCAGGGGTCCAACTGTCTGCTGGGTTGCCTGGGGTTCATAGGCTGAGGAGTTGGTGGAGTCTCCTAACATCACAGCTGTTTAATTCTAGGACCATCTAGTTGTTCCCACTGATCATAGAAAATCTGAGTTGCTGGGAAGATGTGTGGTAATGGTGAAGTCACTCTGATACTGTATACTGTGCACTGTATACTGTGTACTCCATTGCCAGTCCTTTCTGAGTTTGTGTTCGGATTTGTTATTTGTAAGAACCTAAATTCTGAAGTTTGAGTGATCAGGTATTAGTTAGAAAGAAATAAGTGGTAGAATCTAGCTTGGAATCAAGTTCCAGTCAAGGACCCAGTCAATCAGACAGAAAAACAGGCAGACAGACACAAACACATTTACACACAAGGATGGAGACACAGACAGACAGACAGACAGACACTCAAACACACACATACAAGGATAGAGAGGTGGATGGTCACACACACACACATATACACAGACAAAGATGAGATACACACACACACACACACACACACACACACACACACACACCTGTGCTTTTGCTTGGAACCAAAGGGTAGCTTATTCTGCATCTCAACCCCCCCCCCCAAGTAATTTGCACATGAGTCCTGTTTGCACCAATGTATATACTAGGTGTATATGACCAACAGAGAGAAACCAGAGAGGGTGGGGACTTGGGAGAGAAGATAAACTAGAAAAGGAGTCTCCATGTGTGTACACTAGAGGCTTCACACTCAAACCTGATTGGTTATCTCTAGGCTAAAGGAGTCAGTTTCAGTGTAGTCTCATCCATCGTGAAACCGAAGATCTGCATCTCTTCTCTTAGCTGTTGCTGCTTATCACTGGGAATCCAACCTTCCCAGGATGGAGATAGGGTGAGGCGGGGACCTCCCAACAGATGACAAGCATGAGGTCAGCTCTCAGCTCCCAGGAGAACTGCTGGAAATGATGAGTGGCTTAAAGTCACTGACTTGTTAAAAAGAAAACTGGCTGGCTTCCCTGTGCTTATCAATGAGCCTGTGTGTCAGAAGCTGCCAGAAAAAGGGAGAGTAAGAGGGCAGAACAGGGAGGGGGACTGCCAAGATTTCCCCTGGGAGGTTGTCAGTGGGTGAGCCGCTATCCTCAGGGACTCTCTTGTCTTTCTCAAAGGTTTGGGAACTCCTCATCAGGATTTTATTTTCTGCCCCCATGTGCATTTGCTCAAAGAAAGAAATGACAAAGGTGGCTATCACCAAAGGTAGAGTGGGTGAAAGAGTATGGCACCCAAGATGTGGGTTCTATTCAGATACACACTGCACACAGAGTATGGCACCCAAGATGTGGGTTCTATTCAGATACACACTGCACACAAATTGTAAAATTTCCTGATATGGAAATATTCCATTTCCAGATGTGTGTGTAACTCAAGTCAATTCAAAATAAATCAATTCCAATGACTGTTCTGTCTCATTTAAACTTGTGTTTATATGACCACCTATTGCACACTTTCAAGGACTACTTTTAGGTTAGTAATTAAAAGCCAGTGTGCACACACTCTGCTAAAAGGTGAAAGTGGTCCTATTGGGTGTTTGGTGTAGACCATGGATTGCTTTCTGCTCCAAATTCAAACTCCTCCCACAAGAAACAGGTCTTAGGAATGCTTTGGGCATTTGAACACTGGGAAAATGTTGAAAACATTAGATGAGAAACAAGAAAATTCCCCTGCATTGAGATGTAGTCTAATTTCCCCATAGTGCCCCCCCCAACCTACTACTTATCTCTGAGTGACTTTGTAATAACAGCTGCCACTCTTGAGCTAAGAAGGCCAATGACAAGGTGATTCTCTGGGGTGAAGGAGCTGGGTCTAGAGACCTGTTTTATAACCTTCATCCTCCCAAATGTCACACCAAGCTTGCTCAAAGTGGGCACAATTGAGACCCGAAGAATAAAATTCACATGGGTTTCCTTCCATAGACAGACAGCCCATGGATGAGGTGTGAGGGTTGGGGTGAGGATCAGAATGCATGCATGAGAGGAAGGTAAGGTAATTATAAAAAACTGAATACCAACCACAGGTGATGCCCTCCCCCATACACACACGTGCCACTCCACACACATACTACACCATGCACACATGTGCACCAAGGAAAGTTAAATCCTAGCATCTATATAGAGTATCTAATAGAACTCTATTTTTAATTCGATTACCTTGTGTATTTCAGTCTCACTTTAATATTCTGCAGAACTTTGTTTGAAATATGGATAGTGGGCTTCTGGATTAGAAAACTCCATGCTTCTTTTCTGCTTTAGTTTGCTTTCTATTGCTGTGATAACACACCATGACTGAAACAACTTGGAGAAGAAAGGGTTAGCTGGCTTATATATCCTGGGTCACAGTCCATTGAATAAAGGCAAGGTATGTAGAAGTAGGAACCTGGAGGTAGGACCTGAAGCAGAAGCCCCAGAGGAACATTGCTTCCTGCCTTGTCCCCTCTGGCCTGCTCAGTTTGCTTTTGAACACACCTAAGGACCATCTGCCCAAGGAGTATACTACAGTGGGCTGGACCCTTTCTCTTAAATAATCAACCAAGAAAAAAATACTCCATATACTTGCCTATAGGTCAATCTAGTTGGGACATTTTCTCAACTCTGGTTCCTTCTTCTCAAATGATTGTAGCTTGTGTCACATTGAGAAAAGAATGGTTTGAGTTTGGAGGACAGTTCAGAGTGATTCCAGGGAGGTCTATGCACAACTCACTTACCTTTGGTGTTTTCAGACACATAGTAAATTAATGGAGCTGCTTGCTTTTTGTAGTACTGCCACTGATCCTTCAATCTGTGTGAGAGTCTCAAAATCTGACACAGGAATGCAAACAAACTTTTGAGAAGTGTCTAAGGACAGTGACCTGGGGAGAGTGATCGTGAGGGGCTGTGAGTGACTTGACTCTGTGCTCTGGTAGATGGCAAGTCCTATTTCTGATCTCCTATGGCTTAACCTCTTTGAGCTCCATATTCTGTGAAAGGCAGTAATCCTGCCCAGGTCCATCTTGAAATCTGTAATAAAGTGCACTTGGTAATAGTTTTTGGGATATGAAAAGTACCCCTGCAGTTGTAGCTTTTATTCTATTATTGATAATGTATTTTTTTGTTTTAATTTCTTAATTCATGCCCTTTGTTTCAAAATGGGCCCATGGTGGCTGGATTCAGACCACGTGATTAGTGGCTAACAGCTGGAATTACATGGTTCAAGTCTGAATCCAGCTTTCATTCATTTCCTTTGTGAAATTTCTCACAGCTCCTGCCAAGCTGTGGTTCCGTTCTGTCTTGTACCTCCACGTGAATTACCTGGGAGCGAGGATGATGCAGACAGACATGGCCACACGGGTCTGGGGAGCAGTGGTTGGTTACCTAGGGACATGCTGTGTTGGTGAGCTCACTGTGAAGCTCTGCCTTCCCTGATCTGCCCTTCTCGTCGAAACCAAACTCTCTCACCTGGAAACTATGCATCGGCCTCAAACCTGGAGCTCCACCACTGTTGCAAACCTTCCTATGGCCTGAGTGGCTGTTTACCCTCCTTAGGCCTCTTCCTGGCATTTTTAATAAAGGAGCATATTATGATGCAGTGGACCAAACAGTAAAGTGAGACGTGGGAGAGCCAGTTTCCAAATCTTGTCAGGACACCTAACTGATGGGTATTAGTAGTGACTTAAGCTTGTTATTCTATAGCTTATTTCTCAAAAAATTGGGAGGATTTGACTAAGAAATATCTCCTGAATATGATTTTTTCTTTTGATACATGGACACACTATGTAGCCCAGGCCAGTCCAGAAGTTGGACTCTCCCTGCCTAAGTCTTTTGAGTGCTGGGACTATACAGATGTGTGCTGCAATGCCTAGGGCACAGGAATTTTAATGTATGTATAGGAAGAAATGAAATTTATCTATAAATGAAGCAGTTACAATGACTAATATTTTATGGTTTTGGAGAAGGAAGAAAATTCAGTTCATGAATTTTTTACAGAAAAATTTCTATTAAACTTAGAAATTCTATTAGAGTACTCATTTTGGCAGCGTATATACTAAAATTGGAACGATACAGAAAATATTAGCATGGAATGTAAATAAAGAAAATATCTAATTAAAAAAAGAAATTCTATTAGATTTGTGATTTAAGGCTTACCTTGGAAACACAATGAGCATAAACTTGTCTGCTTTCAGTTGTTTGTTGGGTAGCAAATATATTATTGCTTATATAAACCACAGGTTTCAGTGTTTCTAAGTGCTAGCATTTCTGACATTTTGAGTAAAATCTTTCTTGATTGTGGATGCCCTCCTGGCCATTGTGAGAGATTTATGGCATTCCTGTCCCACTAGATGCCCAAAGAGCACCCCACAGATTAACTGAGAAAAGCCAAGAACTACTCTAGACATCTTTTGGGGGGGGTAGCCAGGGTATAAATGTTTCTTGGAAAAGAGCCTCTACTTTAAGAATGTGTGTATGATAATTTTACTGGTTTGTTTCTCAGCTCCTAATTGATCTATGCTTTTTTCCATTGCCTTAGTCTGTGGCACAGTTGAAGTAATAAACAAAACGAATGTTAATGCTTCCTGGAAGACATTTATTCTTGTTCCAAAGCAGCTGTGTTCCCCATGGTGACTGAACAGGCTCATCATCATTACTGACTTCCACAGTTGTGAAGACAATATTTAAAATTCACACAGAAAACTGGCCACCACTCTTGGGTTGATAGAGTTGGAAGTGGCTTGCCCCATTCAGGTCTGGTCACAGCTTATGGTGGGCTCTAGGCACATCATTTTTCTAAATGCAGAGGGCCTGGAGACTACCTGGGAACATGCATACATATGGTTTATGAGTTATCTACTACACTAAACATTCACAGCGTGGAGAGTTGGCTGCTTATGGTGGAAGCCCAGAGGGAATTTTCCACTTATCTGCCATCTTGTATCTTGGGAGAGGCCACTAGTAACGAGAACAGAGATTGTTCTCCAGTTCTTCCTTGTGCTTTGTGTTGTTTTTTATTAACTGCTTCTAATACAAATCCTCTTGGTGATATTTTAGTAAATCTCCAGAGAAGGTAGCATTATAAATTAATTTGAAGTTGGCTGGGGAGGGGGGGCAGAGGGTTGCAGTGTATGATGGGTACTTTGCCTTCTTAGGCCTACGATCTCCTAGTGCCTAACGGGAGTAGAGAGTGTACTCGTGTTTGGAAACCTGTGATCCACAGGAGTTTAACCCTCTTGTGTGAATACATATAAGCCCTTTGATCAGCTGTCACTTAGAGAAAGAAAACAAGGTAGCCAAAGGTGATTATCCTACCCTCTATCAATAAGCCGATTAATAAAAGTGTTGGGTTTTCAGTAACTTCTGGCTTCATTTGAGGCAGATAAGAATGCAAAAGATTAGACAAAACCTGCCAGTTTCCATGAAATTCTTGCCTTATGTCCCAAGCCTCACTCCATCCTCGGCCACCACATGTCAGTGTCTGACCTTGCATCTGTGCCTTAGAGAATGGGTTGTCCAAATGGTGGCACTTCTTCCCCAGACCCAGCTGTTACCTTCCATCTCTAGAAGGAGCAAAGCATGAGCCCTATCATCATAAGTAAACACTATCCACAACCAAATTCTGACTGAGTCCATTGGTCCTTAACTTTAAAAATTATTTTCATTTCTTTTTGAGATTTTCATACACAAGTACTATATTTACAGCATTTCTACCCTTCCTGTTCCTATCCCAACCCTCACTACCTCTCAAATTCAGTATATCTTTAACAATTATTGTTTTATACACACACACACACACACACACACACACATACACGCACACACAAACACAAATACACACACACAGACACATACACGCACATGCACACACAGGTATATATACAACCTACTGAGTCCATTTGGCATTGGTCATGTTTATGTGTTTTGGGCTGACTTCTTGGGATTGGATAACTTATCAGATAGTTTATCCCATTATTTGATTGTAGCTCTTCTTCTAGGGTTGGGGCTTTGTGAGATTTCCCCCATCCATATTGGCATGCCAATGGGTGGTATCGTTGTGCAGGCCTTGTTCAGGTGAGGATATTTTTGAGATTTCATGGGTTTAGTGTTCTTGTTGCATAGAGAGTTACACCATCTCATAGTAGATGTTCTGGCCCCTCTGGCTCTTACAATCTTTCCCACTCCTCTTCCTTGATGGGTCATCGGGGAGTAGGGGCTGTGTTGTAGATGTACAATAGGTGTCAGGCATTACCTCTTCTTTATAGAGCTGGGTTCACTATATCCATGCCCCTTCCCTTTCCAGGAGGCATTAGAAATAATGTAATTTAGTATGTTTTCATTTAGTTAGGAAACAAGTTACCTATTTACTGTTGAACATTCCAAGCTACTTTTCTTGCTTACTATAGCACAAAAGCATCTTTTAGCCACCAAAGAACTTGCATACATACATGGGGGCAGCATATTATAATTGTGTAAGAGTATACATTGCGCTGTCTGATCACTCAGGCAAGACACTGATCTAAGAAGCTGCTTGAATCTAAACACAGCACTCAGTTCCATTTTTTCCTGTCTCATCTGTGAAAATGATATCAGTAATAATAATAATACACCCATTGCATTATGTAAGAATAGTCTATAAATGTTGAAGTCTCATAGGCATGGTTACATATATGTATATATCACATTGGCATCTTCATTATAGTGCAAAGGTAACCTGATATATCCTCAAGAATCCTCGACAAAAGTCCAGTTATGACTCCAGAAAGATGAGAGTGGCCAGCCATAAAGCACAGGTACAACAGGTTGTCACCAAGGCAGATGTCAGCTATATTGCAAATCTAACATTTCAAAGTGACTTTGATAGTTGGCACTCTATTTTAAGGAAAAATTTTGCATTCCCCAGAATAAAAGAGTTTGGGCAATTATAATTCTCAAAGAATCATCAATAGATTCTAAAAATAAAATAAAATAAAATAAAATAAAATAAAAAGAAAAGTAAAGGAAAAAAGGAGAAGAAATTGGGAAAGTGTGATGACAAAGGTGCATGTTGTAAAATTATCTCCTTACATCTAACACACTGATTATGAAAGGAAGCATTGTAGTTTATCAGTGGAAAAACCAGGCAAACACAATGGTAAGTACGTGAGCAAAGCTGGAAAGGAAGCAAACCGACAGATGCATCTCCCTGAGATGGCGCGACAATGCATCAATTGTATGACCTTACAGTGACATTTTCGTTAAACTGGCCTCATCCTAGGAAACACCAGACCAAACCAAATGAAGAGTTACTGCAGCATAACAGCCCTGCCCTCATCCTGCCTCCCAATGTCCTGCAGAGAGGTGGTCAACAGCTCTACCTGGGTTCTTTAGGGAGGCTAAATTGGCATAGCAGTTAAACAGCCCCTAGATCTGGGGAAGAATGAACTAGAAAGGACATTAAAAGTCCAGTTAATGTCTTTTATATGGGGATGAATTAGGTCAACTTAAAATGTATTAATTTGAACAATTATATATTAGCTAGGTAAGAGCATGTTCCTGTTCTTAGTAAACACACAGTATTCAGAGTAAAGACACATGATGACAATTCACTGTCAGTCTACAAAAATATTCTATGTGTGACATTGAGTTATGAAGTAAATATAGCAAAACACTAAAAGTGAAGTATCAGAGAGAAAAATTTAAAGAATTTCTAGGCATTGTGCATGACATTCTCCTGTAAAATTAAAATTATTTCCTATTAAAAAGGTTAGAAATGTAGGGACACAGAGAAATATACATGCATTCTATCCTTTAAAGGCCCACATGTAACTTAGTGCTTAAGTTCAGCAATAGTTTGATAATTAACCTGGAAATTCAGTAGGAACCCCAAAACTATTCTTGATAGACAAAACCTTGTAAGAGAGTGGTCCTCAACATTCCTAATGTTGTGACCCTTTAATACATCATGGTGTGTTTATCCCTACCATAAAATTATTTTTGCTGCTAACTTTATAATCGTAGTTTTGCTATGCTTATAAATTATAATACAGGTATCTGCATTTTCGGGTCGTCTTAGGTAACCCCTGTGAAAGGGTCATTTGACCTGCCAAGGGGTTAACTCACAGGTTGAGAACCATTGGTATAAGGAATTGTTTGTTTGTTTGTTTTTGTTGTTGTTGTTTTGCTTTTTGGATTTTTTCTTTGTTCTTAAAGATGGGTCTTGGCTTTGAATCTAGATTCTAAAAATTCAGAGTTTTAAAAGCAATTTCTGGGAGATCAGCAGCATTTGTAGCCAACACTGTGAATGTGATCCGGGCTTGCTGAATTGAAGGAGTCATTGTAAAGATTTTGCAGCATTCAGGAAGCTGAAATGGGGAACCTCTGCAGATGGCCATGGTCATGCATCATGTGAGGAGGGATTGTCTAGGTGACAGATATGTGTGGTATCTGCTATTGTCAAGGTATGTATTGGTGTATGTGAGAATGTATTCTGATGAAGCCTTCATTCAGTGCTGTGTCAGTGGTGGGTGGCTCATATACAGAGGGCACTCACCTTGTCTCTGGCTGAGCTTTAAGTCTGGTTCCTTATGAGGCTCTCGTGATGTCTGCACAGACCACCAGATCACATGTTCAGACATTCAGGTGAAAACTCTCAGCAAAGATGAGACAAAGATATTCATTTATATAGTTCTTCTGGGACATTGAAAAGAGGTGGGTTTGTGCTATGACAATTTGTGGGTCCCCCCCGCCCTTAGTCAGTGGTTGGTGAATATTCAGTTTTAAAGATAGAATCCATTTCTGCATGTAAACTAGAGACAGATTATGTATTTTGAGAAGCATCAAGGGGGAGACTGAATTTTCAGAAAAACCAATAAATATTCCTTCCTGAATTGATATATCCTCCTTTCCCATTTCTTCTACACTGTGTACACATTTCTGAAGCCAATAGACAGAGAACTCGACTTACGAGTCTATATTCCATTTCTATTCTTGTTTCTTTTGCTCAATTAGCACTTGGTCTTCTTCAGTGGTGGGTTTTTTTGTTGTTGTTGTTGTTGTTGTTTTTGTTTTTGTGGGTTTTTTTTATATTGAGAGAGAGAAAATTACCTTGGGGTAACAAGAGTTTCTCTGGATTCAAATTGAGTAACTCGCATACAGGTAAAGCAGTGATTGATTCTTGCTCAGAACAGAAATCTCAGAGGCCTGTGTCCCCACCCTACTTTATGGACATTTCTCAAATCATCATTAGAGCTAATGAACTCTAAGTGTATATTTATATGAAAAGGGATTGAATATCTTGTTCTGCCTGTGGACCATTGCAGTAATCTTTTAATATATCACTGAACTTCACTTCCAAGCTTTCACCAAGACTTTCTTTCCAGTCTAGTTCAGCATTATGCACTTACTAATGAATTACATTAGCCTCAAGTATGAATGAAGAGCTGTATTAGTAGCACCATGACCTTGGAAGGCTCCTGCAAGTGGTTAAACATGCACTACTCCCTAGACCCAGCCTTCCGTTATGGCCGATTAAACTAGTTTGTTTCCCTCTAATCTACTGAGGGGATGTAGTCTTAGTTTAATGGTTCAGCCAGGCAGAGATTCCATATAAGGGCGTAAGAAAGGTAATATTTCCATGCAGGAAATGACCCCAGCTTATAAGCATTTTATCATAAAGTGTGCATGGATGTTTGAAAATCCCCCATTAACACCAATCCTCAAATCTCTTTCCACTTTCTTGTCTCTTAAACACCTCTTCCCAGTCCCAGATTGGAAAGGACTTCTAGCTGGCAAATGCCTTCGACAGTCTGGAGCAATTTACGCGAGATGATGCCAGCCAACTGATAAGTAAGCTGTCATTAGGACTGTGTTGATAGCAGGCTCCAGCTATGCTTTTCTGGGACTGTTGATAACTTTCAATGTAGCGGAATGAATAAAGCCCCATATTTTTAAATCTCAGTGGCATTATTATTTTCTTTTTCAGGCAGTAACTAATCTGTAATAGTTTCCATTCATTCATCTCACATACTTTAGAAGACCTACTATGTACTAGTCCTATAAGGATTTAGAACTTGCCGATAAGAAAGGTCTGAGGAAATACAAGTAAATCAGAACGGTGCACACTGGTATTAAGGGGAGGAGGCTTGTGAATGTTATGCTCACATATCCACTGCAATCTTTGCCTTCCTGATGGGACACTTGAACGTATCAGTATATAATTCTCATAGGTATAGTTATTCTAAAGTATCTCCTACTAACACCCTTCAAACGGCCTTGTCATTTTTTTTTTTTTTTTTTTTTTTGAGGATGGTAGCCCTTTCTCCATTAAGTTTTCGTTCTTCCCCATGGAAATGTTCAGTTGGCCATTCTGTACTCCTATGGCAACCTGCCTTACTGTCATTTTTTTCTTCATGAAATTCAGTTTGGAGTCATTTACAAAGTCATCTTATGGCTAGTGGGGGTCACTGTATATCCATCTTAACCTCGGAACAAGATCATGGGATGCCCTGTGATTCTCAAGGAACCTAAATCTTTCTCTCACTTCTATAGCTCATAGCATCGTGACCACTGGCTAGAAATTCAGTGTATTGCTTTCTAATATGAAATGTGACATTTTAATATGAAATGTGTTAATTTGAACTTGGTGGTTTTCACCATCCCTTTAAGCACAGAGAATGGATCACAGAACACTCTTCTTTGGAACCTTGAATGGTGCCTTTAAAATATCAGGAACTCATTAATATCTCAGGTACAATCAAATGTGGTTGATGCTGGTTAAGATGCCATTTTTTCAAATAGAGCTTAAAATACTAAGGACATATCTCATGTCAATGTCTTTATGGAGAATAATGGCACTATAAACCGTGACCATAATTATGGAGTCTATTCCCAGTTCAGTTTCCTACCCAGCTGTGACCCTGGGAAGTTAAGTGTCTCTTATCCAAGTTACTCCATACATAGGAATACAGTTACAGGGGATACCTTCATATGCTATTAAGTAAAGGCAAGCCTTGAGCTCATGTAGCAGTGAAAGTGAAATATGTATTTTACATTAGTTAAGTTTGTTTTTAATCTTTTAACTGGAAGCTTGGGATAATTCACCAAATGATCTCAAGGAAGATATAGTAAATTATCAATTTTCCAAGTGAGATTATTTCAAGGTCATAGAGCTTCATGTCGATGAAGCTGACTTGATCTGGGGAGATGTTACTCCTCAGGGATGTCATTGCTTTGTAGGACAGTTGATATGCAGGAAGGCAATGAAGTTACCCAGCCAGTCTTATTCCCAAGGGAAACAAGTCACAGGAGGTGGATGGGCAAAGTACTGGAAATAACTGCCGGATACACACCCAGACACGGATCAAACTAAGACTGTGGGGCCCTGTGTTTGTGCTCCATTGCTTCATAGTACAGCGAATTGAACTGAGATCCAGCTATGCTACAGTGTGTCCTCCTGAGATATCTACTCTGTAGCTCTCATTGGCCCTGTTCCTATGCAATCAAGAGTCCAAAAGCAACTTTGCTGGGAATGAATATATCACTTGTTTCAAAACTACATGTGATTGGTTATTGGAGCATTAGCCCCTTTCTTTTATGTGGTGACTGATTTTTACCCTTCAGGGTCCATTCGTAAGATAGGGTCTGTCCACTTACATTAGAATGCGAGGTTCACATTTAATAGTCATGAGGGAGATTGCCAGGCACTTACTGAATTACCCAGCAGAGCTGCTCTGAGTACTTGGTGTCCTGGAATCACCAACCCACCCTCTTGGGAAACAGCCAACCCTGCTCCAAATAATAGAGAAGCCAGATTGCAGGGCTAGTGGTAATGTACGTTTAAAAGAATGAAACACATTATATTTAAGTGGAAAGCTAACCTTTGGGTTTTTCTCTGGAAACTTTAGAAGTAATGACCAAATTAAAACAACAATATTACAAATAAACAACTCCATCTCTGGAGATGTCATTTAATTACAGTATGCAGAAGAGAATGTGTAGATTAGCCAAACACATGGTTTCTCTGGGTAGCAGACCTATTTTTTTTTTTTTTTCTGTTTACCAGCAGTAGCTCACATGCCCTTCGATACTTACAGTTTTATTGAAGAATGCTTGGAACTAAAGAGTTGCTTTATTATTTCCTTAAATTGCCAGCAGGTGATCTTCAACCAACAGGAGAACTCAATTAAAATAAATAACATTCAAAGCTCAAAGGAGAACTAACTCTGCTGTTCTTATGTAAGTCCACTGGTTTTCCTGGGTTCTGTGACCTCTGTCGCATGGAGTTTCTCTGTGTTTCTTTCTTCTCTAATTACTTTTGTCTGGCTTTTCTTCTGGGCTTTTGTAATTTAATCCATTAAATGCCTGTTGGCACAATATCATTTCAGGTGACAGAGGACAAGCATAAGTTGGGAATGGAATTTACCTTCACAACAGCCCTTCCTGTCTGGGCTGAAAATATGAAACAGAAAGGACATGCCCAAGATGCAGAGACACTGGGCTGTTTAGCCAATCACCAAAGCATGTTGCTGAGCTTCTTTTATGAGTTTTAATTTCAGATCACCTTTGTATTATGGAAGAGTTCTAATTATACAGTTTTCATGCTTCTGTTAAGAAGTGAGAAATGAAGGGAGATTTGCCCACAGTTCCAACTGGGTATTTTCTGCTCTGCAGTGTTTCCTTTTTCATTAAAGAAATTGAAGATATTTGGCCATCATCCACCTCTCCTCATAGCTGTCAATCAGCATGTTTCTTGGAGATTCTAACTGGTATAGGTATAACAGAATAAGGTAACATGCACTTGAGATCTGTTGGGAGGGAGCATGTCACCAATATTCTCTCCTTGTATACACAAAGTGCTAACTAGGTGATGTAATAAAAATTATATTATACACAAAATAAATGATGTTATCAATCCCATATCAATAAAGATGTAGAAGATTAATGTTTAGTGGAGTCAAAGTCTACCAAGTTAAAGTAAAAAAAAAATCTATCTTCTATTGTGTTGACTAGACTCATTTGACCCACAGTATCACCAGTTAAATATCCCCATCTTTTCAAAGATCTCCAAATACCTTACAAGAGTTATGTAAGTAATTTAATGTCAATGAAGAATTACCTTTCTTAACTGGCAGTTGGCATTACTGTAGCCTTTGAGACAGAATAGCCTTAATATTGACCTGCTCAGACTGCATCTGAAATAAGCCTTGTGTTGTCTGCATTGAATGTACAATATTTATATTTTCATTTTTATGGGCTCATTAAACATCTAATATTACAGAGGAAAAATACCCATGGAAGAAAAGTATACTTGACAGACTAACATGGGGAAAGTGGTAATTTCCAGGAAATCTATGAAGAGTTTTCCACCGTGAAACATCCCTTCTCTATAAGACCACATTCCAGCAAGGAAAAATATGACTCAGTGAAAATAAGAACATTGCACGGGACAAAATAAGTCTAGAATCAATAGGTTGAGGTTTTCCTACAGTGTTTTAAAGATTCCTACTAATTACCAAGTGTCATAGTAGCAACATGAGTTAGATAAACAAAGGGCAGAAGAACACCTTACTTTCAAAACACTGAACAATTATGACTCAGAAAAGATTCATGCTGTAGACCAGAAGAAATCATCACAATGATCTCTTGTGGCTGAGAATCTTGAGCTGCCCCAGGAAGACTGGAAAACAGAAAACTTTATTCATCCTATTCATGGAGACGTGGCTTTCCCATACCTGGCCCTGTGGTGATTGTAAGGAGACTGGCAAGGAGACAAGTAGACAGGAACCATTAAGCTATGCAAGGGGCATCTTTATAAGACCAGCCCAAGAAACAGTATTTTTCAGTTTGGGAAGACAAAAACTAAAGAATGTAGTAGGACTACAAAATCATAAAGATTTTGGCTAACAAGAGCACTGGGCTTTACATAAACATTACAAATGTTGAATATAAGAGTAGTATGAAAATATTCCTTGTGGTTGAGAAGCATATGAGTTCATAATCCCATGAAGCTACAGATCACATGAACAAGTCAGTGCAAAAGATTGCATTGTTGATAAGACTAAGTCTCTGTACCTGAAAAGAAATCAATTTGTAGATGCCAGATCATGATAGGTTTATGAGGAGACTAAAGATTTTATATGTGATTTTAGGTTTTTCATTATCAGAAGCAATCATTAAATGATACTCACAAGACATTGTTTCTTATTATTGGTGAAACTGTAAAACTAGACTCTTGCATCAGAATTCCTATTCAACTTAGAGTTAGTCAGCCCCCAGAGACTGTCAGTCATTTTAAAGAGTTGGGTGTCTTCTAATGTCAGCGAGTTCTGGCTCTAACTCCATTCACTTCTGGATGTTCCCTGCCCAACTCCCATTCAGAGGGACACAGGGGAAGTCAGTTTCTATCTCTAAAGTCAAGATTTGTGAGTGATCTTAAGAGGTTCAAAAAGTCCCCAGACTCTGTTCTGGGAGAGGGTTTGGCATGATCTGGGGTGCTCTCCTCTCTCCGAAAGGGGAAATGATGTGAACCACAGTAAAGGACAGAGATCCTCAGAGAACTGGCACCATATTCTCAGTGATAGACATTTTAAAGAGAACAAGGGGGGGGGGGACAGAAGCTGTACATGCAGCAGTGGGGGCCATGGAGGGGCTGCTGGGAAATTGCTCTCCTCTTGGCACTTGGTTGGAGTGGCTTTGAGGCAGCATATTAAAAATAAAATAAAAACCTGAGCTGTGGGAAGACCCCCACTAGTCAGCCTTGGCACCCAAGAATCTCTGTAAACCATACTCTTGGGAAGCCTAGAGAAGTGTATGTGGGGTTCTGGCTAGCACTCTCCAGACTACAAAGAAGAAGCTGAATCAGAACAATGCAGTGTTCAGCAGTGTGCAAACATGCCTGGGGATAGCTTGTAAGGGAGTGGAGACAGGCTCTGAGCAGACCACTAGATGGTGGAAGGGTAGGTCCAAGGATATGATCATGATTCTTAGTTTGATTCCAAAAGTACTTCTCAGAGGTTAACTGCCACCAGCTGGTTGACCCATGAAACCTGGGAATAAATGCTTAGCATCTAAGTGGCTGGAACCAGCAGGCAAGAGACTTCATTCAGAAACTCCTTATAATCAGTTCCACCCTCTCTACACATATTCATCCTATATTTAATATCTTATGTAATTTAGTGAGCCAGCTCTCTTTTCATTTTCCCTCCCTCCCTCCCTCCCTCCCTCCCTCCCTCCCTCCCTCCTTTCCTCTCTCCCTTCCTCTCTCCCTCCCTCTTCTCTCTCCTCTTCTCTTTTCTTTTGGTCCCTCTGTTCTCTCTTTTATCACTTTCCTTTTCTTAGACTTTCCCAATAAACCTGGAGTTGTCAGTGTGTTTCTGCTCCTTGAGAGCTGGGACTATGTTGTGTTATCTGGCTGCATGCTTTTACCTTTCTCTTTCCTCTAGTCCACTTCCAGCTACACCTGCCTTATCACCCTATCCTTCTGTCCCATCTTCAACTTATTTCTCCTTCTTCATTTTGTATTCAATCGTGCCAGTAATAATCACTAGTCTTACTAGACACCATGAACAAAAGCAACTTGGGGAGAAGGGCTTATTTTATCCACAGTTCCATGTGACAGTTCATTAGCAAAGTAGAGAGAGTGGGAACTCAAGCAGGGCAGGAACCTGGAGGCAGGAGCTGATGCAGAGGCCATAGAGGGATGCTGTTTACTGGCTTGCTCATCATGGCTTGCTCAGCCTATTCTCTTATAGAAGCTAGTACCACCAACCTAGGGATTGCATCACCTACAATGGCCTGGACACTCCCCAGTCAATGTCTAATTAAGAAAATGTCCTACAACTGGATCTTATGGAGGCATTTTCTTAACTAAGGTTCCCTCCTTTCAGATAATTTTAGCTTGTGTCAAGCTGACACAAAAATAGTCAGAACATGCTAGAAATGAAAAGTTCAATAAATGAAATAAAAATCTCTGTGGAATGTCTCATCACTTGAAAGAATCAAGGGAAGAACAGAATAACAAGGATTGAAGACAGGGTAAAGTAATTGGAATACTTTAGCAACACAAAAATAGATTAAAATAAGGTATGAACAAAGCATACAAGATCCACAAGACAGTATGAAAAGACAAAGTTTATTCATAGGCAAAAAAGATAGAAAGGCATCTCATGCTAAAGCCTTGGAAACATCTTCAATAAACCAGGAGAAATATCTCCAAATTGATGCCCATCCATTTACTGAAAGTATTTAGAACACCAAACAGACAAGATCAGAAGAGGAACTCTGTAGTTTAAACTCTACATGTACAGAACAAATTAAGTGTATTGAAATCTACAAGAAAGAAAAACTAAATATAAAGACAGAGCCAATGCAGTAGCTGTGAATTTTCAACAGAAATTTCAAATGTCATCACACCTTGGAACTGCATTTAAATTCTAACATGTGTGTGTGTGTGTGTGTGTGTGTGTGTGTGTGTGTGTGTGTGTGTGCAGTACATGCACCAACACTGCAGAAGGCACTTGAAACCCCCATTTTCTTATAAAGGCATTCTGGACTTTGATCTTAAGAAGCAAAGACTGTGTAGGATGTCCTAGAATTCTTTGGACCCAAAGAAGTATAAATACATCTATGAAGCTACAGGAGAGAATAAAGCATTGTAGAAATGTAAGCACAAGAATGAAGAATAGGAAGACACAAAACACCATGAAATAAAAAAACCCAGCAGGTATTAAATATTTCAATAACTCTGAAAATCAATGTTCTCAGTCATCATTTCCACACTCAAGAGTCACAGAATAGCAGAATATGTTTTTTTTAAAAGTAGAATCCATCTATTCACTGTCTCTAAGACTCAGTTTACGATATATGGTTTTAAAGACCTGAGATTTTCAATTGTTTAATCCCCAAACATTTATTGTTGACCTAGCAAAGTCCAGTATAAGTTGGGTGACTTTCTGTGGCTGATGACTCTGTGTGGAGTCTCAGTGAGCTAGGAGACTTCCATCTTGTCACTTTATTATCTCACCCCAGGGCCATGTTAGATGGGCCTTAGCTACTTCTCTGAGATAGGACTCACTAACATCCCCCACACCTGTAGCTCTACATCAGCATTTTGTGGATGCCAAGCTTCACTTGGAATGAAGAAGAACTTAGACAATAGTTGCCAACATCTGGCTTTGACTTTACTTCTCTTACAGTTTGAAAAGCTGCTGCTTTCCAAGCAGTTCTAGATATATTGTCTGAACACTTTGAAAATGGATCTTTGAAGACAGATTTATTCTGTCTGTTGCTGTTGTAGCTTAGAGTGACTCCATCCTAGAATCTAATCTATTAATCTGAGCTAAGGGTGTCATAGTCTTTTCTACCCAGTGTCCTTCTCTCTTGTTCCTAGCTGCTTCTTAAGTTTCCTGTTTACTTAAAAACAATTCACATCTATAATGCTTCTAGGTATGGACATTCCCTTTAACTCTTTGTCTTCTGACCTCTTCATCATGACTAAAATGACAGAGCTTCCATTTATATTGGGAATGCTTTGGAGTTTATATTTGAATATGACCTGTTTTTTTACTTCTTTATTTCTTGTTTCTAGACCTTAAATTGAAGGTATGTTACACCATCATACTTAGTTGTTTCCATTAGCTAAATTATAGTAAAACACACAGTTTTTTCCTCATAGTTATTTCCCTGAGGATAAAGTTCATGCTGTCTTTGAGCCTATTCTGTCACATAAATTTCAGGTAACAAACACTGTGTTGGAATGTCACAGTTAGCCCAGGTTGGCCTACAACTTCAACCCTGCTCCCTGCCCCTTGCCTAAGAAGAAACCCTTTAAGTAAGTATTTATTTAGTTATTTTATATGTATCTGTGTGTGCCTGAGAGAATGGATCACATATTTTCAGTACCGTGTTGGATCCCCTGTACCTGGGAAGCTTCCCTGTGGGAGCTGGGAATTGGGCTCAGGTCCTCTAGAAGAGTAGGCAGTACTCTTAACCACTAAGCCATCTCTCCAGCCCTGTAACAACCACTTTTTCAATGCAGTTAATATTTGATGAAATAGACTAGTTCAATCCAGAATGAGAAAATGCAAAAGAAAGAAATAGCAAGGAAAATGATTATTTCTTTACAACAGGTCATTGGCCGTGGAACTCCTCAGTGATTCTATCCACACATATCTCACTTGGCAGCTAGAGGCAGGAGGATCTGGAGTTTATGGCCATCCTTGGCTATATGGTGATTTTAAGGCACACCTAAGCTACAAATAGACAAAAACTGAGAAGGTAGGGGCTATTTGGGAAAAGGAAAGTAAACACTGGAAGAGGTAGGGGACAACAAAGAAGTTAATGGGGTGAATATGATCAACACATCTATAAAAATATCTTAGTGCAGTATTATTCTAGATAATTAATGCATACAATAAAATTTGAAAAAGAAAGATTCTGCCAATGTCCTTACCTGTTTAAGCATTGGGGGACTTCAAAGACAAACTTTTATTCTTTAATTTTTTCAGACAGATTTTAACAAAGGACTCTTTACCCAACTTAGTAACTCCAGTATTAAGTATCAGCTTTCTGAACCATGTATCCCTGCCCCACCCCAAAGCCTCCTGCCTCCCTGCTCCCCTAGAGCTGCCCCTGGGACCCATTGACTAGCTCCTCGCTGTCCAAACGTAGAGTCTTCTCTTCCTTTGCCTTTGACTTCTCCTTTCTTTGAGGTACTGACTTATATTCTTTCCTGGGTATTTGTCGTCTAGCATGCTGACTTCAAAGGCTTACATTGTACAGCCATATTGAGTCTCCCACACTCGGGAGGCGCTTTCTCTCCTGCCGTCTCTGTGGCCATCTGATTTCCCAGCCTCAGCTAAAGCTCATTAGCACTTTTCCTTTTCTAATTTCTTTATCATGACCACTTCCTTTTGTTACCTTTATCAGTCCTTTCAGAGCACATGGCCCATCTCCGCCCCCCTTCCCCCATACTTAAGGAATTTCTAACCAAGAAATGTATATGTTCTTGCTTGTACCAACATTACTAAAATAAGTCTGGTCAACCCCCAATCTCTTATAAAGACAGTCTGGACTTTGGGCTTAATAAGCAAAGGCTGGGTAGGATGCCAATAGAAGAACAGGAAACACTTTATGACCCAGGTCCTCCAAGTGTCCCCCTCCCTAAACCTCCCTATAAGTAAGCTCCCAGGCAGTGCATCCAGCTTGGGAGCTGAGAGGCAGCCACTGGCCTTTTCAAATAGCTTGTTGACGGGACCAGCTTGTGAGAAAACCAACATTACACTGAAACTCTTAGGGATACTTTAAATTGGAGGATTATATGGTCGCTTGATTAAGTCTGGGTTATGTAAACAGTGGCGTGTTTAGCTTCAGGCTTGGCTGTTGGAGTCTAGGCAGCTGTTTGTACTTAAGTGCAGCGAGAAGTCTTGTTAATCAAAGTACTGACTGGATTTCTTTCTTTCTCCCGCCCCCGCCTGTGTCTTTTTGGTACCTGTGTTGTTTTTCCTCCTGTCCAAAGCCTTTGGGCTCAGGATTGTTGGGAAGCAAATGCTCTCCGAGGACTGGAGACTTATTTTTTTGATTACATAGTGATGTGCCTCTCAGACTTCCCTCGCTGTGAGGTAACCACTTCATTTATCCAAGCTCTACAAAGCCTTTATTATTTCAGTGAGTTCATATTTTTGAAGCTAAGTCATCAGTTTGATGCGTTTGTTGTAAAGTGTGGTTTAACAGCTTGTTAGCACATTTATTTTTTTTTAAATGGAATCCAAAGATATTTCATGGTTGAGAAGCAGTGGATTTAAGAGCCGATGAAAAGTCCTCTGAACTTCATGCATTCAGCCCAGGACAATGCATCAGGACCATGTGGGTGTGGAGCTGGTGTGGCTGGGATGGATGGCCAAGTCCCTGCTTCCTAGCTCAGAGCTCCTCTCCCCACCCCACCCTTGCCAGTGTCTCCTAGGTAACTAGTGTTTCATATGTTCCCTGACTTCAGGTGGTCTGGGATACCCTGGATCATTTGGGATTATTTGGGCAGTCTGAGTTCATGTGGTTTTTTTTTTTCCTCCACCCACTGAGCTGATTTTATTCTCTTTTGTTCACAGAGCCAGTGGGGAACTTGGGTGGTTCTTTTCTGTCTTCTGCATGTGGCTTGTAAAGCTGTGTCAGAACTAACGGGTTGGAACTGAGAGCTATTGTGGAGCCTGGTAAGCATCAGCCAGCCTTTGAAAAGCAAAGACAGGGAAAGGTCTGGCTCTTTCCATGGCTTCAGCACAAATATAAACAAGGTCACTTTCCTGGGCAGCAGCAGGAGTGAGCATTCTGTGTTGACCAAAGATGACCTTTTGGGTGAGTTTTTTTTTTTTTTAAATCCAGGCATGAAATAGAGGCAAATGGACTCCTTTGCCTGACTCCAGACCTATTTTTGTACCAGACTAACCATTGGGCTGAAGGATCTGCAGCCCATGGGAGCAGCCTCGAGAAACTGGAATTGGTCAAATGGGTTTTCTGATGAAGCTCAGATGAGTTGCTTGGCCCATAGATGAGTTGCCTGTTCTGTGTCTCTTCAGTGCCCAAACCAGTTTGTAGTGATTCCCTCTTAGTGGAATGGACCAGAACCCATTATTCAAGTAACCGGTGGTTAAAGACAACACTAAGGGGAGGAAATCAATTCTTGTTTAACACTTCAAAGTCTTAAGTTGTAGAGTGTTGTTTCTGTGCTTACTGCCTGCATTTTCTATCTAGCATCTGTCTATTTTCTATCTGTCATCTGAGTATGTATGTATGTATGTATGTATCTCTGTAACAATTGATCTTATTTTTTCTTTGACTGATCTTGTCATTTACCATTTAATATAAACTATCTATCTATCTATTATCATCTATCATCTGTTTATTTATCCATGTATCCATCCTATTTTGTCATGTAAGAAATATTGAAACCCTTGAATGAAAGTGACACCATATGAGAACAGGGATCTATGATCTCATCACAGTGGATGAGAGCCATGTTTTTAATCTGCCCACATCGCCAGTGTCTCTTTGAGGTTGAGAACATACAATGGAACCCAGGAATGAGACAGTCTTAGCTTTGCTGATGAATTAAAAAAATCCAGCTGTTCATGGCAATGTGCTCATTTACAGAATGATGACAAAAGTTACTTTTAGAAGATACTTTTTATATAAAATCCAGTTGTCTAATTTTGTAGACAAAGAACGTTACCTGGGATTCTCTCATCTTCCTTCTGATCACAGCAAACATCTCTTAATTCTGGATGTTCCACAATAAATGGTCAACTAATATGGGACCTTTTATAACTGGCTTTTCTTACATAGCATAATGTTTCAAGGTTTTTCATGTTGGAGCATGTATATACACTTCATTGCTTGATGACTGAATAATATTTCATTGTAAAAATATTATATTTGCTTATCCACTTGAGTCAGTGGGCTGGTGGTTTCTGTCTTTAGGCTATTGTGAATAGCATGGTTTTTGAATACTCATACAGGTTTTCACTTGATCACCTGTATTCAATTCTTTCAAAAGCCAGTAGAATTGCTGTTGCCATGTAATTTTATGCTTAATTGACTGAAGAAGCACCAATTTTTTTAAAGGGGGGCATACCATTTTACACACTTAACAGTAATATGTGAGATCCCCAGTTTCTCCAAATACTCAAATCTTGCTGATTCATGTTTGGATTTATGAGAGCTATCCTTGTGTGTGTGAAGTGATCCCATTAGGGGTTAGATTTATGTCTCCTTAATACTAGTAGTGATGACTAACTTTTCATGTACTTACTAGTCAATTACATACATTCTGTGGGGACACGGCCTTTGAGAGACTTGCCCATGTCTTAAATTAGACCGTCGTCTATTATTGCTGTGCTGTAAGATTTTGCTATAGTTTCAGGCTCCTAGTCTGCAGACACTTGTTGCCACGGTGAAGACAGTCTTTTCATCATAACATCCTTTGATGCCTTACAGTTTTAATGCATTGGCCATAAATTCATTACATCCATGTCTATGAAGTTTGTTCCTTTAACAGAGTAACTAGGGTCTTTTCAAGAGTTTAATACCAAAAGAATGTTTTAAGTGTCCTCTATAGTATGAACTTTCCTGCACTGTGCCACAGATACAGTCATCGTGTTTGGACAGAACCTTATAGTCTGTGAGCTTCAAAGCAGGAGGCACAGACAATGGGGCTCTTGTCAAACACTCCTGGCGGACAAGGAAGAAAGCCTCTGACTTGCTTCTCCCACATGGAAATGGCTCTACTCTGTGCAGGCAGTGGGTGGGATCTGTGAATGACCTGGGAGGATTGTGACCTGCCAAGGGGTTCCTCAGCTGCTTCCAGAGATATGAACTCTGAGAACAGGGCTCCGGGGGAAGAGAAGAGCTCCTACACTCTCTGCCGCAGGAGCTGCAGGTGCAGCCTCTGGAGCTGGAACTTGGGAGGGGGCTTCTCTTACTGAGGAGATACTGTGACCCTTTTCTGGAACTGGGGTGAAGCTTCTGCCATCCTGTACCAGTGTGGGAGGGGTGGAGCATTTGTGATACAAGGTTCGCAGATTCTCACTATTTTTAACAAAATAGATAAAACTTTCAAGAAACATTTCTTCATTTTTTGATATGACCCTAGGACAAAAATCGTTTTATTTTTAAAATATGATTGTCACCAAGTACAGTTGTTTGCTTTCTGAACATATTTGTGAAAATTCTAATGTCTCACTTCATTTTCCCATCTTCTACTGGTATTTTTTTTTTTTTTTTGCTTCATTCTGTCTCCCAAGTGCTGAAATTACAGGTGTGACACACCATACCTACAGAAAAAGACCTGCTAATCGCTCACCAGCTGCCTGCATCTGTGTGTTAGAATTAATTAATCCTGAGAAGCCAAGGTCTGAAGCAAGCCCCCACCATCTTCCTGCCTTAAGCTAGTACCATCTTGTCACTGTTTTGTTGAAACCATTTTGTAGCTGGGATCTAGATGTACCTGGGAATAAATCCTGCAGACAGGTGTCCTGAGATTGAGTTCAATTCCATCTCCTGTGGTTCTTTAAGAAACTACTCCAGGCTAACTCTTGGTTCTTTTAGCTGATTTTTATGTTAATCACTGCATGCTGGTTGGTCAGTGTTGTTTATCTTTGAAAATCAACTTTCATTTTATTGATTGTTTAAAAATTTTCATTGTTTCTATTTAATTAATTTCTTTCTTGATTTTGATTATTTTGTTGTGTTTATTGTTTGGGGGTTTGTTTTGTTTTTCTTGTACCAAAGCCTTAAGATATACCACTAAGTGACTTGGGTTCTCTCTGTTTTCATTTCTCTTTATTTACATGTAGGTGTGTGTACATATGAGTACCATGTATGTGCAGGTGCCCATGATGTCTAGAAGATGGTGTAGGAACCATGAAATTGGTGGCTGTGAGCCATGTGACTTGGGTGCTGGTAACCAAACCCAGGTCAGTTCTTGACAGATCTCGGATATAAAAAAACACAAATAGAAGAAACCTCTCATCAGTATTTCCAGGTTCTGGTTGCTGTCAGAGAAAGTGTAGAGGTAATAAAAACTCATAGAAAGCTTTATTAGAAAGTGAAAACTCATTTTGAAGAGGGACTATAGGCTCCTTAAGAGACAGTTGTTCCCCAGAGCTTGGGCAGTTTATTCTATAAGAAGTCATTAATGGAAGGGAGTTCATGAGTCCTTACATAGTTTTCAGATATCCTCTCATCAGATAAATGATCAGATACGAGGCTTATTGTATGTCTTTCTCTATATGAACTGTGCATTTCACTGCAATGAAGAAAAGACAGTTAATGGACTTCTGGGTCAGCCATGTCAGTTTGAGGTGGTCCTGTTTTTCCATGTTTGAGTGGTCATCTTCCTGTAACAGGTCTATGGTTGTATGAGCCTCCATTTACCATGCTGTCTGTTCTCTTTCTCTGTGTACCTATGTAACATAGTTAGACAGGAAGGGGATAAAAAAAGAGCCACTTGTATCCACCTGCTTTTCAGACATTAACTGAGACATATGAGTATCACTATGCTGGACTCAGTTCCAGTGTCCGCTGGAACAAAGGTATTGTCGGTGGTTGGTTATATGGGTCTACCCTGGGCATAGACAGTTGGTAACCTCCTTCCCAAATGTAAGAGAGCAGGTGCTTCCCGTGTTTGCACACAACCTTTTGTACTGGAGAGGAAATCCTATTTTACAACTTAGAGAAGACTAGCCTAAGCCAGGAGATGAAAAGAAACAAGACAAATGTAATGAGATAAAGAACTGGGTGGAGTTGTGGCCACTTCAATGAGATATGCCCACACCCACTCCAAAACCCCCACCCCTTACTAGAGTTGTTCAGACTTTCAAGACTGAGTCTACCCACTTGTGACTTCCAACTCAGACAATGTGACTCTCCCATCCCTATCTCAATTTCCTTCCTCTCAACAAATGTTGAAATGCCGGAGTCATCCGCATTGTTGTTTTCTTTCCCAAACTCCAATAAATTGTTCCCTTTGTGTCTATTTTTAGATCCGTTTATGACAAGTCCTAGAACTGAAAAGGGGATCTGCTATCGAAATCTTATTGTCACATACACAACCTACCTCAAGTGGCCACACAGTTTACAAGGAACTTGTGGGCATTCTAAAGCTGATGGATTGGCTGTAGAAGAATGGGCATTTTTCCTAACCAAGCCCAGATGATGCCATGTCAGAAGCCTGTGCAGAACAGAGAGGGAAGCTGGTTGTAAAGTTGGTAATCCAAATGATTGACGAACTATTAAACACATAGATTATCTAGGCCAATCACCCCTTCCTCTCCTTACCCCTGAGGTAAAAGGATGTTCTGCTAGCATAAGGCCACTAGGATAACTCTGTAACCACGTAGGAGAGAAGGGGCTTGATGAGATATTGGAATAAGATAGTGGTGGAGAAAAGCCTGGGTTAAAAATGCAGACTTCTACAAGAGAAGATTGGAAGCTACATGTTGAAGCGCTTTCCTCCAAATGAAGCTATGTCCACTGGATGGCAATGGCAGAGGGTTCACAGCAGAGCAGACAGCTTGGCTCAGGGCCATGAAGTAAGAGTGAGGAAGGGTCTCAGTGTCCTTGGAGGGCACATGTTCAATGACCTAAAGGTCTTGCATGCAGCCTCTCCTCTTAAAGGTGTCCCTACTTCCTACTTGCATCATCCTAAGGACTGAACTTTTAACACATGGTAAGGGTCCAGTGAGATGGCTCACCAGGCAAAGGCACTTGCTGAGAAAGCCTGGTAAACTGAGTTCTAGCACCATAACTCATGTAGGGATGGAAGGAAGAAATCCAGTTATCCTCTGACTTCCATGTGCACACCATGGCTTACATGACCACCCCAACACAACATCACACACAAACACACACACACACACACACACACACACACACACACACACACCACTCACACAAATAAAAGCACTAATTATTATTAGTTGATATTAAGATGACAAGGAAGGATTGGCACAGTGAAGGTCTGGAGAGTGTTGTATGTTTCTAGGTTCTCTATTTGCTGATAGTTCTGGAAATAAATGCTCAAAATATTCATACTGCCTGTTGTTAATATGGCTAGCTTATTGTGTGTCAGTTATGATTTAACAAAACTGGGTAAAAATGAGAAAACCACCCCTGGAACTGCATATCCTAGTTGGCCTCTGTTCATGCTTATGTTCGCTCCCATAATCTGTTAATAAAATCAATATTTATCTGAAGGCAGCACAAGCGGTTCAGCTGGTGTGGCCATGGCTTGAGACGTCAGTCAGTCTCTGAAATAGCCTAGGTTCTATCCAACTAAACAGCAAATATTTACCTCCACAAGCTCATTCTCAAGTAATCCTTTTCATGAAGGCATTACAGAGACGTGCACAGCACGGGCAACCATGAGCACAGGTCCCTGTTCTCCCAGGGTGAGCACACCTGGGTCACCAGAGCTCAGATCAAGAAAGAGAATTAGTAACGTTCCAGAAAATACTCTTGTTCTTCTTTTTAAAACTAGCATCTCCCCGAGGAGGTGCACTCTGATTTTTAATCGGTCATGCCTGCTTTTAAGTTTTCTAAAAACTTGGAATCATATAGCATCCACTTTTTAAAAGGTGCCCTCTAATTTAGCATCTCTCTCTCTCTCTCTCTCTCTCTCTCTCTCTCTCTCTGTGTGTGTGTGTGAGCATGTGCTTGTGGTAGGTGTCTTTCTCTGTCTTCTCTGTCCTATTCATTTGAGAAATGCTCTCTCTCTCAACCTGGAGGTTTTGTTTTGTTTTGTTTTCTTGACTGGAGACCCGAAAGCTCCAGTCATCCTCCTGTCTCTGACTTTTCTCAATCCTGGGTTTATAGGCTTGTGCAGGACTACACCTAGATTGTTATATGGACTCTGAGATCCAAAATCTAATCTTCGCATTTGAGTAAAACCTACCCATAACCACTGAGTGATCTCTCTAGTTCCTTAACATTAGTCCTGTAAGATTCATGAATGAGGTTGTGTGAGTGATAGCTACTCAGTTTCACTGTACAGCATTAGCTGTAAGTCTACAATTTACCTGTTTATTTACCTGTTTATTCTACTGTTAGTGGACAAATACTGGGCTCCTTTCTCGTTTTGTATATTCTGAGTGGTATTTATTGAAACATTCTTTATTTATAATAATATTTTATTAATTCTTTGAGAATTTCATACAATGTATTTTGAACATATTCAAAGCCCTCCCCCAACTCCTTCCAGATCCTCTTCATCCCCTCCCTACCCAACTTGGTGTTCTTTCTTTACCTTTTTTTTTAACCCACTGAATCTATCTGTGCTAAGTACTCTTGAGTATGGGGCCAACCCTTGGAGGATGGTGATATCCTTAACACTCCTTAAGGTTGGGAGTTCATGCCAATCTTCCCCCTTCGTACTGGGATTTTTCTGTCTTGAGATTGCACAAGTGTTGTATATGCTGTTTACAACTGCTGTGAGTTCATATGTGCAACTGTCCTGCTATGTCCAAAAACCACTGTTTTGTTATTTACCATATTTGACTGTTAAACTATTTCTATCCCTTCTTTTCCAGTGATCTTTGAGTCATGGAGGAAGGGAGATAATATAGCTGAGCACTCTGTCATCTCATATTTTCTGCAATTTGACCAGTTGTATGCCTCTGTGCTAATCACCATCTTCTTCAAGAATAAGTTTCACTGATGAGTGTTGAGAGATGTGCAAATTGATGGTACAGTGATAAGTTATTAGGAATCTGGTTAATAATATATCCATTTAGCAGAATAGTAGTAGTAGGTTTTTCTCTATGGCCCATGACCTATCTAATCCTGAATTCTTGGTCCCAGAAGTGGTACCAAGCATGGATTCTGTCTTGTGGAGTGGGGCTTAGATCCAATAAAATGTGTTTGGTTATTCACATAACATTTTTGCTGCCACTTTTGTGCCAGAAGGCATATCTTGACAAGCTTATCATTATTGTAGCTTACAGGGTTCACAACTAGATATGAAGGATGGTTACACTTCTCCTCTGGTGTCATGCATAGCACCTACCAGTCTATGAAACCTAGCATTAAGGACATAGATTCCTGGTGAATACCAGGTAGATTTCTTTGTTTTGTAGCTCAAGGTTGTAGTGTCTTCAGCTATAGAATTTTACCATTGAATTCTGGTGCATGATCAAGAGAAATGACAATAGTTTGGAATATTTGATTTGAGGTTCTATGATGTCCCACTGATTGATAACTCCAAAGGAGATGACCCATTCATAGCACTGGGTAATTTATTTGCTATCCTGTACTGTTTCGTAAGGACATTAGACAAATTCATATATGCATCTTTCTGTGAACATAGAGTGTGTGTCCCAATGAAGATGTTTTGTGGTGGCATTTCTAGACCTTGAGACTATCAGTCACCTGATGCTCTTAAATAATTACACTGCACTAAGTACCTCCTCAGAATTCTAGTTGCCCAACTAGACAACTACGTGGTATTTGTTTGGTTTTCCTTTTAGCTCTTCTGGTACCTTATTATAACATTTTAATTTTCATTTCTCTGTTGATTGATGAAGGTGATAGTATTTTCATATATTAATGTGAAATGTCTTTTCAATTCATTTGTTTATGTGTCTGTGGGAAAGCCTTTCTCTATATTTTGCCCTAAGTCTGCTTTATATCTTTTTATTTTTTTTTTTGTTATTTAGTTGTTATAATTTCAAGAGTTCAGTGTAATTAAATATTTGGATGTGACTGTTAAAATATCTAATGCTATTCAGGTCACAGGTACTAAATGTATACCTCATTATTTCATTATTTCCTGTATATCTCATTATTTCAGAATGAGTAAACTACTGGCTTCAACAGTGCTCATACTTAAAGATGAGCACACAGTGAAAGATGCTTAAAACAGCTATAGAGTATTCAGAGTATAGAAATATCTTCAATCCTAGGTTCTGGGGAAGAGTTTAAGAATGTGGAGAGATTTAGATGGGCCTTATATGATAGATATGAGAAAGCAGAGGTTATTTTGTTCTTTATTACTGCATGATGAAAGCCGTGTCGTGAGATGTGAAAACGCAAGGATATCATTTCAACATAACATGGAGGACTCACTTTCCTTCACAGTGACTCAAAGATAGGATACTAATCAGAGGCAATTCTAATCAACTGTCCAGTTCTCCTGCCATATTCGAAGGCTTTCCAGTGCATAATGGCAGTCACCCACAGTAAAGTGCAATAAGAAAATCTTAAGTGAAAAACTTCAGAGCTCAACAACTAATAGATTTTAAATTCTTAGTGTTGTGATGAAATTTGTCTTCTGACTGGAATGTGATCATTCTCATGTCTAGCACTTCTGCACTACATGTACTACCTACCTAATAGTCATTTCTTGAAGAGGATGACATACCTAAAGATCATTTATAACCTAATGCAGCATCTCAATACCTTCATTGTTTATATCATGTCCTCTTCACACGAGTGTCATATCTTCTAATCTTATTGCAAGAAGAGCTACTTCAGTGAAGAAGTTATTTGGAGAACAAGAAAGACATCATATTTACACAATTATTATCAAGCTATGTTGTTTGTTGTCTTTATCGATCTATTTTTGTGTTATGTAATATTTGATCTCAATCTGGGGCTTCCAACCCACCTTTGACCATTTTGTTTCTAGATAAAAGACATACACAATGAAGCCTTCATCAGCACAAGAGCTGGGTGGATATCTATTCTCTAAACTATTATGTCTATTCCCCAGTCAATAATTTTGTTACTTAATTTGCCATGTTACATTGGGGTTGCTCTTAACTCCAATTAGCCAACCTACATGGCCACTAGAGATTCTTACTCCATTGTGCCTTCTCTCTTCACTTTTTTTTTTAATAGTTTTCCTCTGACCTCAAGCTCGGGAACCCTAAACCCTGCCTATTTCTCTTTTGCCCAGATATTGGCTGTTGGCATCTTTAGTCATCAATCAGGGATAACTTGAGGGGAGAGGTAAGGCCACATAAAATTATCTGGGTCTAGGGGTAGTCTCTGGGAGCAACCAATATTTAACATACTAAAAGACCAAACCTCAACAATTTTGCCATTACTTATTATTGATATCTTGCCTTACTTATAAATTAAAAACTTTCATATATGTGCATGTATAGAAGAAAGCAGTATACATAGGACTCTTAGTACTAGCTTCAATTTCAATTGAAGAATATCTCCCATGTATGGGTGGCTATTGAAGTATAAAATTGAATGAGAAATTACCAAAAGGAAATTAGCTTTATCTTAGTGTTCTTTCATCTTCATTTCAACCACAGCCTGGATTTTCCAAGAAATAAACATCATACTGGAGAAGGGAAGAGAGTGGGAATGTGAGCAGAGGAACCAGATGAAGTCCCACCTTAAAGTCAGAGCTGAACAATCTCTATTGTGAGATCTGGAGCTGACAATAGTGGCCAGGCCTTGATATGTTCACTTAGATCAAACATTACAGATAGCCTTCTCCAAGAAGGATTGTGGTGTGGGTCTGGGTAGCTCCCTGCCACTGAGGCACACTGTGAAGGTTCTGAAGATGATGTGACCACACTCACAAAGATGGACATCAATGCTTTCACTGGAAGGATCACAGTGCCTCTTGTAGAAGGTTATAATTCTCATGGAACTTTAAAAATAAATCTTATTTGTAATGTCCATATAGTTGTTTTAATTATATTCCCCCATACACAAGATGATAGCCGAGCCTACAGTAAATATGATATCTTAAGAGTTAGAGAGAAACTGATCTCATCAAAAATAGCAATGACTGTAGAAGTCACACCTACCAAGGACTTTTACTTATGGTCAGGGATAACTCCTTAGTGGACTGCCTGGCTGGCTGCCTTGAGACCTGTACACCTTAGCTCATCACTGAACAAACATACCTGGATGGAGGCTTGTGTGGGGCACTGGAGTTCTATGTGCCTTGTGCTCAGAAACAATAAGCATCAAGACAATCCAGTTCCATTTAAAGACCATAAAACCATGTCCACACCCTGAGTATCGTCTTCCATATTTGCTTTATTAGCTGGGTTGCTATAGCAAAGAAAACTAATTCTTTAAAAGACTATCAGAAACTGAAAGAAAAGTATTAAAGTGAAAGTATGTTTCAAGTTTTTGCCACAATTTCAGAGAGCTTGCTTAAGAATAAGCTGCTATATATATCCACGAGATGGCTTTAGAATGGAAAGAATTTTTCAGTTCTTTTGGGTAGACAGAAAGAGCACAGTTGCTGGGTCTTATCATAAGAGTAGGTTCATAAACTCCCTAGCTCTCACTCACCGTGGTCATCCTATGCCATTCTGAGCTCTCAGCAGCAAAGACTGAGAAATCCTTGTTGCTTGGCATCCTCACCAGCATATTCTGTTCTCAGTGTCCTGCTGATCAAACCTGGGGCCTTGTAAGGGCTAGAGACACTTTCTACCACTGGGATGCAGTCAGCCTTAGTTTTAAAAGTTAAATTACTTAAGCATACAATGTATCTGTTCGTTTAACTCTCTGATTTGTTCATCGAGATTTTATAGTTTTATTTATATAAGTCTTGTTCACATTTTGTTATACATATGAATTGTATTTTGGGGCTACTGATGTAGATTATATTGTGTTTTTAATGTAAAATGTTACTTTGGTTTAATAAGGAAAGCATGGTCTTTCTACAGATGAGCACACTATCTATAAACAATATGTAAACAAAAACTAAAAGCACTGTGAGTTCTTTCTTTTCTATCTATCTATCTTCTATTTCTTTCTCTTGCTGCGTTAGTGAAGACTTGTGACATGCTGTTGGAAGCTGAGCAGTGAGACCTGGTACCCTGGCCTTTAAACGAACCTCACTGGTAGTGCTTCAGGCATCTCATCCAGACTAAAGATAAAGGGAGACAATTCCCTTTATCCCAGTTTGCTGAGAGTTTATCATGAATGTCAATTGGGTTTTTTCAAATGCTTTGATTGCACATAGCAACATGATGTTACCTTTTTCTTTCTCTATACTGTTGATATAACAATATTGTAAATACTGAGATAGCTTGCATATCTCAAATAAAAAAAACTTACTTGATTATAGTGCTTAATAATTTTTATATATTCCTGGATTTGACCTGCTAAAATTTTGTTGGTAGTCTTGACATTTAGCTGCATAAGAGATGTTGGACTATAGTTTTCTTTTTCTTATACTTTGTCTTGTTTTGAAGTTAGGAAGTATTCCTTCTGCTTCTGAAAGAAACCATGCAGTATTAATGTACTTACTTCTTTAAATACTTAGTACAATGTGTGTATTTTAATTTTACCATTAATTTGAATCTGTTTATTTAAATGTTTATTTAAATCTAATTGATGTAACAGATTTTTGAATGCTGATATAGCTTGTATATATATATATGAGACTTTTTCTTTGCTTCTCAAGAGACTGAAAAAGGTAGTTTTTAGGTATTACCTCTAATCTTCTTTCGGGAAATCCTGTACCAGTGACCAGCCACCTAGTCACTGGGTACTTAAAGAGGTAGGTGCTTTGTCCCGGTTACCTACCCATTCCAGTTTCTGAGAGCTCTAGGGCTGAGTCTTTGTGGGAATGTCATTGTAGCCCACTTTTTATTTCTGTCCAATTCTAACAAATTTGCTGGTCTTCTAGGGATACAAATTCCAGAGCTAGCAAAGGTTTTCTAGGGTTATATTCAAAGCACTAGTCCTAAGTTATATTCAAAACCCAGTACTCTGTTTGCTTGCCTTTAGTGGCAATGCTCTTGTGGCTGCAGAATATGATGTCAAACTTGTTGATTTCAAACTCTGCTTTACTTGTCTATGAATCTACAGGACCTTGAGCAAGAAATTTAATACCACTGTGAGTTTATCAATCTGTAAAATGGATGTAAATGTGCATTTATTATTGATCACCACTCTGACCTTACACAGTACATTTCAGATATTCTAACTCTGAAGTGATTCAATCTAATTAGAGATGAAGAATATTCTGCATAGAATATTTATTAGAAATCCAAATATGTTAAAAGACTAGACAATATGAGCAGGATTTTTTTCTAACAAAATATTCCAAACATTTTCTTAGGACATTTGAGCAATGGAGAAAATAAATCCAAGGTATGGTTATTGGAAAGGGAAGAGGGAAGATAGGTAAAGTTAACAAATAATACTTAGAATTAGAGGACCATCTTCTTTTAATATGCTTTATCCACATCTGGAAGTATGTAGATGTAACTTAAGAAACTGAATGTAATATATGGAAAATACAATATTTTGTAAAGAAACATATAAACATTAAAGAAAGTAGAATGAAAACTTTATTTCAATTGATTAACAAAGTATACTATTTATCTGGAGAAAAATAACTTACCTTTTCATGGTACCTAATATAAAGAAGAATTTGTTATTTTCTATCTTTGGTAGGTTATAGAGTGGCCTCAGAAGATTATTGTTTGGTGGGATGTTGGCATTCAAGAGGCATGGGCAGGTAGATTTCTGAGTTCAAGGCCAGGCTGGTCTACAGGGCCAGGACATCCAGACCTATAGAGAGAAACCCTGTCTCAATAAAATATCATTTTGCAAATGTATGTTCATGAGTATTAGCAGATAAAGTTCACTCATTTTATATACATTCACACTGTTTCCCTGACTAAGGGGTCATATTTAGAGAAATCTGAGTGGGAACCTCTCAGTCAGGTTGTATGTCATGCTCTCCAGGGAAGCTCTGAAAGTCTGGATGCCCTAATTGCATTCCGAGACACTTAAAATACTTTCATCTCTGCTGGGGACCCAGGCAACATTGCACAGGTCCCTAGTCAAAGTCAAGCAGCACTGATAATAAGGGGACAGAGTATGAACTGTCCCTTTGTATGTCAGTCCTTTTCAGTACAATGTTTCAAATGCTGGTTCACAATCCAATAATATGCCTATACATATCTAAAACTCTGGGTATATGGGGAATTAGTCAAATAATCAAGCCAGCAGAGTGGACTCAGGAGTAATAAAACTATAGACTGGGGGACATTACTGAAGGCTTGACCATTCTTCTGGAGGTTGACCGAGAATTCAGGTGTATTAATGTGGAGTCAAATCTTGGAATTTTCCTTAGCAGTTTGCTTCACAATTGCAGGTTCATAAAGAATAAAAAAATTAAAAAATTAATAATCAGGAGGTTGATGCCCTGAAATATGTGGAAACACTAGACTGATTCAGGAGATGTTCTGGATTCCAACAGTGCATTTCCGCCAATGACTGAAGACTTTAGTCGAAGTTCCCAGGAATTAACATGAAATGAAACTTCATGAATGCAAAAGTGTTTATAAGCGACTTGTAGATAATAGTTCCATTCTCTACCAGTGTAAGGTGGTGGCCTTACATCTTATCGCAATATCTAAGGCCCTAATGGAATTGCAAAGTGTTCCAAGGGCTTCATTCTTTTCTTCTTTGGAGGGCTGAGCTCTGAAGGCTTCTGGCTGTATGCGTTTCTTCTTTCTGTACCACATTAGATCCCACGGTTCCTGTTGGCTCTGGGTCATTACTCTTCCCATCTGCCTATTATTTTGGGTGATGTACAGAGAAGCTCTGCTGAGAAACAGACCAGAGCTTTGACCTCTTAGTCCTATTCTAATTCCTGAGTCCCTGAGCTGGTTGTCACACTGTTTCTCAAACCTGCTTTCTACTGTTTAATGTGAAGACAATAATCTTTCATCCCATATTTAATATGGCACTACATTTGCAAGGCAGTATTTTTAAAAGGTTAATAAAATGTTCATCATAAGAGAAACAGAATGGCTGTAGTGAACAAGAAAGCTAGAGATTTAAAAGTTCATGTTCTATCCAGCTTTGAATGTGTTCAAGGAAATGGACACAAGGATGTGTATCTGCCACACTCACTTATTCTGAAGAAAAGGATGCTTATTTCCCAGGGCTGCTTTGCAAACAGATGCCACTGCCTTCTTTCAATGTGTCCAATGTGTAAGATGTGCATGTAGCCTGAACTCTTCAAAGACCTTGTTTTAAAATAGCAATGAAATGCATGTTGCCCATGATTCTATGCTGAGTTTATCTTGGTCACGTTAGGTCCAGGGGGATTTATTATTGAAAAAGAATTGGTACTAAAAATTTAACCTTATATAGGAGTTTTGTTTCCTAGCTTGGATCATGCTTGGGCTAGATTATATTCAAATACTTCCCCTTGGACCAGCTTGGTTTATTGAGAACCACTGAATCTCATAGAGGCCACCTTCTCCAGCAGCCACTGTGTCCTTTTCATTTTCTTTCGATAGAGATCAGCCCTTTCATGGAAACATTATTATGTTTCATCCTTGCTGATCTGCTCCTGTGTGTGTTGTACATAAAAGAGTGGAGATCTAGGGTCCAGCCTCAAAGGATTCAAGTGTGACCTACAAGATGACCTACCTTATATCAGAAGATCTTCACCATAAAGAATTGATAGAATTAGATTCTCTGGATTCTCTCAACTCTTAAGCCTTGGCTCCAGTACACCTCCAAAAAGATGAAGTTCTATGCAAGCATCCATGGAACACATTGCCCAGGCTGTGATTTCTTGACTTTTACTGGGTCTCTCCATGGAGATCCTGGACACACATGTGATTTGCTCTTTCTTATAGGTTGAACATATTTATCCTGCATATGAGAGGGAATGTCCCAGGAGTGACTTTAAATCAATGAGGTGCCATTGATTGCTCTGACTGGTACAAATGTGAGTCAGGGTCTGCCAAACCTCCCAACAATCCCTAATACAGGAGGAGTCCAGTTGCCTCTAGCAGTGTCCCACTCTGCGACTCGCACAGTATTGCTCACTTCGTCCCCTCATTATGCAACCTGCCACCATCTCCCAAATAACTCAAAGCTAAACCTTAAATTCAACATCTGTGTTTTGGTGGGAAACTGAAGTCAGAAAAAAAAGGCAGGGTAGAGAACAAACGATATATGCAAAGCAAAGACACAAAAAGTATTTGTATGCCGGTGCATTGAAGTTGCACCTTGTTATTCTGTGTGTTTAAGCATCCCCCTCATAGCACACAGATGCCTTTTTTATCCCACATTTGACTTCAGTTGAGTCAGTATAATCAATTCTAGCACGAAATATGTACTTGCTTCAAGTTGCCATGTGCGCTTCTATATTATAAGGTGCTCTTTGTATGTTACTTTATCTGACTGATTCGTCCTGTTTTTCACCCTTAATACCATTAAAGTATGTGCCTCAATGAACCATCATTTGTAAAGCTGAAAGCCGATATTTACTTAATCAAAATTAGACTTCCTAATACCCAGTAAAGGGAAAACCCACTGGGAGAGAAAAAACCAGAAAGGATAGTGCTCCTATTATTTTTCAGACAATAAACAGCCTGTATAATCCTATTATAAACATTAGCATACATTTCACAGCCCATCTGGCAGACAATAAAGGTTGTGACTCTGAGTATTTGAAATGCTATCCAGATCATTGTAGTGGGGAAAATGGTAAGCCTACAGCTGTGTCAGTGGGTCAAAAAGCGGTCACAGTACATTTCTCAGACACCAAGCATTACCCAAATAGATTATTATGAAGGCAAGCTGTGTATAGAAAACATGTTTTTCAAAGTCACACAGGTCTGAAGGATTAAATGCGAGGGGTGGGGGTGTAGGACGGGGAAGGCATTGCTTGCTTTGGTTCATGGTTAAACTAATTGTAATAAAGCTCTAGAGTCTTGTTATTATATAAAGAAATCCTTTATGTAGCAAATAAGAATAGTATAAAATCATTTGAAGATTCTCCCCGCCCCTCATCACTGAATGTTCAAAGGGGTCATTCTGGTTTAATCAATTTGCCTAGAATTTACAACTGAAAGACTAAAAGACTCTTTTTATATTTGGTAGTAGTACCATCCCATTGATAAATTTAAGAGTCCACCAGGAACATATAAAATCATGTGACGTGTTAGGGCTCTACTAGGTGAGACTCATTATCTGTTCTTTATATCCCTTGTTCTCTGGACTGGCCTAATTATTTCCATTTTTCTCATCTCTCTCTCTCTCTCTCTCTCTCTCTCTCTCTCTCTCTCTCTCTCTTTCCTATTATATCACATTAAGATTCACTTTAAAATATGAGACCATACTTGCACGGAGTCTCCAGTATGGTTGCAATTCTGTATGAAATAAATCTGGAAAATTGATGCTATCTATTAAAGGTTATTCTATGGGGCTGCACATCTGTGCTATTTAACACTTATATTTGGGGCCAAGTTGACATCATCACTTTACTACTCAAAAGCCTCATAAATGGCATTATCTCTGTCATTATCACCCTAAGCAATGCTAAAAGCATCTCATACATGAATTTGATTTATCTTGTACATAAATTTGAAGGCATACTCATTTGCCACATTCTTTTGTCTGACAATAGTGATGTTTTGTTAAGGAATTCTAAAAGTGTGTGTTGAGAATGATTGAATGGTAATCTTCATTGAATGCCAACACACTTGATAGAACATTGAGAACGACACTGTTCATAGTCAAGGCCCTGTGTGCCTTTCTGTGGGGTCACCATAGACCTGATGTAGATTTCTAAATCAATGCACTTTCTCAACAGGTAGGACAAAAGGAAAGTCCCAGTTTTCACCAAAACAACAGAGTGTGATAATCTTTCATCCCATGTCAAAGGCTGTAAACTCTTCTAATTCTAGAGAACTTGGGGATAAGAATGGGAAGCCCTGGTCCTGACTGGAGGAAGTATAGTAACTCCTCACAGGCAGACACACATACCTAGATAAACAACCCTGGAGGGACAAATGCATAGGATTACAGAAAAGGCAATGCCTCCTAACTCACTGTAGGTGATGTTATCCTCTTAGCTGTACATTTTCAACAAAGTAAGTGGGAAATGGATTAAACCCTTTGAATTGGGTCCTGTTGCAAATGAATAATCAGCTCAGGTTAAAGGTGTAGGCAGGATGCTGAGCAGGGAGAAATGCTTATGTTTTGCACCAGAAAAGATACAAATAATCTCTGTTAAAAGACTTTCACCACTTTCTTGATCATTAGTATTATTTGTTAGGATATTTTTAATGGTAACTTAAAGTTTCAGTTCAGTAGAATATGAATATATATATATATATAGTCTCATGTACTAAATTCCAATTAATAAATAGTTCTCAACATAAGAAATAGGACACCCAAGTTTTTTTCTATCTTCTGGCTTTGCTACCTCATGGGCACATGATAGAAATGACAGGGGCATGGAGGAGGGACACCTGCGTCTTCCTTGGCTGGAAGTGTCACTATTACTGCCACTTCTGTCTGACAGGTGAGAACCTGTTACCCAGCCAGACCCAAGTCCAAGAGAATGAATGATATGGCCTGTAGCCAGAGAGCCACTTCATTGTTAGAATTGTTTTCTATGGAAAAGGACAAAAGATTATGGTTGTCAGCAGCTAGCCATCACCATGGGGAGGGGTTGAATGTTCCGGAATTCTCTGCAAAGCGCCCACAGTATTTGCTGTCTGATGTGTAAAGAACAGGAAAGACACATTACAAGTGGGTCTATGTCATTTGAAGTTTTATTTATCTTTTCAAATTTCAGCTTTTTAGATATATTTTGTTTGTTTGGGAGATTATAATTTACAATGTAATATAATTATAACCCCACTATACACACACACACACACACACACACACACACACACACACACGCAAAGAAACACACAGAAAATGCATGCAGGAATCCCTATGTTAGGATCTCTTCTCTAGGAGAAGACCTGAGACTCTAGACCATGTCAGTTCATCCATCTTTATCCTGTATTTCTGTTTCCTTCTCAGTTTTCAAAGGTGAAAGATATTTTAAAGCATGGTTTTCATTGCAACTTGATTAGGAAATGAAATTACAAAATTCCCTCCCGCTAGTCACTATTACTATTCTCTTTCCCTATCAGGGCCTTTTCATATCAGGGCCTTGCAATGAGAACTGAGTTCAGGTGATAGCATAGAATAAAATGCAATTCCTTGTGTGCTTTGCCCCCTGCAGAGGTGGACTTTACAGGGCTCGCCACACAGTAATCAGGAAAATGAGCACACATGTGTTCTAAAATTTAGAGAAGTCTCCTTCAACCAAAACCTACAAGTTAACCACAATATCTTTATATATAAGATATTACTGGGTAGTGTTGGCACACACCGTTAATCCCAACATGTGGAAGGTGAATCTCTGAGTTCCAGACCAGTCTGGTCAAAAGAGTAAGTTGTAGGACAGCCAGGGATACACAGACTCTATCTTGAAGAAAAACAAACAAACAGACAAACAAAAAACTCCAAAAGGGGAAGGAGAGACATTGCGCCAGTGAGGGAGAGACATTGCACTAGTGAGGGAGAGACATTGCGCCGGTGAGGGAGAAACACTGCGCCGGTGAGGGAGAGACACTGCGCCGGTGAGGGAGAGACACTGCGCTGGTGAGGGAGAGACATTGCACTGGTGAGGGAGAGACATTGCGCTGGTGAGGGAGAGACACTGCGCCGGTGAGGGAGAGACATTGCGCCGGTGAGAGAGAGACATTGCGCTGGTGAGGGAGAGACACTGCGCTGGTGAGGGAGAGACATTGCTCCGGTGAGGGAGAGACATTGCTCCGGTGAGGGAGAGACATAGCCCCAGTGAGCTGAGGATAAAGTGATGCACTGCTTTCTAACTGCAACCTAATGAAACATCACAAACTCTTGTCTATGTTCCCTTTCTTTTCACCCAAGATTTTCCCCACTGCTGTATTTCCCCTCATAACCACAGGGAAGACAGGAGAGAAGGCCAAGCGTGGGCTTGACCCCATTTTTTCAGTATATTAATCAGCTTCAACTCATGACTCTCACAGCTGCAATTTGGGGTGCCATTGATGTGGTCTGATTGTCTTCAAAGTCCCAGGACACCTAACTTAGGGAGCAGTCAGCAGAGGAGCACCTACTTGCTGTTTGAAATGTGCATACTTAGCTTACAAGCAGCAGGACATGTGAAGTTCTTCAGTGAGCTAATGCTTCCTTACTAGCTTTAATAAGCATAAGGCATGACATCACTGGTTTGTTCCAACTCCTCCCTGTGAAAACCACATGGAAATGACTCTTGAGGTAAAGAATTTGGACACACACTTCAGAAAGTAAGATAAGTGATTTGTCTATATGGGGACAATATACTCAAAAGGCCTCAGATGACAGAAGGAATGGGGTGGCTCATTTTCCTTACAGGCTTTCAAATATCACATAATTTCTCCACTAGCTGGAAGATGGATTTGTTCTGTGTGTGAGAGAGAGAGAGAGAGAGAGAGAGAGAGAGAGAGAGAGAGAGAGAGAATACACCCTTCCCTTAATCCACTTCTTATATTTGAAATAATTTGACTCCTCTACTTTGCAAACACACATACATTTTTTTCGAGCCTTATGGATGCCTTTCAAAGCTAAAGGGACAATCTCTAGACTAAATGTTTGCAGTTTGATATTAGATGATATTCGTGCTTTTGCCTATTTCTGACCATCTTAACTCAGCAGCCTTGTCTAAGTTGTCTTTCTCAGACAGCATTCTTCATTATACTACAGCAGCACAGGGTACCCTCACTGTGCCTGGCACACAGTTAAATTTGCACTAGGTGCTCAATATACACTTGACTGTGTGAACATATACATATCTCATATTCTGCAGCACCATCATTACTGGGTCTCTGAGATGAAAGGGGGTCAGGAATGTCACATGCTTCTTCATCTCACTTCCTTGACCTGCTGCGACCTAAGGGTGTCTCACACTCAAGTGTGGAAAGGAATTCACTGCCTTGCCCAGCTCTTCCAACACATCCCGCCTGGAGAATGCTCTAGACATCATTGGCAAGAGTCTGTCTGTAAGCAAATCAGATGAAAGGGTTGCTCTTGCCTTTAGGGAAGGTCTGCAGTATCTGTTTCCTCTACAAGGAGCAAGACCTCCTTAAGTGTCAATTGAATACAGATAAGGCATGAGAATGAAAGAATATGTACACCAGCAAACTGTGATGCTATAGATGACAACAGAATACATTTCCTAAAGAGGTAAGCCTAACGCACCTGCACACAGACTGTCAACTGGTCTACATACATCTAAGGGAGCACGTATGGGATCTGTGTCACTGCAGATCTTCAACAGACCTATGGAGGGATTCACCAAGCAGCTCTGGCATCCAGAAGAGGACATTTGCTTGCTCCCTTTGTGTTGAGCTCTATTCCACAGACTTATCCAATCTTATTCAACCCTGTCTCATATGCCCCCTTTCAGCCTTGTCACAATCCTCTACCTTCCATTTTAAGTGGAATGAGGAAAAATGTTAGTTCCAAGATTTTCTTACCTAGGTGAACTTGGAGATATTGTCTAGTCTCTCTGTTGTCCAGTTTCACACACACACACACACACACACACACACACACACACACACACACACACACGTCAGATTTGATCTAAGAAGTAAAAGGTACAAATGTAAGCCACCCACCATGGAGCTTGAACAGAAATCAGTAATGTATCCCTCACTTAATGAATCTACTCATTGTGCATCTACCATATGACAAAAATCTGCTCCAGTATGAAAAGACTATATAAATGAAGCACATGGTATGATCTTTGTGTCCTACAACCACGACTAAAGCTGCGGAGTGAAGGGAGAGATTCTTGAATGGAATTTGGGGACCACTGTATTGATAACGCAAATTGACAAAAGATGTTGAAGGAGCAAGGGAGTTAGTCATGTACAAAGATGGAATGCACTGGCTAGTTGGGATGGCTTTAACAAAAGTTTTCTAAGAGCCACGACTTAATGGTTAAATCTTCATTGTTTTGGAGAGTAGAAAAACCAAGATCATCAACGTCCCTCTAAGTCAGTGATTACTTTCATAAGAAGGAGTAAAAGTTCGGTTATTGAAGAACAATAAAGAAGTATGCCACTTTTCCATTCTCGTACTCCTTCTTAAACACAGGCGGTAAGAATGTAGAAGGTGGGAGGACTGGGTCAATGGAGGACGTCGGTTCTGGATCTTCTAGTGTGACTTACAAATCCTCAGTAATCTATGGATTTCGTTCATAGCAGAGATGAGAGTGGAGATGTTGGTGTGGGGTGAGTAAAAGCAATACCATTGAGTTCATATAATATCTGAGAATATCTGGAAGGTAAACAAGAAGACAAGAAGATAAGGTGAGAGGAAATGGTAAGGAGCTAAGTTATGAGCTCCCCAGGGACTCCTGTACTCAGTGAAATGCCTGTGTCTTTTAACTCTTGTGCAGTGGGGACCAAAGAGACACTGTGAGCAGGCGGGTCACTTAAGATGCCACTTGATATAAAAAATGATACAAATACCAAATTTTCAGGCTACTAAAGCCAAACAGGCTGGCCTGTATTTGCATCTCCAGCACTGGGATCATATGAATGCAGTATCAGCCTGGACCTCTGAGGATACAGCCATGGTTACAAGGCAAGCATTTTACCCACAGTCTATCGCCATCACATGCATTCTTACCTTGTTAGGAGAAGGGTAGGGGTAAAGTAAATTAACCATAAAACTGCTAAAAGTTATAAAGTAACATATGTGTATTAATTAACAAGATAAGTGAATTTGTGTTCAGCTTCCCACCTAGCTTAGGGGAAAATAAATAAAATTTTATTTTGAAGGCGCAAAGGAAGACAAATAAGCAGAAAAAAAATCATAGCACATGTAAAGTCAGTTTAATATGAGTGAGGAAGCAAATTTGGTTTATTAGTAATTAAAATAAATACAAGGTCTGGAGATATGGCTCAGCAGTTAAGAGCATGCACTGCTCTTGAGGAAGAGCCAAGTTCGGTTCTCAGCACTCATGCCAAATGGCTTGTATTCCTGCTAACTTCAGCTCCAGACGATCTAACACCTTCTTCTGAGTTCTTTGCTCACCTGCACTCATGTACACAGAGCCACACACACATTCACAGAACTTTAAAATAATAAAAATAAGTCTTCAAAATAAATACAATTATAATCACCCTTAAAAGAGTCTGGACTTTCAGACTGAATTTTGAAAAGTCAGGCTATGCTCAAACTAAAACAACTAAGAAAAGTTGAAAAAAAAAAAACAAAACAGGACTTAGATACTAACAAGAAAATGACTTTTATAATGTCTAAAATATAAAATAATTTAAGACAAATATTATCAGCATCCCGGTGTGTTTGACTTACTGTGTGTTGAGATTGGTATCCAAGGCTGCTTGTCTTCTTGAAGTAATAGTCTCTATGTGCTTGAGAAGTTGTCCCTTCCTCTATGAATTGCCTATACACAAAAAATATTTAGTTTTTGTTTTATTTTCAAGAATATATTGTCATTTTATATTACCTAATACTTCAACCTTTCTTATAATATAAAATGAGGAGATGAATTATCCTCAGGTGTCCTCCTTTATGTACCTCTCTGCAAGTATTGGGGCTCAAACCGTGAGCCTTGCATGCCTGGCAAAGCATTGCTATTAAGCTAGAGCCCTAGTTGTCATTTTAGTGGGTTTTGTCTGTTTGTTTAATAATTTATTTTTGACACAAGTTCTTGTGAACTGCCCAAGAAGGACTTGAACTCACTCTGTAGCCAAGGTAGGCCTTGAACTTGCAATCTTTCTGCCTCAATGTTTCAGGACCTGGGGTTACAGGCTTGAGTCACCAGGCCCAGTGATAGCCTGTCTAATGTTCAGTCCTGACTTAATCCCATTCACTTTGTAGCATGGAGAAAAATAATGTAAGCTAAATCAAAAGTCTACTAATCCTTATTTAACACCCTTTATTGACTTTCTACCATTTCTAAAATTAAGACTTAATGTCTTTGTGTGATTTTGAAATTACCAGACAGTCTAGATCCTGTACATCATATAATCTTTTCTTCATGTTGTTTTCTGTCTTGTTCATAATTGACCTTCAGCAATGTGCACTGTCCTTCAGTTTCTGGGGCTCAGTCAGTGCTTTTTCATGAGTGTTCTGTTGTCTCCTCAGAACACCTTTTGTGCAGTTTACATGACTGGGCTTTTCCATTTCTCTAGATTGTGATGGTAAATTGTATGTTAACCAGACTGAGCCATGAGATACCCAAATGTTTGGCTTCACATGATTACTGATGGGCCTGTGAATGTGTTTCTGATGGGATTACTATTTGAATAAGTTTACTAAGCAAGGAAGAGGACCCTTCCCAGTAGGAGACCTCATTCAGATCACCAAAGGCCTGTGCAGAACAAAATGGCTGAGAAGGGGAGAATTTTCTTTCTCCATTTGATTGTCCACTGGGCTCCTGCCTTTGGACTTGTCCTGGAACAGAAGCATGTGCCTTGCATACAGAGAGCTCTGGTTAATAAATAGTTCAATTTAGAAGTCACCTCCTTTGAGAAAACAACCTCCTTTCTGATCATCTGCCTCAAGCATCTGTCCCCTTTATAATCCACATAACACCATGAAACTCTTTCACTTAAATTTTTTCTAATTTTTAAAATCATCTCCCCAATTTCAGTTACAGTTAGGATTCCTGAAAAGAATGACAAAATCAGTTTTCTACCCATTCCTTAAACCCTGCCCAGAGCATGATACAAAGCAAGTTCCCCATAAGGACACACGGACCCATGACTGAATGAGCAAGTGAGTGCTTGAGCGATTGGCTATCCTGTCTGGGTAATTATACTTCCCTCCAGTCGACTGAAATACTGTCTCTGTATTTCTGACTTCCAAACCATAATCTCTAGTTTTGAATTTTTATCCCTGAAACTGAAGATTCATATTTCCAAATGTATTTCTCATGTGGACCTAAAATATCCAAAACTAAACTCAATTTCCTTTACTCTCTGATTCTATTTTCACCAGCCTATTTTGGATAATGGCCCAAGCATTCACGTTACCCTAGCCCAGGGCCTGAAGGTCAGGATTCATCTATTCATGCAGACAGTTGTTTGCTTACAGAGCAAGTATTGCACGGCCCTTACTATGTGAAGCATAATGTAAGGTGATGAATAGCCAGGTGGAACCCACAGCCCTGTACAGCTTATCCCAGGCTCTATCTCAAACCAGCACAGAACGCCAATATATATATGTGTGTGTGTGTGTGTGTGTGTGTGTGTGTGTGTGTGTTTGTGTGTTTGTGTGTGTATGTCTGTGTGTGTGTGTGTATGGGCACGCCCGTTCACTCAAAAACACACACACACACACACACAGACACACACAGACACACACAGACACACACAGACACACACAGACACACACACAGACACACACAGACACACACACACAGAGTTTCTAGATCAATCCATAATTTCCTATCTGAACTATTATGAACGATTTCTAATTACTTCCCTTTCCTGTACCATTATCTCACCCTAATCAATGTGAATGTCACACTGCTATATTTAAAAAAGCCAACTTCATAGCCATATGAATATGATATGGATGTTAATAATGAATAAATGAATGAATTTATTTGTTCATTTTATAGCATGGAGAAAAATAATGTAACTTTGAGCAAAAGTCTACTAATCTTCATGTAGAGACCTTTGCTGGCTTTTGACCACTTCTAAAATTAAGTGTTAATGTTTTGAAATTTCTAGACAGTCTAGATCGGGTACACTGTATACACTCTGCACACTGTTTTCTGTCTCCATGCTACAAAGTGAAAGAATGAATAAATAAGCACACAATACATAAGTCCATTCATAAATAATAAATCCCATGTCACTCCATCACTACTTAACCACTTAGGAGGTAAAGTTCAGCTCTCTTTCACGGCTTGCTGTTTCTTCTCTGATTTAGCTTTCCTCATTGCATTCTGATTCCAGAGCACATCATTTCACATGCCTTTCTCTCATCTGGGAGGCTCCCCTCTCTGCTTTCCCATGACAGCCTGGAATTCACGAAACTTTCTGGGTCCTATGCCTATCTGGGCAGAAACAATAACTTTAGAAGCTGGTTCTCATATTACTTCCCAGGGATTCCTGTTATCAGATTCATTATGAGTGTCAGGTTTACATCTGGAATTCTCCCTAGCCTTCCGGAAGTGCTGGAGTGAAGGGTGGGTTTTTGGCCAGCTTCCCCCTGACCAGGCTAGACCAGGCCCTTGCAGAAATGGCCAACTGCATCCTTGCACAATATGTGGATATCAACAGAAAGAGTAACACAGATTCAGGCATTTACCTTAAGTAACAAAGAAAGCTATGGCATTATTGACCCAAATTTCTACTCAAACATTCTTCAAAAGAGTCAAGCACCATTGACTACAACTTGTCCAGTGATATTTGATTGGAAATGAGGTGGAAAAGAAAAGAAAGAAGAAAGAGAGAGAGAGAGAGAGAGAGAGAGAGAGAGAGAGAGAGAGAGAAAGGAAGGAAGGAAGGAAGGAAGGAAGGAAGGAAGGAAGGAAGGAAGGAAGGAAGGAAGGAAGGTCAGATGTGACCTTTGGGTATATATGTTTAGCTTGAGATTATGATCTATACTTCTTAAAGAGAGCACTTACATGGTGAGTATCACACACACACACACACACACACACACACACACACACACACGCACACACGCACACACGCACACACGCACAAACACACACACACTGTATACAGTGAGGTATAAACAGAGCTGAGAGTTTAAGTGTAGCCTTAGGGTCTAGCAGATGTGGATTTTGCCCTTTGTCAGCTCTGCTTACATGTGTGGAAACTGAGGCACAGACTCTATCATTTAGCAACTAGGTGCCTCATTTTACTTACTGCAAACATCTGAGTCATATTTTGAAACATAATGGGGGATTACTGCAGATGACTGGACCCCGGTGACGCATTAGAATGTCACCTGACACACACCAGGCATGCCAAAATGTCTTTTTTGCATTCACCTTTGTGATGTTTGGTTTTCCAGGCCCTCTATACCCCCATGGCTGGTACAATGGTGGATCCATTTGTGCAAGGAATTTATTGCTCCTGCTAACCTAACACACACACACACTCTCTCTCTCTCTCACACTCTCTCTCTCTCTCTCTCTCTCTCTCACACACACACACACACACACACACACACACACACACACACACACACACAACTTGACAGCTCCATGGTGTCTTCAAATTAGGCCTCTTATCGCTCATTAACACCACGGCAGGAAGCTGATAAAAGCTAGGCTCTTCAGGGCCAGGATCCAGGAAAGTCCCCTTTCTTTTATCATCTGATTTCTGAGCTTAAAGACTTCACTCCAGCTCTGAGCCTTAATTTATCTTCTGTTAAAGTGGCAGTTTTCCCTTACATGGAAATGGCCGTGCCCAGAGGACACTTAGTAAAACAAGACACAGACCTGCAGCAGAAAGCTCTTTCCGGCTTCTCTGCCAGGGAGGATGGACAGGCTGTGGCCGCAGGGCAGCACATTTTAACTGGAAGCTGCGATTGTACCTCACAACTGCAAGGGTTTTAAAGCCAACAGGACACCCTGAACACCTTTGTACATAGACAGCCTCTTGCTTGTTTCCTGATCCCTGAGTTTGTGTTGTTTGAACTAAATCTGAACAAATATGTATAAAATGTGTATTCCAAAGATATTTCACTTAAGAACAAAGAAAGGTTTGTATCTTTCGATTGCCTCAGAACCCAAGGGCTACTGAGGATTATAAATAAATTTGGCTTCACAGGCCTGTAGTCATAAATGACATTTTTTAAATGATGGAAGGGGGGAGATTTAAGTCTTACACTAGCCTCCCAGTTAATTCCCCTCCTCTCAAATATGTCCAAAATTGAAAGAAAGTGCCTTTAAATATAACTCCAAGTTGAAAAGGAGCTTTTGATTCCTGGGTACCAGGGAAAGACCTGTTTTACTATTTATACCATTTCTTTGTTTTCTTAAATTGATGCAGAAGGGAACGTGGGTCCGGCCCTTTAAAATACTGTGTTTTATCACTCTCTGGCTGATGGGTGCAATCCAGCCTGAGGAAATTAGAAACAGCTGGGGTGGACACAATACCTCCCTTTGAAAAGATAGTTGAACATTGCTAGGGAAAAATAAAGATGGCCCTAAACAGCACAACTCACATGTGGGTTCTGGCCAGCTGCATCAGCATCAGCATCAGCATCAGCATCAGCATCAGCATCAGCATCAGCTGGGGCATGTTTGATATTATGTACCTTAATTCTACCCAGCCTTACTGAATATAAAGTCCCCAGAGTAGGTTCAGCAGTCTCCCTGTCCAACCCCCAACAGTCAGATGCACAAAAAGGAGGCTAGTGGTATAAAAATGCTACCTAGACCACAAGAAACAATTTCCTGAAAGAAGGGACCTAGAAGGGTCAGAGAGTGAAGGGGTGTTGTCTGGAGTATATAACACTCCAAAGTAAAGGAAGGTATCAATTGAGTATTAACATCAGAATTTCAACAGCATCTGTTTCTAAATCTGAAATTAAATTAATACACAGACTACAGGCAGCTTCTAAGGGCAATGAGAGATATACACCAAATAGAAAAGTCCAAGGTTATAAGACTATGCCATGATGTGACAACCTATAATAGGTAATCTGGTATCTAAGTGGAGATTTTTCTAGTTTTTAAGGCACAATCTGCATGGTTATCTTAACAGTAAACAGTGTGAAATTACATACTGTTATAGAAGTAAATTATTGACTTGTGTTAATAGTGGACTTGATTTCCCAGAATAGGAAATGACTTGTAGTAGACAAATGTTCCTGATGCAAATCACTAGAAAAGCTGAGGAAGGTGCAGAAAGCCATATATCTCAAGGGTTCAGGGGGCTATGTAAGCAGATGCTGGAAAATGGAGTTCAGGGAGAAGCTAACTCATCATTGGCGTTGTCACCAAAGATGAACATACAATTGGCCCAACAATTACACATTGGTGCATACACACACACACACACACACACACACACACACACACACACCTCTAGAAATGCATGCATAAGAGCATAAGGCATATGTACAACATTTCATAAATTTATTATTTGTGACAGCTCTTATATGGAAACCAGCCAAGTATACATAAACAGTAAGCAGATGAATGAATTGAGGGATAGATACACATGAGGCATGCACAATGTGTCAACGGCTACATGAAATAAAATGAGTTAATTTCACAAACGTTACTCAAAATCCCTGTGATACGAAAAGTCATTAACAGTGGTAGCTTTTTACCTTTGATGGTGATAATGATGGAAGATGGAAGTCAAGATAGCTGGTCCTCTTAGATTCAGGTAGCTGTGAATTCTGGAGCTTACACCATGGGAAGCCTCCTACCCTGAGACATTCAGTTGACCACTTGTGACTTGGGCTCTTTTCCAATTCCTTTCAAAAATATCTTAAGAAAAATATTCATTTTCTGTTGAAAGTCATCTTGGGAGTAAGTCCACGTATTACCTGAAAGACCTGGGAGGCTTGTGAATGCAGCTGTTAACATTCTTAGATCAACATCTGGGCATAGTGGTGCCTGTCTATAATTCCAACACTTGGGGGTCTGACACAGAAGGTTCATAGTCAGACTGGATTACATAGCCTTAAGATAACAAAAAAAGAACATCATTTAGCCTTTACTCTGGCAATGAGCTGCTAAGTGTCTTTGGAAGTTTTTTTTTTTTTCATATTTTCCTTCCTTTATGTTGAAATAGCAGCTAATTTCACTAATCAAGTAAAGATTCAGCGAAGGTGACTGACAGCATTAGTGTCTGAGGTGTAGCCTAAAGTCAAGGGTAGAAGTTGGGAATCTATGATGACTGAGAGGAACCATTCAAAGCCTCTTCTTTATACTACACACATCTCTCTTAGATGAATAAAAGTGTTATCATTAGTCATTTGGCAGACTGAATTTCTCTAACAAATGAAAGCTGGGTTCTTTTTTTTTTTTTTTTTTTTTTTGAAAGAGAGAAACCAGAAAGAGGAGAGAGTGGGAACAAGAAATGGGAAAGTTTGAAAGAATTCAGAATTCTGTGACTGAGGACTTGGTGGCCCTGGGTCATGGACACTTGGAAATACCAAGTCACTGCCCAGAGCATGCTGTGAGTGCAGAGAAACTCAGCATGTCTAGAAGCATCCTTCAAATTCCAAAGCATGTGCTCAACCAGTCCCCAGACAGCCAGTGAAAATGCACTCTAGCTGCTGAGAGTGGGAATTTGATTGACAGGAATTCCTTCCTTGGCTGCTTTCCTTCCTGTGTGTTAGCTGTATGTCACTCTAACAAATAACAGAGAGAAACAACTTAAAAGGAAGAAAGATTTGAGGTCAAGTTTCAAAGGTTTCAGTATAGTATTGCTGGATCCTTTACTCTGGGCCAGAAATGAGGTAGAAATATCATGGCAGCAGGAGTGTGCCACATAGCATCCATGAAGCAGAGCAGAGAGGGGTCAGGACAAGATACACCCTTCAAAGATACTTATAGTGATAAAATTCTTCTAACAAGGCCCCGTGTTCCACAGTTCTACTACTTTTCAAGGCTAGATGCAAATTTCAGTAGATTAAACTGTTAACTATACCGCAGTCCTCATGATCTACTCCTCTCTGCTAATGCCTTCACAGACACTCCCAGAAGTGCACATAACTAATTTCCTAGGTGCAATACAGTCAACAGTAAAGATCAACCTACACTTTCACTTGGCAGTGTATTATTCATTTTTCTTTGAGATCATTGGTTCCAAAGGCATGTCACCTGTCTTTCCAGTGTGTTTCAAAGTTCCTCCCTGAGGCCTAGTCTGTGGTCCTACTAGACATCAGAGCTGGTTCTGACTAGGGAACTATTGACAAAATCTGAGCTAGCCTGCAGTCTTCCTCTGGCTTCTACCATAGCTTGTACCATGTAAGCACACAACCTCTAAGACACTGATCTATAAACCTCTTATTCTCCAGATGTGCCATCTCAGACATTTTGTTATAGCTCTGAAATGTTGACCTCTGTACCTCAGTCCTAGTATTATAACCAGCTTCACAAAAAGCCGCACTCAGACAATCCATGGTACACAGCCGACTCTTACTTGGCTTTTCTGGCTTCTTCTCCTAGTCAGCAATGCCTTTGAAAAGCAGAGTACCGGCATTGTTTGAACATTGTTAATCACCGTTGAGCTGTGGTGAGGCTACCATGCATCTCTTTGTTTGGAAATACTTGTGTTGGTCTCTACTGAGGCACATGGAGTATCCTTTACTAACACCTACATAAGGTGTCAGGCATAGGAAAATTATCCATATGTTGCCTGGCTAGAGGTTCTCTCATTTTTTTATTCCTTCTTTTACTGAGAATGAAAATCTGGTGAACCCCAAAAGAGGATTCTTGCTGTTCACCTAAGGAGCCTCCATCCACTTGGGGGTAGCTGAGTTTCCTGTCACTACTTATCTCATCTAAGAAATTTGCCATTCTTCCTTCTCTCCCCTGAAGTCTGACTCTCCCACATCAGGGCCTCATAGTTTGATGGCTTCTCTTTACCAGAGACACTGCCTTGGCATATAGAGTAATTACTTCTACTTTTGGAACCTTGGTTATGTGTGAAATGAGGATAACAGGATGTTTCAATAAACACATGGTTTTATCCCAAATCTGCAAATCATCTTCTTCAAAGAGAATTTCCAATGACCGAATTTTCTAGAGCTTCTGTCCCCGTGTAGCATCTTGCATCTTCATACAAGCAGAAGTGGTGGCATCTTAGAAGAGAGTGATACAAATGTACCTGTTAGCCTAACTGGAACTCACAAAGATACCACAAATCCATCTCTTCCCATCTCAGAATTCAGCAGGATGGCTTTCAGCAGCAACCTCATGGTTCTCTGAGGTACTATTATTCCAAGTTTGGAAACCATAGAGGTGGTGAACTGCAGGGTGAAAAAGGCCAGGAGAACATTTTGATGTTTCTCCATTGAAAGACACCTCAAGGACTTAGAGTCCAGCTGTGTTCTCTTAGAGCAAAGCATCAGTCCCCTGAGCAGGCAGGCTTAGCCTGTCGTGGTATGGGTTGCAGTTCTCCACACTTGCATCTAAGCATCATCGTGTTTTTAAAATAGCTACTGAGCAAAAGACTTCAATTCCCAAAGCTACTTTGAATCTGTGTAATGAGAAGGCTGGGATGAGGTCATCTCCTTAAGGGCCAGCTGCATTCCCAGATGTGTTCTTCTTACCTCAGCCTTACTTGAAGAGAGCCAGGGAATGGCTCATCATGGGGAAAGTCTGGGGACCTATGCCCACATGTCCACAGCAGACCTAACACCTGGCCAGGCCTGCCAGCCAGGAAGGACCCCGCCCCTTGCTCTCTGCCAAACATTGTTCCTTGTGTTTGGCCAGAGCCTGGATTTTGCAGCCTCGGACACCTAACCACCTTTTCCCAAAGGGCCTCGCCCACTTTACCTCAGTTCCACCCCAACCCATCCCTTGGCCAGACCTGTAATTACTGGACCTGAAGAGCAGCCAAGATACCACATGGGGTAGGGCACCCAACACGTGCCAAGCTGTAAGATTTTCTTTCTGCAACATCCTTTCAGTATAATCATTGGGCACAACCTCTATTTAGTTCCTTTAAGGGGATTGTGACAGGCCTGCCCCTCATACTTTGGGGCAGGGTTGGAATGAGATAGAACTTCTCAGCCTATGGCTTATCCTGTTTGGCCCTTGCTTGTCCTACATGTGGCCTTTTTCTTCGTGAGCTCCTTTACCCCACTTCTGTCTGTCTCTGTCTCTCAAGACCTCCCAAGGAATCACTTGGCCTGGACATATGCACAACAGTTATCCTTCAAGGAGAGAAAAAAAAACCTGGGAAAAAGATGCATGCAAGACCACTTGGACATGGGAGCCTGACATTAGAGATGTTGGAGGTAAAGTCTCAGTGGAGCATGAGATTCTGCAAGAGGTCAGCACATGGCTCTGAAGATGCGTTGTTGGAGAAATGGCAGAATCAAGTCTGAAGAGTTGACCAATGGTAGAGGCCATTGCACCAAATAATGAAAGGGTTTCCTGGTTCCTACTGTCTTCCTACCGAAGATATTTGTGCTGGGTCAAATCAAACTCTATGGCAAAGGAGGGTGGTTATAATCAGTTACAAATTAGGATGTATCTCAAAACAGCCACTGAAGAATTTTTTGATATCTCACAATATGAAGAGCTGATAAAGGGCTGTGGCAGTGGGTATAATCTTTCTGGTGTGATCTTTGAGCATTGTGCAGAAGTGTCAGAATCCATCACAGATATATGCAATTATTATAAACTTTATAAATCTGTGCCTTCCACAGGTGGGGCCAGCCTGGAACCTTAGGTCCTTTACTTCTCCTTCCCAAACATTCTCAGGCCAACAAACAGGATCTAAAGGGAGAAAGGACCCATGTACTAAGTGCCTCCTTCGTCTTCCGAGGAGGAGAAGGCCACTCACTCTCTCACAGGCTTCCATTCAGATTTCCTCATTTAGCTCTGGAGTGTGGAACAGAATCCCCGTGGGAACAAACAGCAATTGTAGACTATGTTTAAAGGGACACATACCATAAAAATGTATAAACGCGACAGAGCTCTTAAGTTTGTAAGTGTAAATGTGGGTAGGCTTAACATGGGGCTGGCATGTTAGGGAAGTCTGGAGGGTGAATTGTGTTTCCCTGTGATCATCTAGCTGAAGAATTATCCAGAAAGGAATAGCCAATATGAAAGTCCTATTATGAGGGCTGGTCTTGTTAGAAATCGAAAAAGTGGAAGGTTAATGTACCAAGAAGTGAGAAAACAGTAGGCAAAGGACAGGGTCTGAGATGGTATCAGGGCATATGACAGGATGGTTATCTGAGGTGGTACCAGAATGTTGGGGGAACAGAATGCTTATTTTCCACAGCTTTCTTGCACTGGTGAATGAGAAGGGGAAAGGAGCCTGGATCTGCCATGGTATGACGATGGGTCTCACTGGTTGCTAGGCATCCCCCAAGTAGACAGGGAAGCAGGGTAAGAGAGTGCTGCTATGGTCCAGGCATGAAGATGAGGATGGCTCCAGCTAGTTCAGTAATGTGATGGAGGAGGAAAAGGTCAGAAGGTTCTCATGTATCAAATATCCATTCAATGGAGTTTTCTGGCTTCTTTAATTTGGAGAGAGTGCAGCCATTCTGGCATTAGTCCAATCCACTAGTACTAGGACAGATCTTTCAGTGACTGCTATTGAAGAGAGTTTTGTATACACAGTTCTTCATGGCTTTCCTTGTCCTTCTCCCAACTCCTGCTTTCTGGGTACCATCCTTTTTCCATGTGATTCACCCATTTGTAATTCTGGCGCCAGGGTCCACATTCTCATTTATCCCTTCATTATCTCTGAGGCAAATTGGAATGTTGAGTAAATACATCCTATAGATGAGCCAATGCATAGATTCCCAAGTAACTAAGCAATATGCATTCAGAGGCCTCTGCATTTGGCCCTTATGCAGAAATGTAATAGAAAACGATTCAATAAGAATTGGGCAGATGGTACAGCTGGTGTTACACAGCAAGCACACTGATGTCTGCTGGGCTTCTGCTTCTTGCCTTGAAATGCAGAATAGAATCAGAGAGCAGGCTAAGGAGTATTTGCATTTACCCACAACACCCTATGCTTCTGCTATACCACTGAAAGCTTCACTTGTTTTTTTTTTCCTTAGCAGTCCAGCAGACCCCATGATTTTTGCTTCTTTCAATTTCATCTCTTTCTGCCCTGCCAAAGGAGCACATTCCCTGTGTGCCATTCCCTCCCAGCAGATGGCAGTATTCAATTTTGTTTCCCAGTAGCACTTTTCCCTGTTGGAGGCCTGGGCCCAGCAGCTCTCCCTACAAAGCTTGTGTTAGTTTCGCAGTCCAGGTGGTCATGAAAGGAGGAAAGAAATGCTTGGTAGTGCCAAGGCACATGTCTTTTCTGCTCAAGCATGTTCATCCAGTTCTCTTGAACTTTTGGATTACAGATAAAAATAACCACCATCCGTAGTGAAAGGATACCCCCAGGTCACATGGTCCTTCAGCCCTGGGCATGGAGTTAACTCCAGTGGCCTTTTTGCCTTGGACCTGGAGCCCAGAAGTTGTAACAGGACAACTAGCTTCGGGCTTCTGTTGTGAGAAGAGGCAGGAAGGCAAGTTGTCACAGCAAGAGCTGGAGGTGGCTCGGTTGTGGCAGTTGCTCAGTCAGTGGCACAGTGACTCTTGGCACATTTTTCCAAGACCCACTAAGTCTGCTGTTTAATAATTTCAAGCATAACCTCATTATCTATCCACATGTAGCTTTCAGGCCCTTGATAGAAGACACACACTGAAGAATTAATGGTGGAATGAGCTAGAAGCTAGCCGGCCAGCAACACTTTTGTTTTGCAAAAGTATCCGTTTCTTCCTCCTCCCCCCCCCCCCCACACCCAAAGAATTCTCACTTAGGAAAACATGGTGCATGTAAAGAGTCAAAGCAAATGGGACACTGGGTCTGTGGACACAACTCACCTTAAACTGCAAGAAATCAAGTCAAGTCCCACATCCCCAGGTGGAGGAAACAGGAGCCCAGATAAGGACTTGAATTTCTGGTCTGTGCCTGACTGGTGTGAAATAAGGAATTTCGGGATCCCTGGTACCAGAATCAGAACCCCCCTTTCTGTAACCATGCTGGCAGGATTCTTAAATGGGGAGAGTGAGTGCAACAAAGGTATGGAGAAATTTTTCTAGGGTGTCTGAAGCTGTCCAGGTGTGGGTGGGTGGAGTCACATTCAAATTTACAAACCTTTCATGGTACCTAATGGCTTGTAAGATCAAGTTCAGATTTGCTCCCCTAGATAAAGGAGTTTCATCATTTGCCCTCTGCTGACTTCTCCAAGTCTGAGAGCATGCTGACTTCTTGGTACATCCTTGAAGAGGCCCTTGACAGCACTCATCCTGGAAAATGTTGCTCCAAGCCTTTTTTTTTCCTTTGCCTGGCGAACATTCACAGCATCTTCTCCATGGTTGTCTTGTGTCCTGTGTCACTGTCCTTGTTTGTCCTTCAGCTTTGTCCCTTCTTTGTTACTTGCTTGCGAATCAAGATCAAGTCTTCTTATCTGTCTTAAGCATCCAGCATGAGCCAGCAGAAGGTCAGAGTGCGCAGGCAGTGAGTGACAAGGGGAGTGAAGTAGAAACTTCTAGTTCCTTTGCAAAGTTATAGCAAGTGAAGTTTTGCTGGGGCACGCAGGTGAAATGATAAGCAGACACATGAAAGAATGTTCTCCTGAAGCAGACACAGGGGAAAGATTGTTTTGATATAGCAGACATGTGAAAGGATCTGTGATGAAGGAGTGTAAATATGACCACACAGAGTGAGAGATGAGCACGGAGCATTGGTTTTGTTTTCTCCACCTCACTATTCTTCTCTAAAGACACACAAGTATCGGTTTGCCTTGCATAGCATTTGTCTTAGTACGTTACTGCTATGAACAGACACCATGAAAAAGGCAACTCTTGTAAGGACAACATTTAATTGGGGGTGGCTTACAGGTTCAGAGGTTCAGTCCGTTATCCTCAAGGTAGGAATATGTCAGCATCCAGGCAGGCATGGTGCAGCAGGAACTGAAAGCTTTACATCTTCATCTGAAGGCTGCTAGCAGAATACTGGCTTCCAGGCAGCTAGGATGAGGGTCTAAAAGCTCACACCCACAGTGATATACCTACTCCAACAAGGCCACACCTGCTCCAACAGGGCCACACCTTCTAATAGTGCCACTCCCTAGGCCAAGCATATACAATCAATCACATTCCACTCCCTGGCCCCCATAGGCTTGTTCAAACACATGAGTCTATGAGGACTATACCTAACCGTAGCATAATAAAAAAGTATATTTAGTCCAACTTCCAAAGTCCCCATAGTCTATAGCAGTCTCAACAATGTTGAGACTATTCACATGTCTACAAAGTCCAAAGTCTCTTCTGAGATTCATTCAATCACTTACCTGTAATCCACAAAGCAGGACAGAAAACCAGCTGGGCAAACTCCAAACTCTGCATCTCCATGACTGATGTCAGAGCAGTCTTCAGATCTCCAACTCCTTTTACTTCTTTGTTAAATGCAACAAACTTCTTTCTCCTGGGCTGATTCCACTCCCCATTAGCAACTTTCCTCAGCAAATAGCCCATGGCTCTGGCATCTCAAAACCTTGGGGTCTCCAAGGCAACTTCAATGTTACAGCTTTTTGTTTCAGTGTCTGTAATCCACACCTGATCTTCTGGGCTCTTCCAAAGGACTGGCATCACTTCTCCAGCTCTGCCCTCAAGCTCAGGTTGATCCACTCTATTGCCACTGCTGTTCTTGGTGGTCATCCCATGGTACTGGCATCTCCAATACCTTAGGGTCTTACCTGTAATCCACAAAGCAAGTCAGAAAACTAGGCTTCAGCCATAGCCTCTCATAGGCTCTCTTCATGGTGCCAAGCCTCAACTTCTTTGCATGACCCTTTTAGTCCTGGGCTGTCAACTGCAACTGAGGTTGGACCTTCACCAGTGCCTTTCCATGGTCTCTCACAGTGCCAAGCCTCAGCTGCTTGCTCTTCATGATCCTTTCATGCCTGGGTGAATCTTACTCATTACTAAGTCCAGCTGCAGCATAAGGTAGAACCTTGGCTATCTCTGGAATATAGTTTCTTAGTGCTCTCAGAAAACACCAGAAGATTTCACCTCAGTGATGCTTGTCTCTTCTTAATCACCGCTAATTTCTTAGCTCTAGCTAACCAGCATCAATTGTCCCAGTAGTTCCTTTTATTCTTGACTCTAGAAGCCAAATTGGTGAGACTGCTGAGTTCTGCTGCTTCCTGGGGATGGAACATGCTTCACCCCCCCCCACCCCAAGTTTTCAATGAATGTATTCTCTCCCTAAGCTTGGTTATCCTGGAACTTACTCTGTAGACTGACTTTGCATTTAGAGATCTGCATACCTGTTTCCTAAATGCTGGGATTAAAGGTGTGGTCCGCCATGTCTGGATTTATGTTTTTCTCTCTTTGGAACTTGCTCTGTACCAGGCTGTAGTTAGAGTCAGAGATCTGCTTGACTTTGTCTCATCTGATTAAAGGTTTGCACCACCATGCTTGGACCTAAACTTAGCCCCACTCCCTTAAGCTACTATCCCCTAGAATATAGGATTCGGTTGCGTTCTACTTCCTGGTATCCCTTTAATACTTGAACCACATATTTCATATTTTTTCTTTCTCAGCCTGCTATGCTTCTTCCAAACACTCTTCATGAAACTGAAACAAAGTCTCTGTTGTGCTTTTTGAGGCTTCCTTTGTCAATGCAATTAATATAAATCTCTTTATCTTTCCTCAGGTAGACTCTTCAGACAAGGACAAAAAGCAGTCACATTCTTCACCAAAATATCACAAAAATAATCTCTAGGCCATATACTGAAATTCTTCTCCTCTGAAATCTCTTGGGCCAGGTCTGAACAGTTCAAATCACTCTCAGCAACAAAGTCTTCCATATTCCTACTAGAATAGCCAATTAAGCTCCACTGCTAAGTCACAAAATCCACATTCTTCCAAACAAAAGCATGGTCAGGCCTATCAGAGTAATACCTCACTCTTCCCCACAGTACCAACTTCTGTCTGAGTGTTTTCATGCTGTGAACCAACATCATGACCAAGGCAACTCTTGTAAGGACAATATTTAATTGGGGCTGCCTTACAGGTTCAGAGGTTCAGTCCATTATCATCAAGGCAGGAACATGGCAGCATTCAGGCAGACATAGTACAGGAGGAGCTGCGAGTTCTACATCTTCCTCTGAAGACTGCTAGCAGAATACTGGTTTCCAGGCAGCTAGGATGAAGGTCTTAAAGCCCACATCCTCAGTGATACATCTACTCCAACTAGGTTTCATGTACTCCAATAGTCAATAGTGCCACAATTTCTAATAATGCCACTCCCTGGGCTGAGCATGTACAAACCACTACATCATTGTTGAGCTCAACTTGTGTATATATATATATATATATATATATATATATATATATATATATATTTCAAATATTGTAATTTGAATTATATGGCTTGTGATGGAGAAGAAAGGTATCATGGGTTTCAGATCACAGAACTGAGTACTAATGCATTGAGGTGTGTGTTCCAGACTGCATATTCTGCCATTCTGTGCTCCAGTGTCTTCATTTGTCAGAAGGTGGACATTACTCACATGATGGTTAAATGAGATGTGTGCAGTATTTTATTAGGAGAGGGGAGGAAACATTCTTCCCTCAAACCTCAGAAGAGAACCACTGCTACCCACATCCTGCCCTTAACTCTGGGAAGCTTATCCAGGCCTTGTGCTCAGCAGACCTGTCATAAATCTGTGTCATATAAAGCTACTACATTTGTGGGTGGTAAATTGTTATGGGAACCATGGAACCGAACGGATTTTTGCCATCAAAACCAAGGAGAAATAACACTGTATAAATTTAATTTGAAATATATATTTAATTAATCCATTTTAACAAAAAGATTTTAAATTTTAATAAAAAACAATGTGTATTTTTTTTTACTTGGGCTTCACTAAACAGATAAGTATAAAATTACTATATATTCTAAATATAGTAGAGTATTATATAGGGAAGATACATTAAGTCCCTTCCATCTAACTGGAAATAAAGTTTTTGAATTCTATTGTTTTTTTTTTTTTTTTTTTTTTTTTTACTTTGTTTGATGCTTTTTAAAACTGAATGGGCTTCTTACTTTTTGTGTGTTGGTACAGTTTTATTTTACATTGAATAAAATTTACTTAGGCAATGTAACATGAAGGAGGTAATGAGAGACAGACAGAAGGAAGGAGGGAGGGGAGATGGGTCAAGGGAAAGGAAGAGAGATGGAAGGATGAGGGATGAGGAAGAAGAATAGAGGAGAAATTCTTGGTTTGGTGTGTGTTCTTATTGCTGTGAAGAAATATCATGACCAAAAAGCAAGTGGAAAAGGAAAGGGTTTATTTGGCTGGCATTTCAATATAGATGTTCATCATCTAAAGTAGTGAGGACAGGAACTCAAGAGCAGGAACCTGGAGGCAGGAGCTAATGCAGAAGTCATGGAGGGGTGCAGGTTCCTGGCTTGCTCCTCATGGCTTGCTTAGCCTGCTTTCCTATATAGCTCAGGACCACCATCCCAGGGGTTACATCATTCACAATGCACTGGGCCCTCCCATGTCAATAACTAATTAAGAAAATGTTCTATGGCTCTATCTTATGGAGGCATTTTCTAAATTGAGACTTCCTCCTTTCAGAAAGCTCTAGCTTGTATCAAGTTGACATAAAACTAGCCAGCACAGGCAGGCAGGCAGAATGGTAGGAAGGTAGGAATGAAGAGAGGAAGGAAGGAAGGAAGAGAGGGGGCATAAAGGAAAGGAAGAAAGAAAGATAAAAGAATAAGTTACTAGGTGAGAATAAACCTAATAACTACCACCACAACTAACAACTCTGCTTCAGTCCATATGCAGATTTACAACCGACTTCCACTAAGTATACAGGTGTTTTAAAAACACAAAGAATGTGAAACATTTGAAAAGTCTCAACTCCTTCAAACTGACAACACACATGCACATCCTTCTTATTACACAAGCATATAACCGCTGCTACCACTACAGAACATCCATCTCAGAAACAAGCCAGGAAGCCTGTCAGTTTGTCCCCATGCCCTTTGAGTAAATGTACCCTTTATATTTTCTATAACCCATATGTAAACTTTGTTCATAGTCTTTCTTCCTTTTAAACAACACCGATTTCTTACTTTTAAAACATCTTGAAACAACCTTTTAGGTGCTAACGTCATACAAAATCACAGAGATGTGTGAAAGCACTTTATGTTACTAGCAAATTGAATTTTAATTATTTTTGATGGTAATTTTAAGGGGTTTTCAGTGTTGTTTCATATGTGGTGCTTGAAGTCAGCCATGCTCACTGTGTACCTCTTGCTCTTCTTACAGAAGCTGACACTGGAGCCGCACCCGACTGTGCACATATCTACTGTGGCAGGATTCTCCAGATTTCAAGCCCAACATGGTCTTTGCAAAGGAAGGCATCGCTTGAAGGATCAACAAACATGCCTATATTAACGTGGAGAACACAGATGACACAAATGTAAGTTCTAGAAACCAAGCCCATTCTATTAGGCAAGTCAATAAGTCTCTTTGGGGCCCGATGTCACCATGTGTAAAGTTGGAGGCTGCTAGTTTCTCAGGAACTACTCCAGATCAGTTGGACCTCATGGACTTATGGACTGATGATCAGAGAAAGCCAAACATCAGACTTGGGTAATGCAGAAGCTGGAGTTGTCTGCACTGCTCTCTAGTCCTCATCCGAGAAAAACAAAAAAGTAATCAAAAAGGACTCTCAGGATGACTCAGCAGTTAAAGGGGATTGCTGCCAAGCCTAGTGACCTGAATTTGATCCAAGAACCCACATGTGGAAGACAACTGATAAGTGCTTTTCTTCTGACCTCCACATGTGGGCCTTGGCCTATACATATATACCACACATATAAACATACCCTAAGTAATAAATAAATTGTTTGTAAAAAGAAAAATAGGAATGAAATGGTGGTGAATATATAGTTTCATTTATGCACATGGATGTGAAACAGTGTAAAAATACCTTTTATGGAGCCACTGCAAATTATCAGTTAAATTGAATTCACTGTTTAGTCCACGTGTGCATATTCGTCACCACTACTGGCATCCCTGCATCTCCATGGCAACTAGATAGCAAAAGAGGCTAACTATCTGGATGATGTTGCTGGAAGGCTGTTGTTATTCAGGATCCTCTGGTTTATGCATATTGCTATCCATTTTAATAAACCCCTCTTTCCTCCCACGTACCAAATTCTTTCCTATTCTTTATGAATCTCCCTCCTACTTGAGCTTGTCCAATGAACTTCTCATGATTGCAGTATACATGATGGACCACTCTCTGAACTGTTGCCCAGGCTGACATTGATTGGATCAACGTTCAAATACTGTAGATCTGAACCTTTCATAGAGTCACTGAGCTGGAAGAGGCATCAAGGAGCATGTAGTACAACCCCCTAATTTTATAGATAAGGAGAATGTACTCCAGAGAGTTTGACATCTTGCCATAAATAATTACAGACAGTGACTGGGACCCTGGCTTCTCGGCTCCTGTCACCAGTTTTTGTGCCACTAAAGTAGGCTGTTGTCAGTGTTTCTTGCTTTTGCAGATTTCTCCATTAGGTTGTAAAACCCATTTAGTAATGTTTTGACCCTAGAGTATGTAGTAGTGAAAAATAGTTAGTTCTTGATTATTTACATAAATACCAATCACATTCTCTGTAATAGAGGATAGAAATAATTTCTGGTCATCTTCAAGTTGTTGAAGAAGGAATATAAAGACTATATTGTCTAACTACACTGTGTCTAAAATGGCAAATTCTTTATTCTTCCTTCTCTTTACATAGTGTGCTACTAATGTACTTCTGCTAATATGAGACATGTACTCTGCTAATAATAGTGTATTCATGAATAGCATACTCATATTTATACACCAAGACACTGAGATTCCATTAAGCATATATGTGCCTGAGATTATATCTACCTCCAAATCCAGTGTTATAAAACTTCAGTGTCATCATACCAAAACTTACGGATCACAATTTAAATAGTAGTAAGAGGAAAACTCCTAGCTCTAAATGCCTCCAAAAACAAACTGGAGGGAGCTTATACTAGCAGCTCAACAGCACACCTGAAAGATCTGGAACAAAAAAGAAGCAAATACACGCAAGAGGAGTAGATGTAAGGAAATAAACTCAGGACTGAAATCAACCAAATAGAAACAAAAAGAACTATACAAAGAATCAACCAAGCCAGGAGCTGGTTCTTTGAGAAAAATCAACAAGATAGATAAACCCTTAGCCAGACTAACCAGAGGGCACCGAGAAGTACCCAAATTAATAAAATCAGAAATGAAAAGGGAAAGATAACAGTGGAAACTGGAAATTAAAAAAAATCACCAGGTCCTACTACAAAAGCTTATACTCAACACAATTGGAAAAATCTGGATGGAATGGACAATTTTCTAGACAGATACCAGGTGCCAAAGTTAAAACAGGATCAGATTAATCATCTAAACAGTCCCATAATCCCTAAAGAAATAGACACAGTCATTAATAGTCTCCCAACCACCACCACCACTACCACCAACAACAAAAAAAACCCAGGACCACATGAGTTTAGTGGAAAATTTTATCGGACTTTCAAAGAAGACCTAATACCAATACTCTTCAAATTATTACACAAAATAGTAACAAAAGGAACACTACCCAATTCATTCTGTGAAGCCACAGTTACACTGCATATTTTCCCTTGGAGATGGAGCATTTTTTCTCTAATCAGGAACTTGTCACAATTTATAAGAGATTTTTTTCTACTTCTATCATGTTTAATGTTCCAAATAGATTAAAAAAAAAACTGGTTGAGTGCAAATTACTCTTAGCTTCAGCAGATATCATGTATATTTAAGAGGCATTTAACTATTGTAAATTATTTTGATGACTTAAAAGTGTTAATACTGAGTTGTATATTTTAAAATAAATTTTATCAGTTTAATAAAAAAAGTTAAAAAAAAGAACTTGAGTGTCAGTGTTATGAAAGACAAAGACAAAACAAAACAAAACAAAAAATTTCAGATTAAAGGGATATGAAAAGAAATGTCCACAAAGTGTGGATTGGAATTAGAATCTGGGAAAGAAAATGAAGGATATAGAAGACATTTTGATAATTGGCAGAATTTGATTTTGAACAATGAGTTTAGAGAATTATGTTGTGTTAATGTTAAACCTCCTAATTTTCTTACCACAGCATGTTTATACAAGGGGGAAAAGATAGCATTGTTTTCTTGGGGGATTAGTGATGAAATATGTAAAAGAGGCATGAAGTTGCCAACCAAGTTGTGTTTGTGCATGTCTGCATGTCTGCATGCATGCATGTGTGCCTGTGTGTGTGTGTGTGTGTGTGTGTGTGTGTGTGTGTGTTGTGAATCTCTACACAAAGCCACACTTCCATCATTTTCCTTAGATCAACTATACCAACTTGCAAAAATCAAATCATCACAGTTGGCCTTGGGGGATTGATCACAGTCCTTCAGACCATGAGGGGTTCAGAGAGGACTGCTTATAAGCCCACATGGTCGGGCTTATATGCCCGACCAGTTTTGTGCATTTCTGCCTTAATTACATGTGGGTTCAGGGCTGTGCTAGTAAGGGAACCTAATAAATTCACTGATTCCTCAAGGTGAACTTTGGTTAAACCTAACTTGGCTTGTCACTGGGAGCTTGTGAGGAGGTAGGTATCTGACAAGTCCCGGTGATGCCATGAGTCCTAGGGAGAGGCGAAAAGTGGGGACAGGTGGATAATAGAAAAGTCTCTGTGACTTGTGAATAGGCATTGCCCAGAGCCGTAAGAGACGTCTTCCATTATCAGGTTCATGTTTGTATCATAGTACCTAGGATGTAGTAACCCAAGGGGTAAAAAACACAGACATATTCAATTAACGGGTAAGCATGTTTCTGAGTGAGTATGGCCTTGTATCCAATGTCTTTTCAAGTTCTCTGAGCTGACTAAGCAGAAAGTGGGCTGTTTTTTGATCACAAGAACATTTTGATAAAGAAAAGAACAAAACACTTTCGGGAAAGTCAACATTTTAAGAAGCTTTTCTTGGAGATTCAGTCAGAAAGAGCCCAAAACACAAAATCTTTCTTATCTGCCTTAGAACTGTCTCACAACTTTTGCTCATATGCTATGGAAAAATCTGATTCTGATATATGTTTTGTGCAGGCTGACCCATTGCACAATATACATTGAGATATCAGGATGCAACTTGAGATATTGGTTATTTGTTCCTAAACTGACCAAATTTGTATTTGTATGAAATTGGCACTAGTTAGAGTTCTCTGGCAAGAGGAACCTCAGTTGAGAAAATGCCTCCCTCAGATTGCTTACAGGCAAGTCTTTAGTGCATGTTCTTGATTAATGATCAATATGGGTAGGCCCAGCACATTGAGAGTGATGCCACCCCTGAGCAGGTGGTCTTGGTGGCATAAGAAAACATACTATGCAAGACTTGGAGATCAAATCAGTAAATAGTGTTCCTCTGCAGTTTCAGCTTCAGTCCCTGCCTTCATGTTCCTGACCTGACTTTTCTCAATGATATATTGTGATCATCGGGACTAAAAAATAAGCTGAAATAAGTTTGTTTTTTTTTTTTTTAAATTCCTAAATTGCTTTTGGTCCTGGTATTTGTTTTTTGTTTTATCATAGAAATAGAAAGCTAATTAAGATTTCAACTAAACACATAAAAAATAATAACAAGGAAAGCTGTATCTCTAAAGGTGCACCTCTGTGGGTCTTAGGACTCAAGTATCCACAGTCTAACACAGCAGTGGAACTAGCACTTAACAAGGTCATCAAACCCTAAATTTTCTGTGATTCTGCTACTTGTTGAATAATACTGGCAAATTGACAAGGTCTTTAAAACCCAATTTCTTTGCCTATAAAAGAACCCTGACCAGACTATCTTCTACATTTTGTTCAGCAATGGTGATTATTAAGTACATGAACAGCCCTCTGGATGATTCCAAACAAAGTTTTGAGGTGAGTTAGAGACACTTAGAATGTTAAGTTTTTAAATAAGAATCTATTCCCAGGGTTGCAGACACTGATGTGAGTTATGCTCGAGTTGCTCTATCCGTGTCCACCAGTAGACTCCGACCACAGCCCAGTAGTTCTCCTGTCAGAAGCTGCCTGGCAACAAGAGTGTTCCTGATTCCGTGAAAAGCAAAACCATATGCATGCTTATGGCTTCCACTTCTGACCAGTGCTCAGGGAGTGTTCATTGGAAACTCCCCTGCTACAAATTGGGTTAACGTGTGAAACCTCATTGTATTAAGGGGGGGGGGGGGAAGACAGTGAGTAAGATGGAATGCTGGGAGAGATGAGTTGAACTGATTGTCTAGTGAATATAGGGCATAATTTCTCCTCCAAATATAAGCACCTGGGTGTCTTCTCTTTCCCCTCTCCTCCAGCCTTAGAACACATGCCCCAAAACTGTTTAGATGAGATAAATTTATGAATTAATTGCAATTAAATGTAGCAGGCCAACTGGTTCTTTGGAGCTTTGGGAAATCCCAGTCCTGAGAAAGTGACCTTTAGCACTGTTATCCCTGTCCATTTGCCAGATATCTTTTTCTCCCTCCATCTATACCAGGTGATTGAACAAAAGAGGCAAGTGAGGGTGGAGAGAGCACGGGCTGGAGCTGTTGCCCTGGTCTGCACTATTGAGTCATCACCATAATGTGCCAAATTACTCCAATGAGTCTGGTCATGTTCGCATTGAGCAGCCGGGAGGATATTCTGAATGACTTGCACGAGGACATGAAATGCCAGCGGGATTCGTATAATCAACGTCTTGGCCTGTGCCAAGAAGGGTGGGTGGAGTCGTGTGCCACATGCAAGGGATTCCTAAATGTTTACTCTAATTTACTGGCTGGTTATATTTGACTTCTGTGGGTTGGCACAGCAACCGTCCTGTTTAATTCTGGCTCTTCTAATTGTTGGGGGAACACTTGAGGACTTTTAACCTAATGTTTAAAACGCAGTTGTTTGGGGGCCTCTGTGCCTTCTCCTTTGGAGAAGGAGAAGCTGTTCATCTTTCTGCTTCAGTTCATCTGCAAGCTCTAGGATGGACAAGCTTATTTTATGTTTCTGGATCTTACTGCTAAAAAGTACTTGTCTCTTTCATACTTTCTTTCTCATTCTGTTATACAATGGAGATGATCATAGACCCTTTTGGGGGTTATTGGAAAAGTTAAACAAACTACTACATGCTAACTTAGCATGACAGTGTGGATATAGTAAGTTCTCAATAAATGCAATTTGGCTATGGATTCCCATAATTCTGAGTTCAATATGTGTAGTTCAGACAGGATTGTTTGGGCTCCCAAACACTCTTATGTAGAAGTGACATTTCTACCCCAAAAGGCCACAGAAACCTGGACTCATTCAATGCTAGATACCCACAACACCTTACAAACTTCACAGCTACAATTCTGGTCACTTTCAGAAGGGTTTATTTAAAGGTTGATGTCAAAATAATCTTTTGTCACATGCTGCTGTTCACCTAAAGACATAGAAAGAAGAAGAATTTTTACTTCTGTTCTCTGAGGACTCCTGCTCAGTGCTCTTTCTATTCTGGGCTCCGGCCTCTCTGGCTCCAGAATTCTACACCTGAATTGCCTAGGGATCTGTTCAGACACAGCTACCGATATAGCAAGTCTAGGGAGAGGTGGGATGGGCTCAAGGGATGCGAGTCTGTTGCTTCACAGCATGTGCTGTGAGCAGTGAGCCTTTGCCTGCTAGGCTGGGTCAAGCCTAGGCACCCAGCACGTGGTGCCCGTCTTATAGGTTACCTCAGTAACACTGTGAGGTAGGGGAGTACGTGAGATGTCTAGGAAAACATGTCTCAACTCTGGCAGCCTATTTGAGTCACTTGAGCTCTACAGTATTCCTGAATCTGCATTGTCCTAAAGAAATGAAAACCTCGATGTGGGTGCTGGAGTGGCAGCTCAGAGCTTAGAGCAAGCCCTGGTCTTATAAGAGATCTGAGTTCAGTTCTCAGAACCCATGTCTAGTGGCTCAGTACCCTGACTTTGTGGAACACACACACACACACACACACACACACACACACACATGCACACAGTTGCACACACACACACACACATTTTAAAAAGTAACAGAAATTAAAACAGTAACAACAGCCTTGACAGGGTTTGCTGATGGTTTGAGCATTTAGAAGAGTAACATACATGACAGAAGGCACAAAGATAAGCACCGCTGCATTAAGACAGAGATCTCCAGCATTAGTAAGTCTCAGGAACAGTGGAAAAGGTTTGCTAAAATAATTACCTGGGCTCCATTCCCAACTTTTTTTTAATGTATTTTTTGAGACAGAGTTTGTACATGTATGCTTGAACTCAATGTTGCTCTTTCTGCCTCAGCCTCCTAGTGCTAAGGTTACAGTTGAGTGTACCCAGCCGTTTTACTTTTTCTTGGTGGTATTGGGAATTGAACCCAGGATCTTGGGCTTTGAGGGCCTGAGTCTCATTAGAAGAGTAATCTGCTCCTGTGCGACATCTCTTGTAGCTCTGCCAGTGCTCCTATTTTTTTGTAGGGCTGCAAGGATGCCTGGGAAATTTAACCTCTAACTAAGCTCCAGGTCAAAATGAGACCTGCTACCTGTGGCCCACACAATGAGGATTACTCTGCTCTAGTATACAGTAGGTTATCCAGTCTCCATCTCTCCATCCGTCATTCAGCATTAATTATTCATTAATTCACTCATTCATTGAATGCTTGCAAAACCCATGCAGCAGGGATACAGTTCTTTCATATATATATATATATATATATATATATATATATATATATATATATATATATTAGTTATCTGTCTGCGTCTCTCTCTCTGTCTTTCTCTCTCTCTCTGAGTATGTGTGTATATCTGAGTGAAAATGCCCACAGATGCCATAAGCTTGTTGATCACCTAGCTCTCAAGGTATAGGCAGTTGTGAGCTGCCTGCCATGAGTGTCGGGAACTTTGAAGGAGAAATACATAATCTCTTAACCACTGAGTATCTTTCCAGCCCCAGGACATATTTCTTAACAGTTTGGAAAGAGGCATATTAGCAGGTAGGCAGGTAGTGCTGGACACATTTGGGGAGGCATCGGGAGGCATCGATCGATCACAGGGAATGATGTCTACATTGCCACCTTGTCAGAATCAAGTACTAGATACATTGGCATTGAGGAAAGCAACAGGCAAAGATGGTCAGGCAGAAGTCACCTGTGCTTAAGGGCAATCTTGGGAGCATCGGATCTTGCCTGTGAAAAATCCAGTGCCAGAAAAGAAGGGAGCTAGAGTGGGAAGAGCAAGATGAGGCTAGAGAGATAAGCAGCAGCCAGGTCACAAAGAGCTTCCTGTGCATCTAGAATTTATTTCAGGGACAGGAGGGTGTCGGTGAGGGATTTCAAGTAGGAGAGAGATGTGGTCAGCGTCACTTCTTGAAAACATTCTGGTGGGAGGGTGGAGAACAGAGTGTGATAGGCAGGGAAAGAGGTTCCAAGAAAGAGAAGAAAAAGAAATGGAAAGCTATTGTCCTTTTTAAATATTTACTCTCAAATTGTTTTAGTAGTGTGTTTTTTTTTCCCTTAGACAACAAGCTATAGCTTGCACTTAATGTATTAAGCCTGGAATGGGCACAGGAGAGTGGACAGTGGGTGAGGGAGGCAGGTAGACCATCTTCTCAGAGACTGACATATAAGCCAGAACCACAAGTGAGCAGTAGAAAAAGATGACCATTCTACCTAGGACTTACCTCAAACGTCCTTGGAGGGATTTGTTAACAACTCCAATAATCTTTATTCAGTGATAGATGCTCGATCTAAATTTATCACTTAAAGGTGGACAGCACAGGAAACAACTGGTCCAGGAGGGTAAGCACTGCAGCCATGAAAGCATTGAAGTTGTCATCTGAACAATTAAAATTTGCCTGTGGTGATGACAACCCTAGCCAAGGCCAAAACCCATATTCTTTCTCAGCCTCTTCCAACTATAGCCAAAGAGACTTGGAACTGAAGGGGGACCAACCGTTCTTCCTTCTTCACACACACACACACACACACACACACTTTGTGTACATCAACCTCAGGGTGGAAAACTGTCAGAGTCTGGTCTCTCTGACGTTCATGTCCATCCACAGACTCCCAAAGCGCCACATTATTTTTAAATTGGAAATTTCTGAACACACAGAGGATTCAGAGCTCTTACAGCTAAATGCTAAGGAAATATTTATTGATGTCAAGACACTTTAAATTATGGTCTTTGCCTCCTAAAATATTCCCGGAGCTGTCAAATTAGCCATGAAAGGAAATCCTCCAACCTTTCTACTGTGTTCAATTTCTAGCTCCTTTTGGAAGTGAACATGTTCTACTTTCTACAAGAATTGAGAGGACAGGTGCAATTGTTGGCCGACTGATATGCAGCACATTCTTGCTCTGTCCATTAGCCGATTCAGCCTTCCCAGGGGTAGCATAGAAGATGTTTTCATTATAGGAGAAAAATGACAAGTATAGAAATTACCTATTGTGTTGTCCAAAACAACATATCTGGCATGCCAGAAAACTGGAAGTAGGTTTGTCTGACATGAAATCTCATCAATGAGCTTAAAGAATGTAAGTGAAGATACTCTTCTTAGCTGGAGGAAGGATTGAGGACCCTGGAGGGGATAAGCGCTCTACAGGAAGACCAACAGAGTCAACTAACCCAGACCCTTGTATGCTCTCAGAGACTGAACCACCAGTGAAAGAACTGGCTGGACCTAGGCCTTCCCACATATATGTAGCAGTTGTGAAGCTAGGTCGTTATGTGGGTCCCCCAAAACTGGAGTGGGAGCTATCCCTAAAGCTGTTGCCTGTCTGTGGAATCCGGTCTGGGCTGCCTTGTCTTGCCTCAGTGGGAAATGATGCGCTTAGCCCTACAGAGACTTAATGTATCAGGGTGTGTGTGTGGGATACCCAGGGGGTCCCACCCCCTCAGAGGAGAAGGGGAGGGAGAGACAGGATGAGGGGAACTCAGGGGGTTAGGGACAGCAATCGATATGTAAAGTGAATAAAAAAAAACAGAAATATAGATGGAGAGAAAGAAAACACTAGAAAGCACCTTGTGTCGGCTTTGCGAACTACGACTAGGATCCAAGGGAAAACTCCTAAGATTAAAAAAGTTTTTTATTCTGTGAAGCGGGAAAGAAAAAATTACTCTTCTCGAAGAAAACTAAAACTGAATTAAAAATTCACGTCCAGCTTGTCATTTGAAAAAGGAGTAAAGAACTCCGCACTGTGGTGCTCAGGCACATCCTGCCCCAAGCTCAGAGCTGCTAAGGCAGAACTTCTTTGAGCTTCGAACCTAATTCTTACCCTTGATTTTCATTTTTGCCACATGAAGTGGTGCCTTGAAAGGCTGGGTTCTGTGTCCTCTCAAAGTGGAATACAATGCCCCCTCCATTTGATCTTGAAAGCAGAAGGTGAGAGGTGTTGACTGAACCTCATAGTTTTCAGTATGGGGTGTTTATCCTCACTGTACTCAACCCAATGCCATTCTCTGAGAATGCATAATGTAATGGGGGAGGGGAGATTTCTGACGCTAACATCAAATAGGTGCTAATGCAACCATCTACATCTGTCCTTGGCTCTTAGCCATGAAGTAATGCTGATGGACACAACACTGGTATATCCTGGAATTTATCAGAAGTACGACTTTGCACAAATAAGGACCCACCAGTACTTGTTCACAATGTACACTTTAGAAAGCTCTCCCTTCCTCCTAATCCAGGCACCCACACTTTGAGAAACTTACAGAACTGTTCTATGGAAATGGGCCTCTCAGTTTATCTGGGATATACAAGCTGCATAAAAAGGAGTCTGAGCAAAGACTCCTAAAGACACGGGGCCTTTCAGAGCTTGTTTCCTACTGCATAACTCACCAGATCTTTAAAACTGGAATGTGAAGCAAGGGTTCAGCCAAGGAACTGGTGAATGCTAATGGAGCAATCTGCTCTCCCCCGACAGCTTTTAGCGCTGACTTCTGGAATGTGTTTGATGAAAGGAAAGCAACTTCTTCAGAGGGAAGATCCTGATGCAGCCAGGCTGAGGTTAGGACCCACAGAGAACAATACTCCAATTTTATCAGCTTGTCCTTGGCCTCCAGATCCATCCCCAACCTGGCAACAGAAGGGAAAGCATGTTTTAAAGGCCTTGCTGTCAGCTGCCAGTCTTATGAATAGGCGTAGGCTTTCCTCTTCTTCAAGGGAATTGAGGTATCATTGATCAACTCTTGCTTAGATTGAGAGCTTCTTTGTGGTAGCTTTTTTTCCCAACAGATCTGGCACCAGGAGCACAGAGCATAACTTCCACTTACCTGCCCAAATTTTATCAATAAATGGTTAAAAGAATGGGGTGTGGGGTATTTACTTAATGCTCTAGACTTTCCCCAGTGTTTCAGGAAAATAAAGAACCTAAAGAATTGCACATAACCAGCATCACCATACACCTAACCACTGGGAATCTTGAAGTGACCTTCCAAATAAACACCATTCACTTTTATCACCACGGTTAAGGGAGATTGTTAATACTAACTAGTTAATCTTGGTGAAGATTTCAAAATGTGGCAATAAAGAGTTAGGCTGCCTAACGATCTTTGAGCATAAGATAGTAAAGGAAGATCCAGCTTTATAAAAAAGAGATACATTTGAGAGAAAGTTGTGTTGACAGTTTTTGTTTTATATATACACGCGCACGCGCACACACACACACACACACACACACACACAAACAGGAGACCCATAAAAAAATACCACCACCCACCTTTTAGGTTTCATTTCTGGGCTTAGGTCAATATCTGGGAGTTGGGTTCACTGACCATCTGCCCCCACCCCAGTCACTCTTTTATTGGGGTTGGCAAGCCTTCCAAGGTAACTGTGGGCAGTTAGTAAACCCACCTGGGGCTTATAAAGATACTCGGTCCTTGATTAGCACTTAACAAACTGAGCCAAGGACATCGAGTTTGTACACCTGGCCGAGAAGGACAAACTGATCAGAATTAATCAAAACTGACACATTTTAAATGACTGTTATAAATGGATAAGACATCTAGTGTGAATCTGGCATGTTGGACCCAACAGGAAACCCCAGAAAAGAGTTTTTACTTCACCTGGGAACTCTGTAGGCTCTATAAAGAAATCTTAAGTTTCTTATTCTAGCTACTCTCACAGGTATTGTTAGTTTTACGTCCTGGTCTCTGGGAGAATTATCAGGGCTCAGGCTGTATAGCTTGGCCATCAGAAGATTTGTTTTCCACTGGGAAGATGGTTTATTTTTGTCTTTCTTCAGCTCCATAGTTACATGGGGTTCTCGGAAAAGTGAGGTTGTCTATTGATAAACCAAGTTCTCAGAAGGGTGAGGCACTTGTGAACAGAAGACAACAGTCAGACAGTCAGGCTTCCGCCCTGTGACTCTCCCTAGATGTGCTTGGGAACACAGACATGTCTTTATGCAGAAGGAGGCTATCCCTTGAAGCACACCTGATTACACTCAACCTGGATTCAAAGAGCCCTGCGCCATGTCAAAGGAAAATGTTCTATCATAAATCTGCAGAATTGGAAAAGGTCAAAGTCACTCTCAGTAATTAGCCTGCTGAAATACAGTGGTCTGCTTTTTGTTTAACCTTTTAAGAAAAGGGCTCTGGTCCCACATGCTCCAACAAGCAGCCTTTCATCAAGCACACCCTCCAGGCTCCTGCCCCTCTTTCCTTCCCCAACCTGTAGCCCTGGCAGAACATGGTTTTAGTTTGTTGCTTAAATTCTCCAGCCTTAGCTGTATTTGTCTTTCCTTCTCAGTATATTCTCTGCACTGCTAACCACTTGAAGTTCATGGAAAGGTACCACTTGGAGTAAAGCAAACCACATAGAGAAAAACCTGGATGTCTATAATATGTAATTTTCAATACCCAGAGAAATCTGTAGGCATGCACCAGTAGCTAGAATATATATTGTATTGGCTAAGCAGGTTAAGCAATTAAACTTATTAATTCACTTAGCTTTTCTCCTATAATCTCTGGATAATTTAATAGCTATTATATTGTAGATGTGTAGTGTGTCATCTCCACTGAGATATGCTGTTCATGTCAAATACACATTGGGTTTTGAAGGCAGTAAAACGAAAAAATACATGTTAAATAATATTATTTCGTGTTGATTAAGTGTTGCAATAACAATAGCTTGGATATATTATAAGTTTGGATATATTAGGTTATATAAAAGACATAATTTAACTTGATTTCACACTCAGGAGGCAGTGGCAAGAGAATTAAAAGTCTGTGGCTAGCCTTGGCTACAGAACGTCCCAGTTTTTAAAAACCCCAAAAGAAAAGACAAAGATGACTTTTACCTGTCTCATTGCTTTAAGAATTATAAAAAGTATGAAACTGCAAACATGGCTTGCATATCTCCATTGCAAAGTGCTGGGCAGTGGGTCATTTGCCTTCCCAGTGTGTGAGGAGAAAAAGGAGCAGTGTGAGATATTTCTTTGAGAATCACATGCTCTGCCATCTAATTCTGTCCTGCTTGGGGTTATGTCTTTATGTTTCTTGCCTTATTTTCTTCAAGAAAATAAACAGTTCTTACTTATTTTGTGGCTTTCTTTTTTTCTTTCTTTATTTCTTTTTCTCCCCTTCGCAAGCACAGAGCATAATGGGATGTAGTAAACTAATAGGACAAATCCCAAATGAAGAGATTGGCGTGAACTTTCGAAGCGAGGCTTAGTAATTACTACATCATAGTGATTACTACATCTACTGACTTAATAGGTTCAGATTCCTTTGAGAGAAATCCTGCCTCGCGTGCTGTGAGTGAAAGGAAAACTGACTTCTGAGCTGAGTAACTCCTTCCTTCTCTGCCATGGCAGTCAGTTACCTGTGCCATGGAAGTAATTTCTGGAAGCTGTGTCCCCAGATGACTTGAAGATCTGCAAGAAATACTTATTTTTGCTTTCAGCTGGTGAATATCAGGGACTCTTTGCCATGGCAACAGCACCTTGTTCCTGCTGAGAGAGCACAGCTATTTGATTAGAAACCAGACAGAAGGCAGTAGCTGCAGCTCTAGCTCCGGAAATCTTACATTTGTACGGATGTTTATTCTTTACTAACTCAAAACAAAGAGGGCATTATTGCAATCTCTTGCATCAAGAGTGAGCTCCATTTACAATGTCAGAGTTGGTGTGTCTGCATTTAAAACCTTAATTGAACTGATAACAATAGTAATGCGTTAAGAGTGTCAATCAGATTACTATGGGAAACTTCTCCCTTGAGCAAAAGAGGCAACTATAAATGAAGCAACCTTTTAAAGGGCAGTTTCGGATCTCCTTGAGTGGCACTAATTAATATTTCTTGGATCATTTGGCTCACTTTGTCACTGGTTTTGAAAACTAATTGTGTTCCCTGCCTTACTTCACAGAGCTGATTTATCAAGGATGTAGCATGGAGGTCTTGTTGAAAACGTGTGACTGAATGATTAGTGAACTTGGGAGACATGAATTCAAAGGGGATTAATCCCAGTGAAGTGACCCCAAGTAAAGAGTGAAAAGACATAAGGTAATCGAATCTAATCAATTTCTAGTAGAAACTGAGTCTCAAGCTTGGCGTTGACACATCTGGCTTAGAGAAGCTCCATTCTTCATCTCCCAAACACGACTTTGTATGATTGTACTTCTAGATAAAACATTTATTATCCATATGTATTTCAACTCTCATGTCTTCTCTCACCTTGCAGGAGTTCCCATTTATGGCACTGATTAACAAAGCAGAAGATAAATGAATCATTTTGCTATACACTGGAATAAGGCAGAATGGCTAATGGGATATATATTTTGACACTGGTTTGTGTCTTTGGTACTCCAAGTGGAGGTACTAACTAAATCCTATTGTTTGGTGAGGCTCTAAGACGTTCGATGTGTCACCAGACTGAAGTAGAGACCCTTTATAGAAGCTGAGCATGGTGCTAGTAGGACCGTGGAATGGACTCACATTGTACACACCCTTTTTCTGGCTGACACATTGGCAAAGGAAAGGAGAAAGATGTGGGAGAGTCTGGGTTATTCTGGGAGCAAAATCTCCTTCAGGCTAAGTGGCTGGTGAATTAGTTTCTTCCTTCCCTGGGTGTGCAGTGTGCATCCTGCCTGCCTTCCCTGGGTGTGCAGTGTGCATCCTGCCTGCCTTCCCTGGGTGTGCAGTGTGCATCCTGCCTGCCTTCCCTGGGTAGTGTGCATCCTGCCTGCCTTGGAGTGGCCTCTCTAGAAGAAGAGTCTGAGATGAAAAGTCAGATATGGGTGATTTACTGAAGGAGTGCTGGGGTGGGGAGAAGAAGCAGGAGCGGCAGGGATTAGAGGTGAGTAAGTATGTGATCTCCTGTGCTCCAGCATCAGCCTGGGCCGTGGGGCACAGACACACAGGATTGTGCATTGTCCCACGGCAACAGTCAGAACTTGGTGTCAAGAAACTGTTTTTTTAATGTTCCTGACTCAGAGTATCATTATGTATGCATTGTCCTATGTAGGGGGCAGAAACCCCTGGGGAAAGTGGCTCCTGACAAGTCATAGCAACTGTGGAAAAAGGTGGGACAAGAGGTAGGTTGAGAGGCACTAGTCATGGCAACAGCTGGGGGAGTGAGAGCACATGCCCAGGAAAGGAGAGCTCACCAGGGCATCCTCAATGCCAGCAGCATCCTGCTGGAATTGTTCTACCCATGCTCCAGTGTGCTCCAGGCCTCCATATCCTTTGTATTCTAACTTTGTATTTCACCAATCTAAGAAGAAGTGGCTGCTTGTGGACCAGAGAGGGGCATACTTACTTTCCCCCCAAAGCCTCTGCCACCTTGGAGAATCTACTGTGTTCTCTTAATACATAAGGGGCTGGCCACTTTACCTTTTATGGCAATAAATGAACTTTTGTAGAGAAAATATCAAGTCAAGGAGCAGTTGTGAAGGTGGAGACGTCAGGATGTCTGTTGTGTGGCAGTTTCCTGAGATCATCTTTCATGTTGGAGGGAAGCTCTTAAGACTCCTCATTTTTTTATAACAGTCGTGCTCAACCTTTCTAATGTTGTGACCCTTTAATACAGCTCCTCATGTTATGGCGACCCCAACCATATTTCCTTTGCTACTTCACAACTGTAATTTTTGCCACTGTTATGAATCATAATGTAAATATCTGATATGCAGGCTATCTATTATGCGGCTCATGTCAAAGGGTCATTAGACCCCCAAAAGAGGTCATGACCCACAAGTTTAGAACCCTTATCTAGAGGAAGGTGAAGTATTCCATCCTTCAGGGAAGGGGTTAATCTCAGAGAGTATAAGCAACAGAAAGTTTTCACTAAGTCCCTGAAACTGACCAGATTCTCTAGGTTGCTCCTTCCCCAAGTATATAGAACCAACCCATAAGGACTTGTATCAGCCACGCCAGTGGAAAGAGACAGACACCGGACCAACTGCCTAGAAGACTTTCAGCAAGCTGAGCTACCCTGGAAAGGCTCAAAGCTGTTAAACCAATAAGAAGACACCAAAACAAGCCCAAATCCCCTGAAGAGGTTCAAACCAACTGACCTAGGTGGGATCCACACTCTTGAACCTGTGAATTGTCTGCGGACTGTGCAGTGTACTCCAGGTTTCACAATCCCACAGGCTGTGACCCAGGATGAGGTGGACTTTGAGTCATTTCTGCTCATATACGTAGCCCCTTGGCCATATCCCTAAAGTCACCCAATAAAACTCATTGGTGGACTTTGCTGATACCCTTACACTGGTCTGCTGTTGGTTCTATATCTGAAGTGAGTAGATGTTTGGTCATATACTACCAGGAAGAGTGTCACATAACAATGACAAATTGGATCAATAACTCTTGCCTGTCGAGAGGTGGATACAGAGCCTCACCAGGGCTGACCAGGCACTCTGAGCTCCCCTCCCCGCCTCCCCGGTCCCAACGACTTACTTAACTTTGTTAAGTCCACACATAGTATATGAAATTTGGGGTGGGACTTGCTGAGTCCAGATGTTAAGGAAACCTAGTATCTCCAGGAAAAGCTATAGTCGGGGCTAATCCTATCTGGGGAGGCAGTGAGGGTGAGGCCTATCTTGCTCTCCTTGGCACAGACAGTAACAGCGGCAAGCCACCCAGGCAGCCATAGCATCCTCTATTTGTTGTTCTTGTCTGAGGTTTTCTGTTTGTTTGTTTGCTCATTTGTTTGTTCATTCATTTGTTTTATTTCTACTTAAAAAACAATTACCTTTGTCTTTCTATTTTCTTCCTCATCTCGTTTCTCTTATTCCAAAGTCCTGCAGCACCCTAATAAACAATTCCTCTTCGTCCTTTTAGTAAACCGTGGTGTCTAGGGATGGGGACAGTCTGCATTACCCAGCCAGGACATGCTGAGTGCAGGCACTATACAGAAAAATGCCATTTACCATCTGACCAACTGGCTGAGAGTCCAGATGCTGAGCACCCTTCATCCTCAAGAAAAACTACTGCAGTGGATAGGGAGGGGGTATGGACCTAGACGGTCCGCTCTCAATACTGACTCTGCTGCCAGCTCTGTGAACTTTGAACATGTTGCTAACCTTGCCCTGCCTTCCTTTCATCAAAACTCCCCCTAGCGCTTGACTCTTCAGAGCTCAGGGTACATGTTGTCCAAGGCACAAGTAGGATAAAAAAACAAAACAAAACAAAACAAAAAAAACTCAACAGCAACATAAATCCTTATGAGGGCATTCAAAACAGAAGTAAAAGAATCAACCTTCATGGCCTCCTAAATAGACAACACAACCATGCATGCATTGCAAAGAAACCAGAACTTTCTTAAAAGTCTATGCAGAAAACACTCCGCACCATAGTGTGAAACAACTTCCATGCTGAGGAGAGTGTGAGTCAGTTTTCCTTCAAGCACTCCAGCCACAGAACAGCACAGGTTCTCTTGAACGAGCAAACAAAGCATCATGGCGTTTAATCCCATCAGCCAATGAGAGACTCGACAGGAAACCAGGAACCAGGGTCCCTGTGACAAAACGTTGCTGATGGTAAACATTCGTGTTATTTAATAGCAATAAAAGCCAAGGAGCCATTGAAGTCGCTGTTACAGAACAGAATGTAAGTGTCATAAAACTAAAATATAAAAAATAATATACACAATAAAACAAGGAATGCACATTTCCACATTCTTCCATCAGAACAGACAATAGATACTATCTAGGGGCTATGTTTGCACATTGTTCTTTTAAGCAATAGTTGAGGGACGATTGATTTTGTGAAGAAGCGTCTTGTTCTTTTCATTCTGAAGTTGAATCGTTCCTTGCCTTTTTCCGTCTTCAACTTTGAAGTCAAGACAAATGGCAGATAAAACTTCTGTTTTAAAATGTCAACCTGATTCATACGGACATCATCTTCTCTTCAGTCCAGTCATCCATCCTTCTCTCCCCTTTTCTCTATCTGCATACAGACATAGAAAGATGCCCATAAAGAAGATCTTCAAAACGGAGTGGCCATTGTTTCTGGGTGAAAATGGCCCCATGTAATTTTAAATTTTATTTTTAATGTTTCATCACTTGAGTGGTCTAGGATGACATTTATCATTCTCATATGAAAGCTATGACGATATCACTTTCAAACAAGAATGGACCAGCTGTGGCGATACGCTCCTTTAAACTCAGCATTTGGGAGGCAGAGGCAGGCAGATATCTGTAAATTTGAGGCCAATCTGGTCTCATAATTAGTTGCAGGCTAGCCAGGGCTACATAATGAGATCTTGTCTTAAAAAGAAGTAGGCAGGGTAAAATAGGGAAGAAATATTCCAATATTGTAAAGTGAAAATGGGCATAGATAACTTCATTTATGTATAACATTGGATGCAAATGCATGGCGACACCTACTCCTTATCCTGGCATGATTACCAAGCAATAGTCCTACCTAGAGTGTCTGAGAAATGTCTTTTATTTTTAATCTTCCAAACTAACATATTTTGATGTTTAAAACATAAACAATAGGGGCTGTAATGACAGATCAGTGAACAAAATGCTTTCTTTGAAGGCATGGGGACCCAAGCCTTCCATGAATAAAAATCTGGGTGGGCACTGTATGAATGTAACTTTAGTGGAGGGTGGAAGGATGAAGGATCCTTGGAACTCACTGGTCAGTTAGTCTAGCTTTATCTCTGAGCTCTGAGGTCAGGGAGATGGGAGATGTGCTCTCTGAAAAATTAAGGTGTGGTGGTGCATGCCTTTAATCCCAGCACTCGGGAAGCAGAGGCAGGCAGATTTCTGAGTTCAAGGCCAGCCTGGTCTACAAAGTGAGTTCCAGGACAGACAGAGCTATAGAGAGAAACCCTGTCTTGAAAAACTCAAAAAAAAAAATTAAGGTGGAGAGCAAGGGAGAGAGGACTGAGTTCAACTTTACGCCTTCATTTGCATGTGCATGCATGTGCATATGTGCATATGCATACAGGAACACACACACATACAAATAAAAATAAATGCTAGAAAGAAGGGCGAAACTTGTAAAGGCCATCTTTGAACTGCACAAGAAGCTCATTGGCGTTATTTTCTCAGAGTCCTCAGACCTTTAAGCTCAGCACACTGAGGCAGCTCCTGTTTTAGTGTATGAAAAGAAAGTCACCATCTGGTCGCCAAACAAGAACTGTTTTCCCAACATTCCTTTTAACTGCTTTACAAGATCAGTTATACTAAAAAAATCAAGTTAACTCTTGATGTGGGATATGACTTTGCCTCTTCTTTCTTAAATACTCTAGGAATATTGTTCACGGAAGAAAGCCTAGAAACACACAAAGCAGCTAAGAAATGATGAGGACTGAGGTGAGGAGAGTCACTCTATCCAGAGTGAGGTTTCACTCAGTAGGGACACCAGCCTTCTTACTAGAAGATAACACAGAACAAGATGCTCTGGATATGTTAGGACATGGGCTTTACCTCCAACTTGCCAATTTTAAGGCTAATTCAAACAATAATTTTGAAAGGGTGCTGCAAAGACTATTCAATACATACATTAGGCTTGAAGCTGGAGCACTGGCTGCCATTTTCTGATTTCTACTTATAAAAGGGCAAATCTTTGGACAGTGGTGGGGGAGCTGTAGAAATACCAGCAGCATGAACAGCATAAGTTAAATTGTACAGCCATGGACAAAGGGGACTGTCCCACTCCTCCTTCTAATATTTTAGATACCCTTTTCAATGAATGGAAATCTAACCAGCAAGCATCCACAGAGGAGATGATGCCTGATGTCTGCCATGGACACCTCAGAACGAGTCGTCCTTGAACGAAAGCAGAGCATAGAAAACTCCTCCCAACAAGGCTGAGAGAAATAAGTAGCGTAGTGAGACACTGTGGAGAGTATTCCTTGGACCTGAGCCTGGCATCTCCATTTCTGCCAGGCTGCTTGAACCACCTGTGACATGGCGTCCTCGGATCCTTTGCTTATTGCATTCCTTTTCATAAAAAGAACTTAGTAGTTACAAGTGCGGCATCAGTACACAAGACAACGTGCACTTTTGCCAAGATCCTACAATCTTATTACGTGAGAAAGCCCAGCATGCTACCTGCTTAAGGATCTTCTGTAAGGTAGTCCCAACCACTAGCTGTTTGATTAATAATCCTGTCTGTTTCCAGGGAACACGTGCCTTTGGTCAGCGAATGCTGAGAGGGTATAACCTGACTGAGGTGTTTTCCTGGAGTCACCTACAGGAGCACGTCTTCACTCCCAACTCCATTTAGTTTATTGTTTGTTTTTGCTCAAGGAGGGCCTATTTTTACAGCTGAATAGATTTGGAAGCTGATTTGGGGTGTTTCATTTCCTCACGTGAAGAGTTAGAATGCAGAGGATGGTGAACAGCTGTTTCCACCTTCACCAAAGGGGACTGAGCCACCTTTGCAGCAAAAGGGACTTGGGTTGATTCCCAGGAGGAACTTTCTAAGAGTTGCTGCCGACCCCCCTGGAGAGCTTCCCTGGATGACTGTCTTGTCTCTGAGGTGGTGCATGCAAGATCAAGATTAATTGAACAAAAATCAGCTAAGTCTCTGTCCCTAATCATTCCAAGGCTAGGTCTCAATAGATGATAACCATTGGTTGTGCCTGATTCTTGCACACCTGGGTGACTACAGATGAGGCTTTTTGGTTGTTTTTCTTTATTTTCCCTCCCACATCTTAGAAATTTTGTTTCCTTTCTATCTGATTTCCAAGTAAATGACTTTAGTGGTGAAGGGCTGGAGTGCCAGCTGTTAAATATGTAAGGTTTGTTGTTGCTGTTGGCAAGTCAGTTATTATACACAGCCTTTAATAAAACCAATCACATGAACTTGAACTATAAGAAATCATATTAAGCAACAGGATAAAATAGTGAAGACTTCAAGTCGCACTAATGCCACAGTGTTTTTCTCTTGTATATGCCCCTCACATCTGCATCCATTTTGTCTTGATCCACATTGTGCTGTGAGGACAGAATGCCCAAGAGTGGGAAGTTTACGAAGGACTGAAATGACCTTTACACATTTCTGGAGAATGTGAAGTCCCAAGGCTGTCTCAATGTGCGGTGTCAGCAAGATGTGGTGTCGTCACATGGTAAAGGCAGAAAGGGAGAGGGGAACTGGAAATCCTCACAGGCCAGAACAGAGTCACCCAGGGAGGTGACTCCATGTTCTCAGTGACAGAGCAGGCCAGAGCCTACTCCCACAAGCTTCCAGTTGCAGAAGGAGTCCTCCCTGGCTTCCCCATTTCCCAGCATTGGCCGCTGGGGTGTGAGACTACGGTCAAGGGTTGTGAGGGACACTCAGAGCATAGCGATAGCTGAGCCAATTAGTCAAATCCTTGTATAGAACAATGAGAACTTCTAGGCTGTTCATATATGCACTTGTTTTTAAATACATTATAGCAAATTTAGAATAGAGGTGATAATCCCCTCAGTGTGCAGTAAGGGTTATTTGTGTGTTATAATATAGTCAATGGGGAACTGGGTAGAAAAGAGTCAGGCAGTGTTTCATCCGGCAGCTACATTGCTTGATGGTTACCACCTAACCATGGTTCTAGAAAGGAAGTTATGAAATGGACTAGAGGATTGTTATCTATTGAGTACTTAGAACTTTTGCTTGTTTAAAGGGTAAATTGTACTTTCTGTTTCTAATATCACTATTCTAGTTAAAGTGGTAAATATTTGCTTTTAGTGAGAAAGTGGTTGATGTACATACAATGATGCCATTTTACTCAAATGTTGGCAATTCGGTATTCCCAAAACAACTTCAGAAAGAGACTTCCACCCATCCCCTGTGTTTCTCCCACAAGGCACTTTGAGGCACATGCTCAAGAGCATGAAGGGTTTCCACTGTGCACTAAGTCCTTCGCAGGGGGAGCTAGAAAGTGGAGCTGGTAAAAGAAAAATTCTCTATTATCTATCTGTGTATGCTTGGATGCATCCCTCACCTATCTAAGTGCCTATCGTCTGTCTGTCTGCCTACCTGTTTATCTGCATAACACTCACCCACTTTTATCGGAGGGTTTTTAGCATTTGCTAACTGATTTGTGTTTCCAGGTAGAGTTCACACGTTGCTTCATGGTATGTGTGTAGCCATACTTTATTTTTAGCATAAGCTTTGTCATGCGCAAAGGAGGAGTCATAGAACAGCTATGCTGGCAATTCTTTAGAAGTCAGGTGGCATTTCCATTACCCAGAAGGCTGTTCTAATTAATGAGAACAAGTGCCACCTAAAATTATGGGCTGATACTTTTAGATGATGTTGGTATCTTAATATCTTCTTTTTCTTCTAATGCATATTTCACCCTGGCCACGGAATTACGGGAACATTATTTAATTTACTGAAAATATGTGATCTCCCGCACTACATTCAGGACTGCTCATGGCGCTTTTAGGGACTACTTGTAAAAAAGTAAAAGTGCAGCCTTTCCATTAAGAACATTTAGATGATGTTGGGTAAGACCAGACATGAAGGGGTTGGAAGCCAATATAAAAAAAAAAAGTGATGATGTCTTCAAATGAATGCTTAGTGTTGTTTCCAGATGTGCGTTTGCTGTATAACAAACCAACTAAAAATATGTGGGCTTAAAATAGCAACCATTTTATTTAGTTTCTATTCTATAGCTTGTCTCTGATTCTCCTCACTACTGCCAGATTTCCTACTGCTCCACTTCCTGCTCTCTTTCCTCTTCCTGGCAGCCTTGCACTGCTGTTTCCACATGTCCCTACCTTGACGGACTGTATCTCTACCTGAAACCATAAGCCAAAATGGACCTTTCCTTCCTTAAGATGCCTAGGGTACAGCAATTGTAAAGATACTAACACATACAACAAATGCCTTTACCCACTTAGACAGGTGTTTAGATTTACATAGCACTGCTAGAAAAAAAAAATCAACTGGTTGATTGGGTTGAACTGAAGAACAGCTAGAAGTAAAGTGTGACTGACTGAAGCCGAACAAGTTGGTGTGTGTGTGTTTGTGTGTGTGTGTGTGTATGTGGACAGCTAACATAAAGCAACATCCGAAGCAGACAAGAAGATAACAGAGGCAAGACTAAACCAGAGACCTGTTGACTAAAGATGTAGAACTTAGGAAATACCTGCATTTCATATTGAAATCCTATTCTCATTTTTTTGATATGCTGGAAGATATGGAAAAAATGGCCCATATATTTAAATAATAATATGGCTGAGTTCACCAGCATCAACTGCCTTTAAGGGAAGTATTCAGACAGGGGGAGAATGTGGGCACTGACACTTGCCTGTCTTGTACCCTTTCATTATCAGTTGTTAACTATGTGGCCATTAGTAACCTTCTAAATCTTTGTTTCTCATCCCCAAATGGATTATTGACATTTACAGTGCTTTAAGTTGCTGGTTGTCTAACTTGGGGTGACATAGCCAGGATTTTCCTTACTCCATGATTCACAAACCAAGTATAACTGGCCTTGTTTCGTGCTGTAGAGTTCTGTAAAATGAGACAGAAATCTAAAAAGCCCCTCAATTTGCTAGGCTTCTTAGCAAAATCTATTTTAATCACATAGGTCATTGTCATTTTCATTAGAAATTGATTCTAAATATCAAAATCCTTTTTATATAAAAGTATCCTAATACACTGAACGAGGAAAATGTGTGAGCATCTCTCAGACCCCTTTCACCAAAATGCAATATAGAGACATACACAGAGAGATGGCAATGCATTATGGGATCTCCAGTAAGCAGTGAAGGCCATTTTGTTGGAATATCCAGGACAGTCATACAGTCCTTTCCAAGGTTTGTGTTACTGGGCTTTTCTAAGATACAAGACACATAGAGAAGAGTATACTTGCCAGAGACATCCCCACATATGCACACATCTGAAACACACAGAGAAGAGTATATTTGCAAAAGACATCCCCCACATATGCACACATCTGAAAGAAACATGGTTAGGTGGAATGAAAGATGCATACAAGTGTGGTTTATAAAAATATTGCCTTAAAAAGACAAAAGTTATATTAAAAGTAATAGTCCAGAGGAGTCCCCTATAAACACAGACAGATAAGAGGAATTTACAGTTACCTATAACTGTAGGAATCTATTCCAAAACATAATAGCCTAAAAGTTAACATTTATTTGATTATTGACATTCCAAGCATTGGCTGAGTTTATTTCTTATGATTCTTCTGGTCCATATGGTACCAGTTAGGGGGTCACTCATGCAAATGAACTCAAGTGTTGGCTTGGCTTGGCTTGGTCTAGGAAACTTGAAATGGTTTTACTCACATATTCCAGAGTGGCTGATTTCATTTGAGTATCTGGAACAAGTAGAGACTGGCTAGATCTTTCTCTTCCCACATGGTTTTCCTGAGTTTATTTTTATGACATCTGTAATGCAAAACGGTCAAAGGGTAAAAAAAGAAGCATTCTGAACTCCTAAGTTTCCAATTGTTGTTCTGGCACATACATTTGATCAAAGCACCTACAATTAAAGAGTAGAGGAAATGGACTCATTTCCTTAGAGAAGTCTTGGTCACAAATGCAGCTGAAGACCCACAGCGGTGGCCAGTGAGTTTTTAGCTCTGACTCCTTGGTTTTAAAGTTGACTTTCTTGTTACCTGAAATTGACAAATCCTTTAATGATTTTTTGTTTGTTTGTTTTTTGTTTTTCGAGACATGGTTTCTCTGGATAGCCCTGGCTGTCCTAGAACTCAGTTTGTAGTCCAGGCTGGCCTCGAACTCAGAAATCTGCCTGCCTCTGCCTTCCGAGGGTTGGGATTAAAGGCATGTGCCATCACGCCGGGCTCTTTAATGATTTTTAAACACATGGGAACAGAAGTATAAAAGAATAAATAAGGTAAATATCATTTCAGACGTTTGTGTGTTGCGTGATAAATATAAGGCCCGAGAAGAAACGCTACCTGTGAAGCAGAGGCAAAGGGAGGCCTCTTCCTCTTTGATACAAGTTCTGCAGCCTAAAATCTAGGACTCATATTTAAACAAAAAAAAATTAATGTGAATTTTCTCATTTATCAAGAGAAGCCCCATCTTTTTAGAACAAAATTTTGTTATCTGAGCTCATAAAACTTCAATTCCATCTTGTTCTTATACAAATTCATGATTGCATAAAACTAAAAATGCCAGTTATAATTTACCATAGACACTGGGAGGGCAAAAAACTCCGAGGTTATCTTGACCTGCAAGCCTTATGATGAAAACAAGGGAGACTGGATAAATTAAATGTTGGATGGAAGGTAAAATGGTCTATATATCTGCTTTCCAGTGAGAATTGTTTCTTTAAGAGAGTAAAAATATCAAGCCAGTACCTGCATACATTTTCATGTGAAGTGTGCTCTTGTTGGGGGATGGAATATGCCCAAAGATGGCTCATTGAATTATCTTTCCTTTGGATGTTTCTGGGATGAATATAAGGACTGGCAATCTCAGCTTCTAAGACTGGGCCTGTCTGAAAATCTTATTTAATCAGCATTGGGAAATAGTTTTTAAATGGCTCTCTGAAAAGAAATTTACCCTTGCTGAAATTTTAATAATCTGTGGTAAAAATAGAAAGCAAATTAAAAATATATAAACTGATGAATACATTCCACTTTAACTGGGTATAGAAAAGTCACACATCTGCTTTACTCCTAGAAGAGTTTCCTGTGTCAGTATTTGTCCTGAGACATCAGCTCCCAAATGTTCTTTGTGTGTCTTACCAGCTCAGATAGCTTCAAAGGACAGCATGTGGGCAGCTGTGACTATATCCCTTAGTGGGTTGCCTCTTATGCGTAGTTCATTGGGCTTCTTTCTACAGCCCAACAAACAGCTGAAAATTCACATGCCAAGATGCACTTTCAGATTTTAGCTGCTCAATGTAGGAAGTATTTGTCACTCATTCCAAGTCCTGGGCAATTCTGCTGCCTTGGACTTCTCCACAGGATGGATCCAAGTCTCAGTTTCTGTGGTATGGCTCTGACATGTCTCACCTACAGCTGTGGGGTTACTTACTACTGAAGGAGAGTATTTGGGGATGATAGAAATAGGTGCCCTCAAGTCATTTGTCCTGGAAAAGACATAATTTTCCTCACCCGCATTCCATTCATATGAACAAACTCAATCATATGATCATAACTAAATACATAGGGTCTTAACTTATTAGTCTCTGCTAAGAAAAGACGAAAATCAATTGCTAAGTATCTAACCCAATAGGGATTTCCCAAGTTTTATAATTTTATTTCCAAAAATAATAACAGGTAAAGAAAAACAAAAACTATATTATGAGCACGGTTATTTCAAGAGAAAAGCTACTAGAACATTTAATTATTTAACTCTGAATGCACTGTTTATATTGTCCTTTACAGGGACTGATCAGAAGTGTCATATTTTTCAATATGGAAGAATGACAAGGAAGGACAAGGAAGTCAGTATGATTACAGAGAAGCAGGACTGTTACAAAACAAAGAAGAACAATTAATGTGATCTACATGTTTCTGCTGCCATAGTCCTGGGTACCCTCTGATATTTAGCATTTGCCCCAAATGGGCAAGCATTATGGCAAGAACTGTGCCCGCCCCCAACCCCCATGCAGTGGATCAGAAGGCCAAGTGGAGGTTCCCTCCACAGTGACAGGTTAAAAATGAATCCTCTCTGGGCCCAATAGAAGATGGCTGTTGAGCTCAATGTGGTTAGGATGACTGGCATGTCCAACAGAACCTCGTGCATGCTGCTTGAAGTTCTCACCTCCCTGCTTGGAGATATGCATCTCTAAGGATTGGGATGTCCACAAGTGGGTAGGTCAAAGGTTGACAGAGCTGTCTCATTGTAGTGAAGAGCTGAAAAGTACAGCAGAGCTCTGTGCCTGCATGCTTCATGTAGGATACACAAGGAGGTGCGCCTCACAACATGCCTAGGAAAAGCGCCCCCTATTGGTTGTCATATAAGAGGAAGAAGGCTTTTTCTGCAATGCTTTGGGAGCCCTGATCATGGCGTAGTGTTCCTGGCTAAAGAAGGGATATTTATCGTGCCTGGATATGACTACATATGTGTGTCTATATGAATCCAAGTTTGCTGGGGCTTACTGTGGTAGTGGGGGCAGGGCAAGGATTAAATTTCTCCTCAATTCACTCAACTTACTCTTTTACATTGAGGCCTTTCCTCAAAATATTACTTTTCCTAAATTGTGTTTTTAAAAAGGCATACTGCTCTGTTTTGACATCTATCAATAACATTGTGTGTTCAGCACTTTGACTTACACACCCAATTCCAGCCAGAAGATCTAAGAGGATGGCTTGGAGACAGATTTGTGTAAGTTAATCAGCCAATCGTACTCATCAGGTACATATTCACATACATTTTCTAAGAGCACATGATGTCATCTATGTTCACACATCATCAAAACCTTTAGAGCTGGAGGCAGAGATGGGTGAACTGTAGTGCTGGGGAACGACATCTAACTCCTTTCATTTCCATTTTTTTTTTACTTTTTTTCTTTTATCTCCTACTTTTGTAGATAGTGTTATTAGAACACAACCTTGCCTATTTATTTATTTATTTATTTATTTATATTTTATTTGCCGTGACTCTTTTTGTGTTACATTGGCAAAGCTGAGAAGATAGGTGGCTGCAAAAGAGATCATATGACTCACAGAACCTAATTCTCTGGTTATGTATGGATACAGTTTGTTGGTGCATAGTTTAAACATTGATTAGAAGAGCCCGATGCCTAAAGAAACAGGAAGTCTATGTGAAAGAGGGACAGTTACAGCATAAAATGGCAATACAGTTTTTCCTGAGATAAAAAGTATACTCACACCTATCTGAAACATTTCAGTTTTAAACCTGGTATTTAAAGGGGAAAGAAACATTTCCACCACATCAGCCCCAAAGGCCACCTGTTTATTGTGCCTTCATCAGCTGATGATGAGCTAGGAAGCCCCCCCCCCACAAACAAGCATAAGTTCTTCCCTATATGGGAAACAAGGTCACCCTCTTACATTGGGAACACCCCAGCCTCCTCCTCATACCCAATCCCAACTTGAGACTACTTAGACTTTCTTTAAATAAGAAACCTGTCACACTCAACTGTACCCCATTGATGCAGCTTCAAACCCATGAATGCACTGATGTTAAGCCTGTGTGTATTTAATTAAGTGCTGGTCCCTGTGTAGGGTGTATGGGGTGCAGGGATGGGGGAGTGATACTTCATTCTTCTTTCTTCTTTGTAGTTCTAGTTTTCTTACCTGACAAATTTATCCTCTGGAAACTGTGTTTTATTTCATTTTTGCACTGACTTGTTTATGAATCCCAAAGTATAGGAATCACTTAGCCAGCTGGCATCGGAGAGCCGTGGGATGAGTTGAGGTTCTTTGCTTTGATCCTTCATTAGGAATGTTATGAGGTATGAGCCTCAGTAGATCAAACTTCTCACTGAAACTAGAATTTGCAGCTTAAGAACAGATGCCAAAAGGCAATGCCTGTTGCTGGTCTGTGCTTAACCACGGGCAAGGCGATTCCTGGAATGACTGGGTCTTGAAAGGACTACTAAATTCAGGAGAAAGACCTCCAGAACTCTGTGTTTCTAGGATCTGAAAGCATAAGCCAACCATATCCATGTACAGGCCTGGACAGTAGAAGCTGGCATTTAGTCGGTTCTTCAGTCCAAGGCTCCTTTAACAGGCTACGAAGTAATACTCACTATCTAGAATTAACAACTTGAACCTTATCAAGACGAGGCAAACACACTCTGGGCTAGACAGGCAGGAGGTAGTAAGTTCAGTCTGATTGAGGCAATGTACAGATTAGAGCAACAGCCAATCTTTCTGCTAATCCTTCCTTCTTTCTCTTTTCTTTTTGGAAGCAATAAATCATCTCTAACACACGAAGCACCAAGGAAACCATCCCAAGTCAGTTTTAGTTAAGTTTGGGAGGAAGTGAGGGAGGTAGCATTGTCACATTTATCCGCACAGATTTATCTAGTGACCAATAATAAAACAGTGTGCCTGCGGACTGTAGATCTGCCGGGAACCTGAGAGCTTGTGTGGGCCAAAAGCTCACATACCATCACATAAGTGAAAGAAATTCACAGAGAAGTGTAGGCTTGCTTATTAAATAAAAAGCACCCTGATCCTGGGAATAAAATAAAGGGTTGGTGTGTGACCAATAAAGAAAAATGGCACAAACAAACAAACAAACAAACCAACAACAAAACTTACCTATCATCATGGATTACTATAGCTATGGATTACACAAAATTTAAAGGGTCAGTAGAAAAATGCTGATTAGCCTGAGCTTTTTATTAGGGCACTTTTTTTGAGCTATTAGAGCAGACCAAGAGAGAATAGGGGCTGTTGGGTAATCACAGTACAGTCAGAGGCTGCATTTGCCTTGACAACATAGAAGGCTATAAGGTGCACCTGTACATTCTTGACAAGATTGCCAGCCATCCTCAACAATTGCAAAGCAAACTGGACTTATGACACACTTGTTTCTTTAATGTATTGGATCAGCAGATATCATGTGTATGGGACAGTTATCAGGATCTTTAAAAGAGATTTCATAGCATTCCTGAAAAATAAAAATATAAACAGAAGTAGGGAGATATCGCTGGTCCAGTATTATAACGATCATTGCGCCTGGATAGGTGGTTCATGGGAAGAGAGCACAGCACTGCTTCACTTCAATGAGGTAATGAACACTTGACTATGGGGGACACAGATGGACATTCTTTAAAGTACAATTCCCAGGAATTCATCAGACAGTGTCAGAGTCAAAAGTGATAAACTTGACAAGTGCTCTGAACGCTCTCAGTATCCCGTTTCCCATCTGTTGACTGCTGCCGTGGTTTCCCCAGATGCTGCTAGCTATGGACATGTGATGTCATCCTTACATTTCATCAGTAGCTACTTCAGACAAGGAGTGTCATTCCTAACAAAAGCTCTGAGGTGATTTAATTTGGGTACCAGAATTAATCATGTGTTCAGTCTTGACTCAGTGACCGTAGCCAGCTCCAGCTCAGTGGAGTTTTCTGACTAGCTAGGTCAAAATCACACAACCACCTGTGGAGTCAGGGTGTCAGTCCTACCTAAGGTACTCAGGTAGAGGTGAAATTGGTTTTAATGTGAAAATTGAGATATTATTACAAAAGAAAGAATTTTTAAATTATTTCTTTTATTTTTGAGATTATAATATAATTATACCAATTACCCCTTTCTTTTTCTCCTTCCTAACCCCTCTATGCTCAAAGACAGAGGATTTAAAATATACACAAATAAACACTGTCCTTTAAGCAACTATTAATTTGCAGGTGGTACAAAGCTGTTAATAGTAACTAATATTACTAGGAATCCAAATCTGTTGAATACAGATACTGACAGATGATTATAGTACATTCAGGATACATTCACATATACTGTCTGGAGATCTATTTAGTTCCTTATTAGACATTTTGTATAAGCAGAATCAAAGTATATGTTGGCTAAATTTCCACTGCTGAGGACCAAAAATATCCTGTACATAGGTACTATATTAAGTATCCAGTACATAGATACTCTATTAAGCATCCTGTACATAGGTGCTAAACTAAATATATATGTCAAATATCGACTCTTTAGGGCTTAATAAAAACAGTAACCTAACATTAAAATGTCTTTTTTAATGCAGACACGTGTCCTGTATATGAGGACAAAGGTTGGCTATGAACTTATCCATAATATTACAGATAAAACACAAGCACAAAGTGAAGCAAATATACACATCTAGGTTCTTGTTTGGTCATAGCATAGAGAAAGTAAGAATAGAGAGCGCAGAGCGCTAGAGCTGCCTGGAGCTGTGGTAAGGACTGAGCTATCTGAAATGCCATTTTGAACCTCCTTATAGTGACACATTAACTTCTGTGCTGTTGACCAGGGCACAAACCGGTTTCCTTCATTTCCTGTTATCTCGCTTCTGCTTTATAGTGAGGCTCAGATGGTATTTGAGAGGAGGGAACACTTTGGTACAAAGGTAATTGTCAAACAAGAAAAGCAACTAGCTTGCTGGTTATAGGTTAATAAAGACAACTGGGAAAGGAGCTGCTTAGGCCTCTTTTGGACTGGTCAGCTACCACAAGGGTCAAAAGGTCATAGGGCAACTTCAATACAAAGGAAAACTGAAAACAAAGAGAGAGTTCCTGGCTAGGTCATAAACACTGCAGACATGCCATTGTCACCTGGGGTCTGCCAGCGGTGTAGATCTGATGAGATCTAGGCAGTAGAATGCACTTCGTGAACCATGCTGTTTTATAGGAATAGTTTGTGGTTGTGAGGAAGACAATTTTTCCAGAGAACTTCTGTAAACCATATCCTCTCTTTAAATGCTGAGGCAAGATGGGCATTCACACAGAGAAGTTGTGTGCAAGAGACCAAAAGCATAATTCACAAAAGAAAGAACAAGCTGGACTTTATCAGATTTAAAAACGGTTTACAGGCCGGAGAGATGGCTTAATGGTTAAGAACATGTACTGCTCTTGCAGAGGACCTGAGCTCACTTTCTGACAGCAGTTTTGGGGAGATCAGAATTACCTTTGAGTCCAGGTCCAGGATCTGAAGGCCTGTGTGGGTACCTGCACTTACACACCGCAAGACTTCAGACACATGAGTGCATACGATAAAAAACAAAAATAAATTTTAAAAATACTTTAAAAGAACAGAAGCACTTCACTTCAAGACACATGTGCTAAGAAGATGGAAGGATAAGGCATTGGGTAGGAAAAAACATGTGCCAATCATGGAGTGGATGAGGACTTGTGTCTATAATATGTAAAGAGTCCTCAAAGTTCAACAGTAAGAAAGCAAGTACTGCATGGAGAATACACAACCTTGAACACATACTCAAGAGGAGGACATAGGGATGACACATGGCACATGAAATAGTGTCCAATAGCCTTGGCTATCATAAAGGGCACATGGGACATGTGACAGTGCCAAGCAAGACTAGGATGTCAAGCAACTGGAATTGTGAAATATCCTCAGTGAGAATGCAAAGAAGAATAGAAGGATACAGTCAGGAATGGACATAGGATCCAATCCCATCTCTCAGTATTTTCGCTAGAAAAATGAAACCACATGGTCACACAAATATGGCTATGTATAGTACAGCAGACTTCTATATAATTGTCCAAATCTCCAAACACATCAACAGCAGGTGACAAATGGCACAGCTATATAATGTAATGGCACTCCAAAGGACAAGAGTGGACCTGAGACCTTTGGGAAGCACCACAAAAAGCTGAATGGTAGAAGTGAGTCTTGGTGATTACTCGACACATGGCTATCTCTGTATGAGATATATGAAAGAGAATATGGAGAACACAGCAGAGAAAGCTAGAGATAGAGGTTACCTGCTGAATGTAGTTCACAGAGCACCAGCATGAGGGACTTCTTTCAGATGATTTAAAAAATTTTTTTAAAAGTAAAAATTAAATTAAAAAATTAAAAGGCTGGCTCAATCCCTAAAGTCCCTTGCCACAAGAACTCCTAGAGCTTGATTTTAATTCTTAGAACCCTCATAAATAAAGTTGATTGGAAGGACACAATCAACTTCACACATTGTCCTTTGACTTCTGTGAGTGTATCCTAGGACTCAGGCCCCCAAATCCCCACCACATCATGTATGCGTGCACACAGATGAGCACACCTAGGCACACACTAAGAACAAGATAAAGCTTTAGAGGCTGGTACGGCGGTGGCTCAGATGGTTAAGACATTTGCTTTCAAGCCTGATGACTGAGTTTGATTGCTGGGAACTTACATAGAGAAGGAAAAAACAGACTCCCACACTTCTCCTTTGACCTCCATAGGCATGCCACGGCCCATGTGGGCCTCTCCCCAACAAAATAAGTATAGCTAATATAACTTTTTAGTTAAGTAAAGGTAATAGTCTGAGTCTTACCATTTGTATGAGAGTTTTAGTCTTCATTACTCTGTGTAGATTACTTGGTAACCCACACTTTCTAATGAGCTCGCCAATGCTCATCTTGCTTGAATATCTTCTACCATCTGGGTGAAAAAAATCATAATTTAATTACCTGTCTTGTGTATGACCTTATCAAGTGTGTGGTAACATGTTCTGGTTCTGGTACTTTAACAGGCGTTCACACTCAGGGATTCACCTGATCCTAAGGTAGAGTTCTTGCTTTTTGTAATTCTATTCCTGCAAGCTGTTGAAGCAGCCTCACCATCCTACCATCACCTGCCTTCTGTTAGTTACTAACCACAACTTCCTGTTCCCTGCCCCATTTAAAGGTGGAGAGAACTCCCAAGCCTACCTAAGAGATCTAGGCTACATCATCCTCAGAGGTAGTACCTGCCCCAACCCTGGATCCTGCATAGTCCTTGTTAGTGGTGCTAGTCACTGCGTCATGGGAATTTTTTGACCGAATATCTGCTTAACTCTGGCTTGTGATAGATCCAGAAGAGATTGTCCACTATGCTTCTTCATGGCTGATGGTAACATCAAAGATGATATTTGAGAAAGATGGCCATTTATCCATTTTTTTTTTTTTTTGCAAGGCAGGTCCCAGATTCTTGGTCATAGTGGTTTAATTTAAAACAAGACATCATCAGTACAAATTTTCTAGCATCAAAAAGTTTTAGATTCTTGGCTTTCCTCTACTTCCAAAAACGATAGTTCCCCTCTTTGAATCAGATACTGATCTTAGTGGTCCCTGTGGTTTTTTTTTTGTTTTTGTTTTTGTTTTTGTTTTTGTTTTTGTTTTTGTTTTTGTTTTTAAAGAGACCATGGAATTCTGACATAAAACAGAAATTGCCAAGAAATTTACCTGTATGAATGCTATCTTCCATAAAACCTTTTTAATTCCCCACTGAAGGTCAATGTGATGCCATCACAGGCTGGAGATAGAAATTTCTCCTGAACTTGGCTACACCATGAGCCTAATATTTTTCACTGTAATGAAACATCCCTGATGCCTCACTGGGCAGTGGTATCCTTCCAGGCTAAGGGCACGGGGAGGCTCTTATCAATGAGTCCAAGTCTTTATCCTTGTGTCATGGTGCAAGGCTTGCCTGCAGTTTCCAATAGTTAGAAGTGACGCTACAAATGTCTTTCTGTTATTTAGGTTTATTCACTTCCATCATGGGGCTAGTGAAATCGCCCATCATTGTAAATTGTGTTCCACTCCAGTATTAATCATAGTCCTTTATCCCACCATAGTGAGCTATACTCAGACCAAGATTAGAGCAAATGGCATTGAGATCTCTTGAACTGCTTCTAACCAAGCAACATTCTGAACATTTCCAAAAAGAGACAGAAAATCCTCTTCAGAGCTCACAACCTAGTTATGTGGAAAGATAGCCACTTACTCCTAGATTACAAGCACTTGCTCATAAAACAGAGGAGAAGCAATATGAGATTGGTTTTGATTTCTAAGATACACAAAAAGAAAACAGTACCATTATGATCCATTTTATGTAACTTTATTGTCTTTATTGCTCCATGGTTTTAAAGGAGGTGTGGTTGACCGCAGAGAAATTATGCCATAAATCATGCATAATGGCACACCCTTAAAATACTAGCACTTGGTAAACTGAGACAGGAGGATTTGAGCCCAAGAACAGACAGACTGGGCTACAAAGTGTGTTTCAGGCCAGTTTCAACATCTCTCCACCTTAAAAACAAAACCGAACAAAGCAAGACAACAGCAACAACAAACTGGCTGCTAGATGTCACTTGTGTAAGTCCTCCGTGGCCCTGCACCATCTGATGCATTTATCATTTATCAGTGTTGAGTTCAGGGATCATAAATTAGTTTTAAAACAGAAACTTTAAATTATAAGGATCAGTCTTAGAGATGAAGCTATGGGAAATTTAACAGAACAGTACAATGGGTAAGCCCCAAGACTTGCAACATTGGAATCTTTTAGCATAAGTACTAGAGAAACAGGAGTAAGAGGATTTCACTAGTGCCTAAGTACTGGGATCAGTTGATGCAAAACAGAACCCTTGCAGGATACAGAGAAAAAGCTTGACCCACCAAGAAAATACAGACATGGACAAGGATGGTGCCTGTGGTAGACAAGGGGGCAGAGGGAGAGGTGAAACATTCTGGTTGTCTATCTTCCAAGTTCCAGAATCTCCATAATGCCTCCCATTAACTAAATCCACTCACAAGCCAACTTGTGTGGACTTCTAGAAAATTCACCCAAATGACATCAACTCCCTCCTTCTAAGCTGAGAGCAGATCAAGGGAAACAAAAAGTGGGTCTGTGGGAAGCAGGCCTTTGACCAGCTGGGTCAACATGACACTGACCACAAATCAGTCTCGTGACTGGAACTGGGGCTGTTGGGCCTAGTGCTTAGACTCTTTGTCTCTTTGACAGAGCACTTTTAATCAGATTGCAAAGCCTTCTCTCTGTCATGTGCAGCAGCTTCAATGATGGCCACAGAAGCCTGGTTTGGGGAGCTCTGTAACAGTGTGTTCAAATTCCAACTTTGAACTACTTCAAGGAGAGGTCCCTTTGTGCTTTCTGCAATCCTCCTGCATTCCCCTCTGCAAAATATTCTATTGCCACATTTCCCAAGTGTGCTCCCAGTCCCTGTGTTTATCCCTCTCCCTAGTCACTCACTTTTACTACCCTTCTTGTCGCCTAATGGTGTCACAATCCCCCCCCCCCCATTGGTTACTTGTTGTAGGGCACTAGTCCCTCTTCTCAGTCTGGAAAGCAAATTCTAGAGGCTGTTGGTCCTTTCTTAGAAATCCATCATTTCACCTAATGACTGCCAATGTCTCCCCTAGCATTAACTGTTTTTGAAAGATGAAAACCATTTTTGTGGAATACTAAGCCATTCTGTGCTCTGCTTCCTCCTAACGCTGTATCAGTCAGTGTTATGTAGAGCAACAAAACTGATAGAATGAGTATATATTGAAAGGGATCTATTTAATATATTTAATTACTATTTAATAAGGGAGCTCATACAATACGGTCTGGGTAGTCTAACAATTGTTCTCTTACAATGGGAAAAAAAAAATGAACCAACCAACCAACCAACCAACCAACCAACCAACCAACCAACCAAAACAACAACAACAACAAAAAGAGAACCCATAGCTGCTCAGAGCATGAGACTGGAGGACTCTAGCAGTTCTGATCTGGCATTGAAGTTCTGGGCAGTCGATCTCAACCTGTGAGTCTTGACCCTCTTCAGCTCCATATCAGATATTTACATTATGATTCACAGCAGTAGCAAAATTATAGTTATGAAGTAGGTCTGAAATAATTTTCCGGGTTGGAAGGGCCAACACAATATGTATTAAGGGGTCACAGCATTAAGAAGGTTGAGAAGCACTGGTCTAGGGGATCCCTGGAGAGCTACTGGTCTTCCCTCCATGTTGGAGGGTTTCAGAAGCTGGGTTTCAGCACCAGGACCAGGAAGGAGCAGCAGCAATGGAATAGCTGAACTTACCCAGTAGCACAGGAGGGCAAGCAGGGAAAAACAAAAACTCTCCCTACATCTGGGCTCCTTATATCTGGGCTGCCACAAGAAGGTGCCGCAAACACGTAGGGTAGACCTTCCCTGTCACCTAACCTAATCAAGTCAATAAATCACAAATGTGTCCAGAGGCTTGTGTGTCAGTTGATACCAGACCCAGTCAAGTTGACAGAAAGATTAATCATTAGTAACTTCCAGTGGGGGATCCTTTGACTAAATGGCATGATAAACATGCACTCGCTATAAGGCAGAAGAAGGGATTCATGTTTGTATCAGTTTGTGCCCAGGCAGGAGCACAGAGGCCATACCAGGTACTTCAATAGGAGGAATTGGATATAGTGAGCCAACTGCAGAATAACACCCCAAGGCCAGAAGTGGAGCAGCTTAAGAAAAGCTCAGTAGTTCTTATAGGACAAGAAGGGTGGAGTGAAGACTTGGTGTTATCTGAACCCAAGAGTTAGAACCACCCGCGGGGCACAATAGATAACAACAACAGAGGTTTCCTGTTAGGAGTTAAAAAGGAGGAAAGAAACCCAAAAAACAAAGAAGATCCAACCACTTCCGGAGCCCCTGCACAGTCTGGTTTCCCCTGCTATCTCCTTATTGTTTCTGTCCTTTTCAATGACGAAGTTTCCATAAGCAAGCCCAGGAAACCGAGTTTGTACAGGAAAATTTAAGAGCAAACAATTCACCCAGCATGAGTTGGGCAGTCCATAGTTCCAGAGGTTTTACCATTTCTTCCCCTGATTGTTCCACAAGGATCCCATGAGTGTGGGTCGAGGGTGTTGGTCTGGTTTGTCCTTCAGTGTTAAGGCACAACTTATTAATCAGTTGCAGACTCTCCCCTCCCAATCCCTACCTCTGCTGTACCATTCCCCACCCATAACTCTGTGTTTATAGCATGTGGGAGCACATGGGTACTGATGCTCACAGAATATATATGCAAATGGATAGCAAAGATTCTGTAATGGTATTGTCTTCGCCATTGTCATCCATGGGTCCATTGAGCTTCTCTCATAGCCTGTAGACCCCTTGCCTTCTAAGCTCTCTCCTGTGTAGTACTTCCATTTGTTTCCTTATAATTCAAGCTTTCTTGCCAATACTAACCCACATACGGAGAGTAGATCTAGGTGATGAATGCTTACTATGACAATTCATTGTTTATGACTTATTGATGTCCTCAAAGTATGTGGTCTTTCCTTCCTTCAACATGGTGGAACCTTCCTGGGTTGATTCTGTTTGCAATTCGGGAGTTGTTGTTCCATTATGTACACTTACTCCTGTTTTCAATCTCTTCAGTGTTCTCTTTCTTCTTACTGAGTTTGTGATTGTCTGAGAGTGTCCTCCGTCAGCACAGAGCACTGTAGTCGGTTGGCTGTCAAAATACTCAGGACTTGATTGACAACTTGAGAGGGAGGGGTTAGTGTCAATAAAAGGGTTTTAGGTCCTCTCTGCTGTTTCTTAGCACTGACCACCCAAGTCCTGCTTTTGCAATAGGAAGACACAGGGAGCAGCCTTGGCCTCTTTGATAGGGAACCACTAGGATCATTTATTTGTTCCCGTTTCTGTCATTGTATCTGGTCCATTCCACCCAGACAGTCTTTTGGCCTCCTTTTTGCACTTTGTAAGTTAACTTTCATTCTTGCCTAAATACATTACAGCAGTAACAGAGGAAACCCCTTTGAACAACCTTGTCTCTGGTTTAGCGCTATGCATGGGGAAACCACTTTCTAGGGCCAAGCCATTCCTTGCTTCTCTTTGCTTGATGTTCTTTCAAGGCTTCTGCTTGTTTGAGTGGATTTCTGTTTCTTGCAATTAAGCAAGCCATGACTAAGGGAGATAACGAAGCATGAAACTGCCCTTCCCAGAGAAACCACAAATATGGAATGAGGAGTCCCTGCAGAGGTCTTGTCTGTCCCTTCATCCAGCAAGGACATTCTTTTCACAGTCAGTGATCTCCAGAGCAATGCTGAGTTGTGTTGAGTGGGTTCCCAGTGTCCTGTGGCATCTGTGTCAGATCCTGGTGCCAAAAAGAAGGATGACAATTTTTACCCTTTTTCATGTTTTTTGTCCAACCTTGGGGACCATCTCTTTACCCCGAGATTGCTCATATCCAAAAACCTTATACTAGAGTCTTCTATCAGCCCAGTGTCATATGACAGTAACCTTTAGCGTGCTGCCATGTAGATCTGTAAACTTGCCAATTTCTTACATATTCCAAGGAGATGCACAACCTAGGATGATCTTACTTCACTACATTATTTAATATAATAATATTGAGCATCCATTTCCTTGAGAATCTAGCTACTGTGGAGAACTGGTATCTCTCTGGTATTCTTTCATAACTAGTTGAAATATTTAAGCTAGGATCTTCTGCGGCCTCTGTGATTTCACTGAGCAGGTGCTTTCAGACAGATGACACTGGCCACAATAACACTGTATAGAGGGTACACACCTTTATTATGGTGTGACAGCTGGCTTCCCCTTAATAGCATTTTAAAGAGCAAAAGCAGTTTGAGAAGGAAGTTTCTATAGCCAAACAAACAAAAAGAAATCAAGCGTAGCAGCACACAGATGTGACCCCAGATTACAAGAGGCTGAAGCTAGGAAATTTCCTTGAGCTAAGAGGCCAGCCAAGGCTGCTCACTGAATGCCAGGCCAGCCTGGGCTACTAGAGTTGAAGGCCAGCCTGGACTACAGTTTGAGATCCTATCTCAAACAAACAAACAAACAAACAAACAAACAAACAACTAAGAAAGGTACTTTTCAGAATAAATGGGGAAGGTGGACTGTCATTACTAAAGCCATGGGCGCTGAAGCCATGGACATGGGCTGCTGCTATGTGTATTTCTTAGGACCATCATTTTATACATGTTTATGTTTTTTTCTCGCTCTCTCTCTGACACCACACCCTCTGTCTCTTCTGCAAAATCATCTCTGTCTTTTTGTCACTTCCCTCACAGGATGCTCAATGTCCTAGTGATTCTGGCCTACCAATCCGGGCAACAGGGGTCTTTACTTTCCAACCTATGGACTAAGATATTGGAAGTGATTCCGCTTTTTTCAAGCATCAAGCATGAGTCAGCAAGATGAGTTCAGTCCGACGTCTCTGTTTCTCTCTAGGGAACATTGGATAGAACTAGCAAATGGCTTGCCTGCTAAAGGAGAAAAGATTTTGGGACAAGAGAAGAAGGGGACAAAGAGAGGAGTGGGCAGGGCAAATATAACCAGAATTATGTACTGTTAGTACATAATGAAATGCATTCTTTTGTTCAACTTACACATTTAAGTAAAAAGGACTACTATTAATAAAAAAAAAGTTACGTCCATCAGACGCATAGGCATATTCAATTGTCCTTGGTTCAGGGACTGTACCAGCTCTAGAAAGAAACCTAGTAAGGATGCTACACCTGGAAACAACAGTCATAGTTTCATGATCCAAAATAATAAATAATTATTGTATTTAGAATATACTCCAGCTGTGCCGCTGGCTCCATTTTCACTAGTTTAAAGACAGTGGCCGGCCGGACTCCCAAAACACTAGTCAATCAACTCTCAAGTCATCTCTTTAAGAGAATGAGAAGGAAATAAAGTTTTGCGGAGAGCAGTGGCAAGGAGCATTTCGCCCACTGACCCCGCTGAAGCCAGGCCTTGGGTTTGCAGCGTCTCTTTTGCTTCCTTTCTACTTTTGCGTTTTCAGGTCTCTTCTTGCTGTTGTCTGTTTACCCATGTTCAGATGAATGCAGAGGTTCTATAATGCTGGAGTTTATGTGCAGTGTTCCCTTATGGTGCTGCAAAAAGAGAGAGAGATAGAAATAGCTCTGAACATGGACTTGATGTGCAAAACTAAATCACCAGAAGTTGTACATTTTAAAAAGTCAAGAATGCAGCATATGCATATCACCCCGCACCAGTAAGGTCTCCTGGTATATTTTTGTTTTGTTTTTAAACAGATGCTTTGCTTGCCCCGCCCCCTCCCTCCTGTTGCATTTGCTCTGGTTACCTTGTCATTTGGTAAATGGTGCTAGTAATGGTCAATCGAAATCTCCTTTTATTATTCTTGAAATACATAAAACATTCCCCCTCCCCATACAGGTCTACATATACTCTTTGAATCACACAAATATGTGCCCTATAAACATGGTATTTCTTCTATACATCCTGCTTTAACTTGCTTCCCATAAAAGAAGAGAGAGAGAGAGAGAGAGAGAGAGAGAGAGAGAGAGAGAGAGAGAGAGAGAAGAGCAAACCCTAATGTGGAGCCTTCTCAACTTTACAGCTGGGAAGGAATGTCTTCTGATATGCCTGTGCTTTGATAGCTTATCTCCACCCACAACTTCCCAACTCTACATCCAGATCTCTAGATCCCTACATCCAAGCCTTCTGTCTCTCTACTAACTCATGAAGCCTTCATGTCAGGAATCATGGGACTCGTTCACACGCTGACTTCCCAGCCTTCCTGGTTATCACTCTAGCACTTCTGACACAGTGGGCAGTTCTGCCAGGCATCCCTCTGCTGGGGTGGGAGGCAAGAATACACAGCACCTAGTTGCAGAGGAGTTCCCAGGCTTGGGGTGGAATGTTGCAAGATGTCCTTAGGTCCAGATGTTGTTGGGGAAGATAAGTCTGACCACACAGAGAGATGGGCTTGGCCAGAGCTTTCCAGATAAGGGAGGTGAGACTGATGGCCCCTGGAGGTGGAGTTTTGCAAGTTTGGTTCTTTCAGATGAGTGTGAGACATGGCACCCAGTGTTTTAAAGTTATCAGCCCAATTCAAATGACTAATAAGAAATGGAACCTGAATTAAAGTACTAGGGATACAGTTTAGTGGTACAGTGCTTGCCCAGCATGCTTGAAACTATAGGTTCAAGCCTCAGTAGTGTTAGAATCCAGCAAACAAATTACGTAGGAAACAAAAATCATGAAACACTTTCTTTGGGCTTGTGAGACCAGATGGTTCGTCGAATGGTACTACTATCTACCAAACGTGGCTACCTAAGTTGGATCCCAGGAGTGCATAAGATGGAAGGAAAGAACCAGTTCCTACCAGTTTCCCCCTAATCAACACAGGTGCAGGAGCCATTCAAACTTGAGTTTCCTTGTCGCTAATATCTGGTTTCTCTAAGTCTCAATATTATGCTAACTTTATATATCATGTTAAAATCAGTGGACCACTAAGCCATTTCCACTGAAATGTATTATAAATAAATAAATAAATAAATAAATAAATAAATCTATCAAGTTTGTAGAGCAAGCCTGGCCAGCAGATTGTTTGCTGTGTGGTTTAGACAAGACAAAAAGTGACGCGTTTGGGACTATGTAGAGATTATTTTAGCTCTTTTAGGAACCATGACAATTTTACCAGCAAAGCCTGTATCACTATTGGGCAAAAGGGCCACACAAAACTAAACTAATTATTCAGTTGCTTCTCAAGAGGAGCCTTCAGAGAAGATGAATCTTCCTTACTTAAGGAGAGGAACTCAAGACAGGAAGTTTGAGTGAAGTGCTAAAGTCATCTAGCAACAGAAAGTCACTGCCTCCAGCTATCTCTGCCCAGAGGAGAGCAATTAAACTATTTCCCCTGGGATTCTCCAGCCTCTAGATAGAAGCGAGATTCCATTGGCTGCTGCACTAACCCCACTAACGCAGGCTCTTCTTATCTGCCAAATGCAGCTGCAGTTGAGCTCTCTGGAAACATGTAATTGCTGTGAGAGTGTTCTGTGGCTAAACAAGAGAATTAAGGATAGTTTGTATGAAGAACTAGGAAATAAAAACTTGAGATTTTTTTCCCAAGTAATCACTTCATCTTTGAATCACATTTTGTCTGGTGATGTTTAAGAGAATATTTGTGTCAAAAAAACTAGATAAAATTGCTTTCCTGATATCAAAAATAGAGGAAAGGGTAAATATTCCCCTTTAATTGGCGCTGCCTTTGTTTAGTTTGAATTTAGTGCAATGCTCCACCAGGTGGCGCTCTGGTGAAGACATGGTTCTCTTAAGGCTCTCCACCCACTTGTTTCTATGCTTGGGAATATTTTTGATAGATCCAGTCATTATTACTAGGCTACACAGTCAAGAGAAAATGATTTACCATCTTTTTTTTTAAAAAAAAAAAGATGGCTTGTAGACAGAAGGCAGATGAAGAGGCATGGCCCCAGAAAGTGTCAGGTCAGTTCCTAAGTATCTAAGAAAGGCCTAGAAAGCACTGGTCTTGGAGGAATCTCCTGGGACTAGAATTAAGAATCTACGTTCTTTAGAATCTCTCAGGCTTCTCTGGATCATATCCATAGAGTAAGCATGTGTGAGCCAAGGGGAGTTGAGTGTATCAGGATTCCTGTCCCGGGAGCCAGTTAATTCTTGATCCAGTCTCCTGAAGGTATATGAAAAGCTGTGTCCTCACAGTGCTCTGGGAGGAAGGTCTCTTGCTTTCTATAAATTTGAAACAGGCAGTGAGTCCTCAAGTATTAACAACATTTGGCTTAGGTAATTTCTGACCTTTCTCTGAGTTTCAATAACCCAGCATTGCTGGACTCCATCTTGAGGGCGTCTGAGTCTGGAGGAGCCAAAGGAACTGGATTGCCTCTCTCCGTGTGTTCTGTCTTCACGTCTCTGCGAGTTCCTAATGATTTTGTTGGGGCAGTCCCGGTGAAGTCCAGCAACACCCTGTCTAGATTAGGTGGCATGCCATGTGACTAACCGGGTTCATGAGGCAGCAGAGCCCGAGACCGGCGAGAGAAACTGCACCGCCAGACCGCCTTGCCAAATCCCACAGGAGCTCAGTGGTGGAAGCAGGTGCTAATTATCGTTCGGATGAACAGGATATGCATTTTTTTGGGAGTGGGTAAGAATTTCTGGTTAGACAAGCTCCAGATTCTTTGGCCTACTTCGAAGGCACTGCCTGTGCCATCTGGGAGGATGAGATTTGGTTTCCTGATGAGTACCTGCTCAGCCAAAATGGGAGGCTCAGCAAGGGGGTGGGGATACGCTTTGGGGAGCCACTGTTATGCAGATAAAGGTTCCTTTCCAAACTAGGCCATGGGGAGTGTCAGGGCTCTCCTTTCTGGTTCAAGAAGAAGATATCTCTCTTAAACTTATTTTATAAGACTAGGTACGGTAGCCCTGTGATGTAATTGGATAGATTACTGGCAGGAAAGGAGATTTTTAAACTGTCCCAGATAGACAATCTGAAGAAGGGGAGGAGCTTAGAGAAGGGTGGGGATTCTGACTGGGAACACAGCCAATGGGAAAACCCCGTTATTAAACCGAGCCCAGTTCACGCTTTCATCAGCAGAAGGGTTTAAATGTGTAGAGACGCTAGAAGTGGAGATCAGATAAGTCCTCTGTTGCTGGAGGCAAGGCTGTCCTTCAAAAGTATCTAAGTTGGGGTGTTGTTCAGGTTAGAATGGGGGTTTCCTTTCTTGGACTTTGGAAGATCTTGCCTAGTTACTTTTCATAATGATCTGACTTAGTATCTTAATCAATGGTTCTCTACCCTAGCTACATGTTAAAAATCATCTTTAAAATGTTACTGTCTTAACCCCACTTATCTCGATAAACTAGCATCTCCGAGGACAAGGCCTCAGAGATATTGCTGCCCAGAAAAATTTCTCTCCTGGTGACTTCATCATGGTGAAGAACCACTACTCTAGAATAATTATCTCTAAATATGGGGCCCACATGCTAATAATCTCCTCCTCCCAAACTCACAGCATGTGTTGGACGATTACACCATCCTTCTGTACTTTGTAGGCCATGTCTAAGTCTACGCTTTCTTCAGTTATGGAGATGAGAGAAACATTTAAGATGCTCATAGGGCACATCCATTCTTTGGGTACTCAGAGAACATCCTAGAACTAGAGTATACGCATGTGCATTGTGTTTCTATGTTTCCCTCTCATCCCCATCACCCCACCTACTGCCCTCTTGGATCCATGCAGATGGAAACTGTAGCTCTCTAATACCCCACATAGGCTATGCAACTCCAAGTCAGTGTTCTCTGAATAAATAAATCAACGGGTGAAACTAATCTACTGTGGTTGCAAGAAACTGATATAAGATTTGAGGTATGTTTTTTTTTTTTAATTTCTCTGTGTTGGGGCTGAAGAATTAGCTCAACATATAGGAACACTTATGGTTTTTGCAGAGCACCTGAGTTGGATACCCAACTTCTTCTTCTTCTTCCTCCTCCTCCTCTTCTTCTTCTTCTTCTTCTTCTTCTTCTTCTTCTTCTTCTTCTTCTTCTTCTTCTTCTTCTTCTTCTTTTTTTGTTTTTTGAGACAGGGTTTCTCTGTATAGCCCTGGCTGTCCTAGAACTCACTTTGTAGACCAGGCCAGCCTCGAACTCAGAAATCTGCCTGCCTCTGCCTCCCGAGTGCTGGGATTAAAGGCGTGCGCCAGGCTCAGTGGTTAAGAGCAATGACTACTCTTCCAAAGGATACCCAACTTCTATGTGGTAGTAGCCCACAAGAAGTAACTCTAGTGCCAGGGTGGCAGATTTTCTCTTCAGACCTCAGGCACACAAATGATGCCTGTACACATACACACACACACACACACACACACACACACACACACACACACACCCGTAAAACAATCCTACATACAAAAGAATAAGATAAACATATCTCTTAAGAAGTTATTTGGCTGTGTCAAAGTAATTAGGTAACCGTCAACCCAACCCTGGCTTTCTTTGTTGCTTTATATCATTAAACAAAAATCCTCATAAAATATTATTACTTATTGTAACATGATATGAAGATGTAAGCAGTGACTAGCAATTGATTATTGCTTCTATTTACACTGCCGTTTATCAAATCAGTCTTTTAACTCTTCATCCCAGGGGAAGAGTTGTACGCCTCTTTCTGTATATAGGAAGACAGAGACTCTGTTCAGCTTACAGAGCCTCCAAGAATCTACTCAGCCTCATAGTCCACTAAGAAAGCTACGTGAAGAGATTTTGAGATTGTTGCACATGTATCAGAGTGGCCTGTGACACTTGGACACCTGGGACACCTCTTAAAAGGGAATACCTTCCCGACATGGTATTTAGAAAGAAAACTAAGGCAAACAGTAGGGGACTATTTTGGGTGAGGGGGAAATGAGTCAAGCACTTGGCGATCAGGGAGAAAGCCAACAGTGAGGCAGCTTCTGGAAGGTCAAGATGGACAGATACCATGCGAAGGGACTAAGACCCAGGCCAGACACTAGACTAGAAGCATTCTGAGAGTAATGGAAGGAACCTGAAACCACCCATCCATAGGGCGGAGGAAGCCAGGCCAAGGGATGTTAGGGAGTTGAGCCAACAGAATAAAGGCAGGAAGTGGGTGGTCACAGTGTCAAATGACATTGGCTGTTGTGACAAAGACACAGGTCATGGGTGAGAGAGATGTGAAGTGATTCTAAGTGCTTTACACAAAAGCTAAAAACAAATAATAGACCAATGGAAGGAGAGAGCATGGTGGCTAGAGGGAAATCTAGGACCAAGTTAGGACTTTTTTTTCTATCTATCCACATTATAGTTTTTAGTTAGCGTACAGAATAATGCACCTTGGTGACATTTTCATACATGACAATCATCCTCTAAACTTTCTTCTTCTTGGCCTTCCCTTAAAGAGTGTCTCTCCTGCTTGAATTCCGTATATATTTTCTTTTTCAATCTGGATCTGGCTTATTTAACATAATGATTTCCAGTTATATTGATTTTCCTAAAAATGAGACAATTTCATTCTTCATTGAAGCTAAGCAAAACACTGTTTTGTATTTATACTATGAAAAGTGTGTCTTTTATAATGGAGGAGAATCTTTACTTGTGTAGGTGAGTACCCAGTGCCAAGGGTGGGTATGTGCTGTGTTTTGCTCCTTTGCTGGGGCTCTCCGCTCGAAGCACATCTGTTACCAACTTCGTGAACTCATCTCTCTGAATCATTCTGAATTTTACTGCCAATTTCAGATGTGGTCTAAGCATAGTTGGTCTGTCATTGTCACTTAGTAGGATTCTAGTAGTTAGGTTCCTTTATTTTTCTCTGTCTCCAAAGATTTCCCAGAGGTCCTAGATAAAAGTAAACCTTATTATAATTCCTTCATGCAATGCTCCTGTGATTTTTTTGTTATTTTTAAAACATTAAATATACTGTACTTTAATACTTCATACAATAACATCTTACTTTTAAAATCATAAAATAGAATTATGCCTTTGACACTATTGTTCTAAGGAGTATGTACTGTCTTCCTATTGTGTGGTGGAACTCTACAGTACTTAGATGGTGAAGGTTTTTACTACATACATTATAACAACATACATTATAACAGTTCTGTATTTGTAAACGAATACTTATTCATTTTGCCTACTCTTCACTCTGTTTCAGGTTGACTGATGGATAACAGAAACTTTCTTTCTTGAAGGTGGCTTTTATAATGGAGGAGAATCTTTACTTGTGTAGGTAAGCACCCAGTGCCAAGGGTGGGTATAAGTGTAAAAGTTGGGGCTGGAGCCATGACTTGGTGGTTAAGCTGATATACTACACTTGTGAAGGACCTGAGTCCAGTTTCCAGCACCTACGCAGGCAGACATCTCACAATAACCTGTAACTCCTGCTTTAGGGGAACCTGATACTCTCTTTTGGCCTCCATAGCCAACTGTACTCATGTGAACAGTGCCTGCCTCTTCCCTACACACAATGTACATAATGAAAAATGAAATAGACCCTTGCTAAGAAAAGAGATATGGAATGATGTTAAAGATCACCTTCAGGAGACAAACTAGCATATTTCAAAAGTTATTTTACCTCAAAGAGCCTTAGTTAATATCTTCACAAAGGAAAGAATTTGTAGTTTTTGAAAACAAGTCTTTTCATGAAAATGGCCTTTGCCCATAAAGAAACATCATTTATCTTCCTATTTTGCTTTGAATGTGAAATGCCCTCCACAGGCTCCTATGTTTGAACATTTGGTGCCCACCTGGTGGTGCTGTTTGGGATGGATGTGAAACCTGCAGGGACAAAGCAGGGCTTGGCAGCAGGGAATGCATCCAGGGGTATGGGTCTTTGGGGTTATAGTCCAGGCCCTGCCTCCAGCCTCCCCTTCTCTCTGCTTCCTGCTTGGTGCCAAGTGATGAGCAGCTGCCACAGCCCCAGAGCCATCACCTTGCCCCTGCATGACAAGTTCTATCCCCTCAGTGAGCCAAATGTGTGTCTCTTTCTTTAGTTTTCTATTTTTCTCAGGTATTTGGTCACAGGAACAGGAAAGAATTAATGGACTTTCTTTTTATTGTTCATTTCCATTCTTTCAAACATTTGCACTTCCTTTGACCAATGTCAAGTCTTCACAGTTAAAGCAGCTAGTTCAAACTTCCCAAAGGAGTGCTGTCATGTCCAATATCTGCACAAGTGAATGAGTGCACCTCTGTTAGTGTTTGCCCATATATTCTTGGGGACTGATCGTACTTTGGCCAGAGAGCTGCATGAAAGGTCACTGCTAATAGAGGGTCTGTGGCTGTAGTTCAGGAAGGACAAGAAGAATGAGGTTTTTGGAGAGGAAGATTACTTGTATTTGCATCTATTCATTTAATTAATTTTTAATTAATTATTTTATTTATTTGCATTCCAAAGGTTGTCTCCTCCTGGTCCCTCTTCCCAGAGTTCTTCACCCCATTCCCCTTCCCCTTTGCCTCTGAGATGGCTCTCTTCCTCCCCTCCCTGGGCATCCCTCTTCCCTGGGGCATTAAGTCTCTATAAGATTAGGAGCATCATCTGCCACATATATGTGGGGGTAGGATGGGTGGGGGAGCAATGGACCAGCCCATGTATGCTTTTTGGTTGGTGGCTTAGTCTCTAGGAGCTCCCAAGGGTCCAGGTTAGTTGACACTGTTGGTCTTCCTATGGGGTTGCCATCTCCTTCAGCTACTTTAATCCATCCCCTAACTCTTCCATAGCGGTTTCAGACCTCACTCCAATGGTTGGCTTTAAGTATCTGCATCTGTCTCAGTGAGCTGCAGGTAGAGCCTCTCAGAGGACAGCCATGGTAGGCTCCTGTCTGCAAGCACAACATAGCATTATTGATAGTGAATAAGCAGATTTTGTAAATATGAGAAAGGCTATTGAAAAGGAGGTTCAGTAGTTGATTATATGGTCAGGAAAAATAAAGTCTAAATGATACTCTTGGTGAGGGTTTGTTCTCTATAAAGAAGCCACAAGCTAAACCAGGAATCTCCTATATGATACAAACATCTAGCAGGTCACCCAGAGAGTGATCTCTCTCATCTTGTACAAAATTACATGCAATCAAAATGGGCAATATGTAAAGATGCTTCATTCTGAGGGACACGTGCCATGGCAGGACTCGTGGCGATGCCAAAGTGGTTTTTCAGCTAGTGAGTAATTTTGCAGGTATAATTAATGGTCCTATCTTCTAAACCTGGTAAAACCTTTAGAGAGGTCTTCATGGTTCTCTTCTTCCAAATCCAAGAAAAAATTCTTTCATATCAAAGGCCACGATATAGGCAATCCTCTGGTTAAATACCTGCTAAGAAAATTAAAACAATATATTTTAGCATCTTGCACCTTGACATTGTTTTTTTTAAAACTATACTTAGAAATGGATTTAATCAAGACAGAAGATAAAAGATAACATATCTGTCTCTATTGTGGCTACTTAAAGCTAATAATTGCAATTGGGAGGCAATTTGGTCTATGTACCTGTAACTTCTCCAGAACAGTGGGCTTCAGTATAATAAATAGATGTGTGATGTTGATTGAATAAACAATGTTTGTCTAGTCAATAATATTCATTGGTTATTTTTGTAGATGTGGGGCTTGGAGTAGCTTTTTCATTTATAGAGAAGTGTTAATTAAAGCAAGGAATCCTACCTTTCTGCAGGGAATAGCCATTTTTGTGACAGCAACAGCCACTGATGGGCAGCTCCATTAAACAGCATCCCAATAATGTTCAAGGTCATCATGTTGGCTGAGCTCTTACCAGACACTGAATGTAATTATTAGTAGAGAAAAATTTTTTTTCAGTAGAATTAGTTCTTCTTATAACCAGGGGAGGTTATATGAGGGATGCATTTCCCCCAAGTTCTCATGGAATAAGAGTACTTGTATTTTAAAGCATTTTCCCCCCAAAATGATAAGCAAAGAAGTGTTGACTAAGGTCTTTCTGACAGACATGTCACAATTACCCAGTGGCCACTTCCCTGCTTGTCCCTTGCCTGTAGAGCCTTATCGCAATCCCTTTTTACAGATAGGACAAAACACTCGAGACTTACTCAGTCTTTCTTGGAGGCAGGTCAAAAGCACATGACCATACCCTGGTTTCTAAGAGGCAAGGCTGCAAAGAAGAGTCCCAAGAAAAGACTTTCTTCTCTAGTAGCAGAATAGTGCTGGAGATGCGATCCCTGCCTCCCCTCCCCCGCCCCCTTTTAACTAGCTTTTAGCTCAAGTGTGTGTCTACTTAAGGTTGTGGCAGCCATGTGTATGACCCTGAGGGAAAATCAAGAAGCAATGAGAAGCCACACCCGTCAAGGCACCAGCACTCCTGGGTATCTTGTCAAGGGTAGACAGGTATTCTGCCATTTACAATGATTTCCCAAGAGTGCTTCACTATTTTCTTAAACAAGTTATTTACCTGGTACCCGCTAAGGCTAGGCTGCGGGATGCTGAAGCGCTCACGGGGAGCATGATAGAAATCACTGCTGAGGTTTGGAGAGTCTAGTCCAGGGAAAGACAGAAAGTAATTAGAGGCTATCAGATATACGTTTATCTTGACTTTGTGGGAAGTCTGTGGTCACAGAGGCTGGCTTGTGAAAGTGAAGTTTGAGAAGCTCTCTGGAGAATGACTGAATGGAACCAAGCATGTGAGAAAAGCTTTGCTCTAGTGCTTCTGTGAATGGGTTAATAGAAACCAAATCACGTGAGAGCGGATGGAGTCAGAGACTAGAGTCGCAGGAGGAATGGTAGCCCTCACTATTTTTCAGCTGTGCAGGCAGTCTCCTAAGTCAGACTAAAGCATTTCTGCATCAGAGGGAGGATACAAGGACCTGCCCCAACCTCATCCTCCCTCTCTGGCTCTGCACAGTCCTTGTTTTGATGTTTATAAATAGAAAGCATCACCGCGCTCACAGTAGCTCCGTCACAGACACTGATTTTCATTTGCTTGCCGTGCTCCTTGTTATAAATGATCTAATGAATGATCCCTTTCGGCTAAGAATTTCCATAATCGGTTTCAGCCTCAGGGTGCCTTTTTGCTTTTTTTTTTTTTTTAAACATTTCAGCCATTTTGATTTATGTGGATGTGAAAATATCGACATTTTACTTTCTCGGCTGCATTCGATCTACAGATGATTATTTGGCACAAAGAAATCTCCAAAATAGCTGAACCTTTCCACTTATTTAGATTTCACCAGAGTCCCCAGGGAAGCATGAAAACAGTCTGAGCTAGGGTAATTTTACAAAACTGCTTAGAGTCCAGCAACTATTTCTGTGCTTTTGGAATTCTGTAAACATATGGGGGAAAGAAACTTTGTCCACAACTATGCAGGCGTTGCACTAGGCCCTGGATTTCCCCTATCCATGCATTGTTGGGAAGGGCCAGGGCTACAGGCTACATGCACAGGGAAGAGAGACACCTCTCAATCTTGTTAGAAAACTCCTCTTGGCCAGAGAGAAAATCAGAATGCCCTCCCCTCCCCTCCCCTCCCCTCCCCTCCCCCTCCTATATCCTTTGCAAGTGGATATCTGACTTCTAGCCTGACTTCTAGCGCTAGATTCATCTCCTTTCTTAGTTGGGGATCACTCCTGCATGTCATAGGCCTAGCAAACTCTCTGTAGGTAGTAACAGAATAGCTTGTATTTACATTAAAAAGGGTTGTCATGACTACTGGCAGGAAGTGTTTTGCCTGTGGGTAAGAACAATGAGAGATGAAAAATCTATCTTCATTGTAAATAACTTTGTGTTGTTATGGACAATACTACTTCTCCTGTGGGTCTGGGTCCTGAGTTTAACAGGTCCAAACTCCAAGCCACTCCCCTCTTTGGCTAGGTAATGTGGACCTTCCAGCAAACCTCAGATGAACATTTTCCATGTCCAAATAAGTTAATAAGTAAGGATCTTTTTCCCAGATGAGGTTATGTGGATGTGCTTATTATAGAAATGGACAGTGAATTCAAGGGGTGTCCATCTTACAGCTTTAAATTTGTCTCCTTTTCACAAAGCCTTCACTCTCAAGGAATCTATAAAGTAACACTGTACAGAAACGCATGAGTTGCTCTTGTAGACGTCACAGGTCTTTCACAGTGCACTGCTGAATGAAAAGTGCTAAATATTTAAAATGTTCAGCAATTTTAAAAACTGCGTGCTAACTTTTTCACTGTTTACTATTATAGGAGCGTTTGAAAAAACATGCAGGTTAGTTGTTTCTGGCCTTTTGGGAGAACTTTTCCGCGACTATTTCTCCAGGGAGGTATTTTTGCCATGTTCTTAAGGGACTGATATCCAGGAGTTATCAGGTAGATATAAAATTACATTAACACCATTAACTCAGGTCTTTTCCCATTTGAATTTTTAAAATATCTGGGTATAATATTTCCTGCATGAGGTACCATTTCTCCCCATGTGCATTTCTTTTAATCTTATTGTTTTAAGCTTGAGCACACAGTGAGGTGTTTAACATATGCTGAGCGCTTGACAGAGCTATTAAAAGCAAAGTTTCAAATAAGAGAAATATTCTAGAATTGGCAGTTTTCTTGAATGAAGAAGGGCTTGAGGGAAACAAATGGAATCTCAAGTATGTGCCTCATATTTTCCAGCCCAAGAATTTATTTTCTGTGGCAGTATGAAAGACAGACTTTTTTTTTTTTTTTTTTTTTTTTGGTTGAAGCGCATGTTTTCTCATATGGGTTCACTGAGATACTATACTGATAATAATATACTGACAATACTGATAATAAAAATCACTTGTATGTACTTTACTATGTGCAGTGGGCTTCATGTGAATAAAGCTGAGTTTTTAGCCTATAGTCTAAAATATATATATATATATATGTTTATATATATATATATATTTTATATATATATATATATATATATATATATATATATATATATATATTTGTTAAATACAGACATATGCATTATTCATATGCATCTGACTACTTAGTCTAAAAAGAAAAGAAAAGCCTCACCTAGCTAGTGAGGACTGGTTGAGAAGGATTCATTCCCAAAAGAAAGGGCTCTGGATAGTAAGTGAGGAATTCACTTATCTAACCCTGAGGTCCACAGTAACCAGACACTTCTGTGCTGACTCCCAAGGGCTGATGCACATATCACAGTTGATACTGTTTTATGATGTTACCTTTGGTTGTCAGCTTGATTAGACTGAGGGATTCCTAACAGATTGAGAGAGCACATCTCTGGGCGTGTCTGTGAGGATGTTTCCAGAGACAATAGGCTAATGACAGTCTGACTTAATGAATGGCTTAATTCATTTATATACTCAGTGTGTAAGTGGACTGTTGAGAGGTAGTGGAATGGGGGAAGGTGGGGCTTAGTTGGAGGAAGTGGACCACAGGGGGGTGTGCTTTTTGGGAACTCCTGATATTTATTTATTTATTTATTTATTTATTTATTTATTTATTTATTTATTGGTCTCCCATGATGTAAGTAAGATGCTTCACCACAGATTCCCTGCTTTGACTGTGAGTGAAACCTTTGAAATCATGAACAAAATTAGTCTTTCCTCCCCTTGACAATTGTTTAGAGCACAAGAGTATCCGTGTTTCTTTCCAGGGTGGTTTTGATGCTTCGAGGATGTTAGATTCATTTTTTTTTTCCCAGAAGGGCATCCTAAGAAGAAGGCTCTGAGGTGAGGGACACTAAAAGTGACAAGCCCAGTTGAAGGGGAGGCGCTGGAGCAGTACTTGGACACAAATGGTCAATATATGGCATATAATAATTAGTAAGATACCTGGATGGGGAAACTGGTTTTAGGTTAGGCAAAGCTGGTGAGAACTATAAATGAGATTTCCTAAGAATTTCCAAGAGAGTCAGAGGATGATTGTGGGGATTCGGGCCTCAAGTAGAACAGGGATTGTAAATTGTGTGCAGAATTCCAAGACACTCCCACAAATCTGTATCTCTTGGTAGATACACATAAATCTACTATCCAGGCAAGGGTTAATCTCAGAATAGCCTGTAAAGGGCTTTACAGAATAATGAAGCCCTCCCTCAATGGGCTTTGAGAATGGGGATTGTGTTGACTTAGTCTGAAGGTATCTGTGAGTTCCAAAAAGAGCTAGAGATCTTCCTCTCAAGGAAGACTGAGAGCATGAGAGATCAGGTTATGACGGCACCTCCTACCACTAGCTGTGTCTTGTGGCAGACAGTGAGACTCCAAAGATGGCCCAAGCAAGGAAATGGGATTTCAGACAGTGGAAAGGACCGGCTTTTGTTGAAAGATCACTGAAGCAGACTCTTTCTCAGGGTCTTCAGCTATGAGCCTTCTTGGTAAATACTTTGCTAAATGCTGAGACTTCTTTTTATCCTGGGAAGTGGGGGAAAGTGGTAATCAACATACATTATATGCACGCATAAAACTTTCATGATGAACCCCCACTATTTTATAAAACTTACACATGCTGAAAGAGAGAGAGAGAGAGAGAGAGAGAGAGAAAGAGAGAGAGGAAGGAAGGAAGGAAGGAAGGAAGGAAGGAAGGAAGGAAGGAAGGAAAGAAGGAAGGAAGGAAGGAAGGAGAACATTTCTAAGTCTCTTTTTTGGTGACTTAGAAATCTAGTACCAAGCCAGTACAAAAGGGAAAAGAATTCTGGGACTGCTTTAGTTTTGTCTCTTTTTTCAGTTTTGCTATTTTTGAGGTTAAGGCATTTCATGAGCAACTAAAATACAAACTGTGCTGGGGGAAGATTCCAAATCTGAAGTGTTTCAAAGCCACTGACAGGCGCTCAGTGAGGAAGTTACCAGAGTGAGTCTATGGAGGTCTTCGCTGGTCAGCTCCTCTGATTTTCAGTGATAAAGTTGTCTTGATAGAAGAGAGGTAGAGAATGTTTAGGGCAGAGGGGACATACCAGAGACATATTACCTTATGTCTGTGTCC
>LR749998.1:659428-704641 GCA_902729485.2 Mus minutoides
TTTTTTTGCTTGTTACTCTTTTTACCTGTCTACAAAAGCCGAATGAGATTATCTGACCCAGTGAGCACTTGATGAGAAGGAAAAAAGGTAGTTCTTGGAGCCTGAGCAACAGTGCTAGGAAGACAATATAAGTCAGGATTTCATTCCCTCTGACTGTGGCTATGTGGCATTTTGTTCACAAGCTATGAGACTCAGATATTATGATTTCTAGTTTCTATCCTGGGAACTAGGCCTAGTCTTTATAATCATACAAGAAAGATGGCATAACACTGAGAGTCAGTGTATAGTAATTGATCTCTTTACAGGTCCAACTAGGTACGATTTGCAGAAATCCTTGCCTGACAATCATCTGTTTGTGTCCTGCTGCCGCATCTTGGAAGATCTTAGAATCACTGTCTGAGACATAGTTTATATGACCCAGCCTAAAGAAAAAAAGCTTAAGCAACTCCACTTCTGGATCACAGGGTGTTAACATATTAGTCAACCCGTAAAAGCTCCCACTGGTTTATATGGAGTTGTAGCGTTGCATCACGGGTGGAGGGGCCCAAATTGTTTTTGGAGAAATATAAGGCTCTGTCTTCAGGATCATGACCCATGAGTCACACCCAGGTTCCTGAAGCCAAGTGGGGACATGGAAGAACTTGGCTCAGACACAGGGATGTGACTCATCAGAAAAGATGAACTGGTTTTGAAAAATAACAAGAACCACCTTCTATTCTCTGCCTGCCTACCTTCTCTCTGTAACAAAGAAGAGCAGTGGAGGAGATTGTAAAAGATGCATGAGCTGCACAAATTATTGTTCCCTCTGTGTGCTTTTAGAGCACCTGGTACGTGTTACCATGGGACACATGGCTCAGAGTTATCCTCAGGAAGGGTGACTGGCAAAAGGATACTTGTACTTCTTTAAAAAGAAATCACTTGCCAACTGTGTGTAAGAAAATGAGTAACATTGCAAGGAATCCCTACAGTGTGGTAGCTAAGTCCAGCTTTGTTCAGATCAGAGCTTCTGACTTGCAATTTATGAAGTCCACTGGCAGAAAGTTCAAGGTCATTGTTGATGTACCATTGTGCATACAGTGGCAGAAGACCTGTCCACATGGTGACAGTTTGAGAGTGGGTATAGTCACGCTGTGTCATGGTCCCATATGCAAGGAGAACTTGAAACATGTCACATATGGACTTTTGAAAACATTAACATTTTGGGCCACTCAACTTCTCCCCCTTCCTCTCAACCCCCCACCCTGTCTCCCACTGTCCCTGTCCTTCCTTCCATTCTCTTCTCTCTTTCAACATTGTCCTTGAAGTAGTGACTTTCCTGCTTCAGCCTTCCCACTTCTGGGATTTCAGGTATACTCCACCCTGCCCAACTTTATTTCATGATTTTCAGAACTTAAATTTGAAGAACAAATAGTATTTTTAGGTTTTGTGTAACGGTTATAAATATCTAATTTAACTCAGATGTGAGAAATTGTATTTCCAAATATCAAAGACTTGCCATCCTCTTCTTTTCAGCCGAGGAGCATCACAATGGGAAATGGTACAAAGGCTGGTGCCTCGACAAGAACAGCAGGGATGGAGAAGCAGTTAACACTGGAGAAGCAGCTTTGGTCCTCTTCCTTTCCTTGCAGGTGAGCTGGGTGGGCTTCTTGTCGCAGAAGCAGCCCATCCACAGCCACCCTCCTGGTGAATGTGAGTCTTCTCAAGCCTGCTGTCTCCCACCGGATTTCTCAGCAATGCCCAATCTACTGTATTACAGAGATACATATTTTCTTCCTCTTCCATTAGTTTGTTTCCCCTCAGACAGGCTTCTTTCATTTCCTCCTGCAGGGCTTGACCTGCTCTTATTCAACTTCTCCAGTTCTTACTCACCAAACATTCTTCCTACCTCCACGGAAAGCTCCCAGTTCATGTGTCTCTGCCATCTTGCCTGAATGACTGTCCTACTGATCTCCTTGTTTCTGTCACTTACTACCATCAGCCAGTTTATCAGGTGCCAGCAGAAGAGTTTCAGAAGGTAAATCATTGGCTTGCCTCTCCCCAGATGAAAACTGTTTGAGATTTTAATTCAGAGGAGGTACAAGACCTTAAATGTTTGGCGCCACCAATCCCGTGGACGTTGTGATGTCATTTGTACTTGCTGCTTTTCCTCACACTTTAGGCCAACCTTACATTCTGGCATTATTTCTACTCTACAGCAGAGATGTTTCCTTCACCTGCCTTCCCATTTAAATGTGCGGAGTGCTGAATGGACAGAGTGTGGCTGGGTTTTAGGGTGAGTATGGACCATGCACAAAAGAGGTGCTCCATGAGTATTTATTTATGAGTGCTTCTTGGAAATGCATTAAGTGGTGATGTTCCAGCATTCCATTTGTTTCGATGTTTATTGTTCTAGCAGAATAGTTGCTGATACAGTCACTTAGCCTTCCACTTGGTTTGTACCTTATGACTTTCCATCGTCATGGCCTTGTATGGGCTCTGCCGTCCTCTAAGATCAATATTCCTAACTCTTCTTGTTATGCCTGATGATGAATTCCAAGAATAGTGAACTTCCTGAGCCTTCTGCTGACTTTTCTTTATTCATAGGAGAGTGCTATTTGGTCTCTTAACAATATTTGTTGACTGGATGCATAACAGATGGATGGGTAGTTGGATGGAGAGAGAGAGAGGTGTGAAGAGAGATGTAGATATGAATGGAGAGTGCCCTATTTCATTAACAAAAGATTTTAGCCCATTTATCTCTAACCAATTTTCCTTTCTGTGTGAATAAATTTGCTGGGCCTTTGTGTGTGTGTGTGTGTTTGTCCTTTAAATTTCTATTTAAAGTAATAGTCATTTCTATGTATTTTATCAAGAGTTTCTTGCTAAGGTCTATAATATTTGTTAAGATACTAATAAATAATAATCTTATTAAAAACAAAGTCTCTATACTCAGCCTAACACACAGAAATGCACACACACACACTCTTAGACCATGGGGGCTTATGTTATATACATAGCATTAGTCCTGTATCCTGAATGTTTTGGCTTAGAGGATAAATAATATCTTTCCTAATAAGAGCCAAATTGTTTTAGAAGGGGTAATTTAAGAGTGTATATCTATAATCTCCACCAAAACTGTATAGTATTTTGTGATCTCCTTCACTACATGTACATTTGCTGGAAGTATTATCAGAAAACTTGATAAATAGATAACAACCTAAGCCTTCTATTAACACACTAAAATGGCTACATTTTGGATCTCTGCACTAAACATTTATTTTCTGAACTTCAGATACTAAAGACACTTGGTTCTGGGACAGCTGGCTTGTCTTCATGTCAGGTTTCCTTATGTAACTTTTTTTTTCTGGCTAGGTAAAAACCCACTTTATTTTTTTAATAATATTTTATTAGATATTTTCTTCATTTACATTTCATGTGCTATCCCATAAGTCACCTATACTCTCCCCCCGCCCCCCGCCCTGCTCCTCTACCCACCCACTCCCACTTCTTGGCCCCGGAATTCCCCTATACTGGGGCATATAAAGTTTGCTAGACCATGGGGCCTCTCTTCCCAGTAATGGCCTACGACTAGGCCATCTTCTAATACATATGCAGCTAGAGACACGAGCTCTGGGGGTTCTGATTAGTTCATATTGTTGTTCCATCTATAGGGTTGCAGATCCCTTCTGCTCTTGGGTACTCCCTCTAGCTCCTACCTTGGGGACCCTGTGTTCCATCCCAGAGATGACTGTGAGCATCCACTTCTGTATTTGCCAGGCACTGACAAAGACTCACAGGAGACAGCTATATCAGGGTCCTTTCAGTAAAATCTTGCTGGCTTATGCAGTAGTGTCTGCGTTTGGTGGCTGATTATGGGATGGATCCCTGGGTGGGGCAGTCTCTGGATGGTCCATCCTTTTGTTACAGCTCCCATCTTTGTCTCTGCAACTCCTTCCATGGATATTTTATTCCCCATTCTAGGGAGGAATGAAGTATCCACGCGTTGGTCTTCCTTCTTAATTTTCTTGTGTTTTGGAAGTTATATTTTGGGTATTCTAGGTTTCTGGGCTAATAGCCACATATCAGTGAGTGTATATCAAGTGACTTCTTTTGTGATTGGCTTACCTCACTCAGGATGATATCCTCCAGGTCCATTCATTTGCCCAAGAATTTCATAAATTCATTGTTTTTAATAGCTGAGTAGTACTCCATTGTATAAATGTACCACATTTTCTGTATCCATTCCTCTGTTAAGAGACATCTGTGTTCTTTCCAGCTTCTGGCTATTATAAATAAGGCTGCTATGAACATAGTGGAGCATGTGTCCTTGTTACCAGTTGGAACCTCTTCTGGGTATATGCCCAGGAGAGGTATTGCTGGATCAATTAGTATTACTAGGTCCAGTTTTCTGAGGAACCACCAGACTGATTTCCAGAGTAGTTGTACCAGCTTGCAACCCCACCAGCAATGCAGAAGTGTTCCTCTTTCTCTACATCCTCGCAAGCATCTGCTGTCACCTGAATTTTTGATCCTGGCCATTCTGACTGGTGTGGGGTGGAATCTGAGGGTTGTTTTGATTTGCATTTCCCTGATGATTAAGGATGTTGAACATTTTTTCAAGTGCCTCTCAGCCCTTCGGTATTCCTCAGTTGAGAATTCTTTGTTTAGCTCTGTACCCCATTTTTTCTTTTTATTAGATAATTTCTTCATTTACATTTCAAGTGTTATCCCATAAGTCCCCTATACCCTCCCCTGCCCTGCTCCCCTACCTACCCACTCCCACTACTTGGCCCTGGCATTCCCCTATACAGGGGCATGTAAACATTGCTAGACCTAGGGCCTTTCTTTGCCAATAATGGCCAACTAGGCCATCTTCTAATACATATGCAGCTAGAGACATGAGCTCTGGGGGTTCTGATTAGTTCATATTGTTGTTCCATCTATAGGGTTGCAGACCCCTACATCTCTTGGTGTACCCCATTTTTTAATGGGGTTATTTGAATTTCTGGAGTTTAGCTTCTTGAGCTCTTTGTATATATTGGATATTAACCCCCTATCAGATTGAGGATTGGTAAAAATTCTTTCCCAATCCATTGGTGGCCTTTTTGTCTTATTGACAGTATCTTTTGCCCTACAGTAACTTTGCAATTCTATAAGGTCCCATTTGTTGATTTGTGATCTTACAGCACAGGCCATTGGTGGTGTTCTGTTTAGGAATTTTACCCCTGTGCCCATATCTTCAAGGGTTTTCCCCACTTTCTCCTCTACAAACTTCAGTGTCTCTCGTTTTATGTGGAGTTCTTTGATCCACTTAGACTTGAGCTTTATATAAGGAGATAAGAATGTATCAATTTGCATTCTTCTACATGTTGACCGCCAGTTGTGCCAGCATCATTTGTTGAAAATGCTGACTTTTCCACTGGATGGTTTTAGATCCTTTGTCAAAGATAAGGTGACTAAAGGTGTGTGGGTTCATTTCTGGGTCTTCAATTCTATTCCATTGGTCTACCTGTCTGTCACTGTACCAGTACCATGCAGCTTTTATCACAATTGCCCTGTAGTACAGCTTGAGGTCAGGCATGGTGATTCCACCAGAGGTTCTTTTATTGTTGAGCATAGTTTTTGCTATCCTAGGTTTTTTGTTATTCCAGATGAATTTGCAAATTGTCATTTCTATCTCAGTGAAGAATTGAGTTGGAATTTTGATGGGGATTGCACTGAATCTGTAGATTGCTTTCTGCAGGATAGCTATTTTGATTATATTAATCCTGCCAATCCATGAGCATGGGAGGTCTTTCCATCTTCTGAGATCTTCTTCAATTTCTTTCTTCAGAGACTTGAAGTTCTTGTCATATAGATTTTTCATTTCCTTAGTTAAAGTCATACCAAGGTATTTTATATTATTTGTGACTATTGTGAAGGATGTTGTTTCCCTAATTTCTTTCTCGTCCTGTTTATCTTTTGTATAGAGAAAGGCCACTGATTTGTTTGAGTTAATTTTATATCCAGCTGCTGCGCTGAAGCTGTTTATAAGGTTTAGGAGTTCTCTGGTGGAATCTTTAGGGTCACTTATATATATACTATCATATCATCTGCAAATAGTGATATTTTGACTTCTTCCTTTCTAATTTGTATCCCCTTGATCTTCTTTTGTTGTTGAATTACTCTGGCTAGGACTTCAAGTACTATATTGAATAGGTAGGGAGAAAGTGGGCAGCCTTGTCTAGTCCCTGATTTTAGTGGGATTGCTTCCAGCTTTTCTCCATTTACTTTGATGTTGGCTATCTGATGATGTTTTGTATTTCCTCAGGATCTGTTGTTATGTCTCCTTTTTCATTTCTGATTTTGTTAATTCGGATACTGTCCCTCTGCCCTCTAGTGAGTCTGGCTAACGGCTTATCTATCTTGTTGATTTTCTCAAAGAACCAGCTCCTGGTTTGGTTGATCCTTTGAATAGTTCTTTTTGTTTCCACTTGGTTGATTTCAGCCCTGAGTTTGATTATTTTCTGCCATCTACTCCTCTTGGGTGAATTTTCTTCCTTTTGTTCTAGAGCTTCTAGGTGTGCTGTCAGACTGCTAGTGTATGCTCTCTCTAGCTTCCTTTTGGAGGCACTCAGGACTATGAGTTTTCCTCTTAGGACTGCTTTCATTGTGTCCCATAAATTTGGGTATGGTGTGGCTTCATTTTCATTAAACTCTAAAAAGTCTTTAATTTCTTTCTTGATTCCTTCCTTGACCAAGGTATCATTGAGTAGAGTGTTGTTCAGTTTCCACATGAATGTTGGCTTTCTATTATTTATGCTGTTATTTAAGATCAGCCTTAGTCCGTGGTGACCTGATAGGATGCATGGGATAATTTCAATATTTTGTATTTGTTGAGGCCTGTTTTGTGAGCAAAAGGCTGGAAAACAATTTTCCATGGTCAATTTTGGAGGAGGTACCATGAGGTGCTGAGAAGAAGGTATATCCTTTTGTTTTAGGATAAAATGTTCTGTAGATATCTGTTAAATCCATTTGTTTCATAACTTCTGTTAGTGTCCATGTGTCTCTGTTTAGTTTCTGTTTCCAGGATCTGTTCAATGGTGAGAGTGGGGTGTTGAAGTCTCCCACTATTATTGTGTGAGGTGCAATGTGTGCTTTGAGCTTTACTAAAGTTTCTTTAATGAATGTGGTTGCCCTTGCATTTGAAGCATAGATATTTAGAATTGAGAATTCCTCTTGGTAGATTTTACCTTTTATGATTATGAAGTTCCCCTCCTTGTCTTTTTTGATAACTTGGGTTGGAAGTCAATTTTATTCTATATTAGAATGACTACTCCAGCTTGTTTCTTTGGACCATTTGCTTGGAAATTTGTCTTCCAGACTTTTACTTTGAGTGAGGTAGCATGCATCTTTGTCTCTGAGGTGGGTTTCCTGCAAGCAGCAAAATATTGGGTCCTGTTTGTGTAGCCAGTCTGTTAGTCTATGTCTTTTTATCTGGGAATTGAGTCCATTGATGTTAAGAGAAATCAAAGAAAAGTAAGTGTTGCTTCCTGTCATTTTTGTTGTTAAAGCTGGGATTTTGTTCTTGTGTCTCTCTTCTTTTAGTTTTGTTAAACGATTACTTTCTTGTTTTTTTCTAGGGTGTAGTTTCCATCTTTGTGTTGGTGTTTTCCTGTTATTATCATTTGAAGAGCTGGATTCTTGGAAAGATATTGTGTGAATTAGGTTTTGTCATGGAATACTTTGGTTTCTCTATCTGTGATAATTGAGAGTTTTGCTTGGTATAGTAGCCTGGGCTGGCATTTGTGTTCTCTTAGTGTTTGTAGAACATCTATCCAGGTTCTTCTGGCTTTCATAGTCTCTGGTGAGAATTCTGGAGTAATTCTAATAGGTCTGCCTTTATATGTTACTTGACCTTTTTCCCTTACTGCTTTCAATATTCTGTATTTATTTAGTATGTTTGTTGTTCTGATTAGTATGTGTCAGGAGGAATTTCTTTTCTGGTCCAGTCTATTTGGAGTTCTGTAGGCTTCTTGTATGTTCATGAGCATCTCTTTCTTTAGGTATGGAAAGTTTTCTTCTACAATTTTGTTGAAGATATTTATTTGCTGGCTCTTTAAGTTGATAATCTTCATTCTCATCTACTCCTATTATCCATAGGTTTGGTCTTCTCATTGTGTCTTGGATTTCTTGAATATTTTGAGTTAGGATCTTTTTTCATTTTGCATTTTCTTTGATTGTTGTGTCCATGTTCCCTATGGACTCTTCGACACCTGTGATTCTCTCTTCCATCTCTTGTATTCTGTTGCTGATGCTCACATCTATGGTTCCTGGTTTCTTTCCTAGGGTTTCTATCTCCAGAGTTGTCTCTCTTTGGATTTTCTTCATTATTTCTACTTACATTTTTAGATCTTGGATGGTTTTGTTCAATTCCATCGCCTGTTTGGTTGTGTTTTCCTGTAATTCTTTAAGGGATTTTTGTGTTTCTTCTACCTGTTTAGCAGTGTTTGCCTGTAGTTCTTTAATGGATTCTACCTGTTTAGTAGTGTTCTCCTGTAATTCCTTGAGGGATTTTTGTGTTTCTTCTTTAAGGGCTTCTACCTGTTTAGCATTGTTCTCTTATATTTAAGTGAGTTATTAATGTCCTTCTTAAAATCTTCTACCATCATGATGAGATATGATTTAAAATCTGTGTCTTGCTTTTCGGGCATGTTGGGGTATCAAAAACTTGTTGAGGTGGGTGTACTGGGTTCTGGTGATGCTCATTGCTCTTGGTTTCTGTTAGTAAGATTCTTACCTTTGCCTTTTGCCAGCTGGAAATTTCTGATATTAATGTTCAAGCTGTCTCTGGTTGGAGCTCGATCCTCCTGTGATTCTGTTAGCCTCTGTCAGCACTCCTGGGAGTCCAACTCTCCCCTGAGTTCCAGTGGTCAGAGCACTCTCTGCAGGTAAGTTCTTCTCTTGCAGGGCAGGTATCCAGCAGTCTGGAGCTCTGATCCACTTCCTGAGTTCTAGGGTCAGAACCCTCCCAGAAGGTTGACTCTCCTCTGGCAAGGAATGTGCCCAGGGCTCTGGGTCTCAGCTCTGTCTCCTGCCTGAGGTTGAAGGCCAGACAGGATCTGACCAAGAAGCTCTGTTGCTTCTATTGCCCATGTGCTCTCAGGTGATCGGGAGGTCCTAGGTGTGGTAGGATCCCAAGGTGATCCAGAGGACCCATGGTGTAGAGAGCACTCTGGAGCCCCCAGAAGCCTCTGCTGAGCTCAGAAGGAAGATGGCAGGGGTGGCCCCAGCCTTGATCGTGAGATGATCCCGAGGTGATCTCGAGGTCCTGAGGTGTGGAGAGCACTCCGGAGGCCTTAGCAGCCTCCACTGGGCTCAGAAGGAAGATGGCAGGGGTGGCTTTGGCTGGAAGAGACCCCAGCCTCTTGTTGGGTGGAGTTCCTCTGTTCCTGCTCCCGCTGGCACAAGACCCTCTGCGATTCCTGAAGCTGATGCTGTGCTCCACTCACCAGTGATCCTGAGGACCGGTGATCCTGAGGTGATCCCGAGGTGATCCCGAGGTCCTGCGGTGTGGAGAGCACTCCAGAGGCCTTAGCAGCCTCTGCTGGGCTCAGAAGGAAGACGGCCTGGGTGCTAGGCCTCTTAATCCTGAGGAAAACTGTTACACAATGAATCTCCTGGTTCATGAAAATTGACAGAAACAGGAAGAAATGGCTGCAGAAGCCACTACCTTCAAGGTAGGCTTTTTGAGGAGTTTGTTGCTTTATGCTTCTCAGTGTTAAGGTTTTCAAGGAAACATTTGCATGATCAAAATTCAGTGACAAATTCATTCTAGCAGATTCCTGGCTCTCACTATGTGTAGGCTGTTGTTGTTGTTTTGTTGTTGTTGTTGTTGTTGTTGTTGTTTTGTCTTTTTGTTTTTAATTGCTGCATTTTGAGCAAGGCTTTGGACGCAGCTCTCCACCTTGATTCAAGGGGTCTTCTTCCAGGGCCATGAATAATATCAGAAGAGGCAGGGAACCTGTGGATGCCCTGCTCCTTGTTGGTGGAATCTGCCTCTTAGGTCAGTTTGTCAGGCTTCTCTCCTCCCTCTGCTCTGGTTTCCAAGACACTAGGTCCAAGTCTCCCTCTAGTCTTGGGCTTCCCCAGCTAAGTCCCACTTGCCATTTCTATGCAAGGTTATGGATACACATGAAGCCCAGAATTCATTGCTTTTTTTAGAAAAAGCAAAATAAGAGAAGGGATTTTTTTCCATATTCACAGTTTCTCACAGAAATGTATTCATAAGCTTTAAACTAGCCCAGGCTATGTTAATGTATGTGGTTGGTTTCAGTGCCAATTTTCATTGTGAATAAGATGCTAAATAAAAAGTTTCTTGTCTTTCCCTCTCTCCTCTCCTCCCGTGATGTGATGCTGAGTTCATAAGCCCATTCTGTAAGTGCATTGGGTTTTTAGCAGAGTCAGAAATCATGTTGTTCTTTTAGGCACTCACAATGTTTGCTTTAAGCCCTTGATAGGAACACGGGGCTGTGACAGCAGCTGAGGCAAACAGATGACTCTATACAATGCTGTTTTATATGGTGGTCCAGTTCATTCCTAACATTGGTTTTGGCCTCATGAAATCAGTCAGGGAAATTCCACCCTTCCACCTCACCCTGTACCTTTTTTCCTTCTAGGGAAGAAAATATTCATATTGCCTTTGGCTTCATAGTTCTTCCCCACAGTAGACCAACACAGCACAGTCTCAAAACCCAGGAGAACCCCAGCGGTTATTGTTATTTTTATTTTAACCAGGTGACGTGACCGTTCACAGTGAAAGCTGTAACCTTTCTAGGCCATGAGCTGGCATGTCCTGGCCCATCCTGGTGGTCAGGTTTCAGTGTGTTCTAGTTCAAATGATCTCTGCCTTATTTATTTCTGGTCACACCACACCTCCTAGGACTGTCTTTGTGACTTGTGCTGAGCTGTTGACTCAAGTTGCAGAAGACATAGGGGTAGCCGAAGACTCTCTAGCCAATTCTGTGGCAAAGCAAAGCTCTGGGGACTCCACAGCTACGAGCTATTGAAGCTAGGTCTTCTCCTCCTCAGATTCCTGGAAGGTTCTATGACTCCATGACTGATTCCCTAAGTCAAACTAGCCAGGAATGTGTAGAGTCAAGGGAAAACTGACCTATGTGATATGGTAAGAACCAGCAACCATGAAGGCAAGGCAGTATCCATGTGCTTCCTGCTAGAGGAGCTTTCCTGAACACACCAGGCTTCCAGGGAGATAGCTAAGCTTCTGTTGAAGCTATTTCCATGTAGAAAATAATGGCAGAAGTCAAACCCATTTAGCTGATTCAATTACATGAGACACTGAAAGGAGAATTCATAGTCCATGACTTAGTTCATTTCAGGATTAAGTATTGTTATTAATACTATTAGCAATTATGAAATTATTAGAAATTAACAGTGAGTTATCAATATAATAAATAAAGATTACAAGCATCATATTATACCATTAATTATACATATAACCTATGCCCTGGATAATTAGTAGTACTAGCAATGATTGATAGCTATTAATATATACTGGTTTGTCTCATAGTTTCTTTTTCTTCATTTAGACAATGGATGTATTTATGTTTACACTGAAAAACCTGAAGTTTGTAGGAACTTTTGTAAAGAAGAATAAATTGCTTTGTGTAGTTCCTAGGCCATCAGCTCCTACTCAGGGCTTTCTCCCTGGTAGCCTTGGCTTCTTCTTCCTTGAGGGAGAAATTCAGACAAAAGGTAGCAGGTTGTATCTCTGCAGTGAGCTTGTATGACCAGAGGCTGGCTTATGTCACACAATGCCTGTCTCTCTCATCTACGGCTTCGGGCACCTGGACTTTTGACAATCTGGAAAAGCCTGTATATCCCCTCTAAAGAACAGATTAAAGCCATAATATGGAGTATATAAAACACTGAGAGGGAAATCAAAGTATATTTAAATATTTTTATTCACTTCATTTTTAAATTAAATGTAATTATTTCCTTTACAACCCAGTATCAGCCCTTTCTCTCCTCCCAGTACCTTGTCAGGCAAGTTCTCCACCCTTTGAGTACCCCTCTGGGTTTCAACTGCCTCTCCTGCACATCAGCATCAGATAGCTGCAGGACTAGACACATCCTCTCCCACTGAGGCCAGACAGGGCTGCCTATTAGGGCCTCAGGATCCGCAGGCAGGCAGGCAGGCAGGCAGGCAGGCAGGCAGGCAGCAGGCTCAGAGAAAGCCCAAGCTCCAGTTGTTTGGGAGACCCTCATAAGACCAAGCTGTTCATCTGCTACATATATGCAGAGGGCCTAGGTCCTGCCCATGCTCACTCTTTGACTGGTGATTCAGTCTCTGGGAGCTCCCAAGCGTTCAGATTAATTGACTCTGTTGGTCTCCTGTGGAGTTCCTGTCCTCTTTGGGCCTCTCAGTCTTTCTCCCAACTTTTGTAAGACTCCCTGAGCTCCATCTAATGTTTAAGTATGAGTCTCTGCATTTCTTTCCATTGGCTGCTGAGTGGTGCCTCTGAGAGAACAGTTATGTTAGGTTCCTGTCTGCAAGCATATCAGAGTATCATCAATAGTGTCAGGGATTGGTTCTTGCCCATGGGATGGGTTCCAATTTGGGGAAATCATTGGTTGGCTATTCTCTCAGGCTCTGCTCTATCCTTGTCCCTGCACATATTGTAAGCAGGGCTCATTTTGGGTCAAAGGCTTCTTGGTGGATTACTGTCTTTATCCTTCTAGTGGGAGTCTTTCCTAGCAACAGGAAATTACCACTTTAGGATCCATATCCCCCACTGATAGGAATCTGAGCTATAGTCCTACAGTTGTCCCCTTACACCCTCTGGGGCCTTTCCCCATCCCAGGTCTCTGGCTTATCCTAGAGACTGGCGCCTCCCAGCAAATCTCCCTTCTCACTCTACTTTTCTCCCTACATATGGTCTCTCCATGTTCCCCCACTTCCCTCCTCATCCCCCTTTCACCTAGTTCCCTTCTTTCATCCACATTGGATATCTATTTTGTTTCCCCTTCTGAGAAAGATTCAAACATCCTTCCTTGTGCCGTCCTTGCTATTTGGCTATTTGGCTTCTTTGTGTCTGTTGATTATAGCATGATTATCCTGTACTTTATGTCTAATATCCACTTATAAGTACATACCATGCATGTCCTTTTAGGTCTGTGCTACCTCACTCAGGATGATATTTTCTAGTTTCATCCATTTGCCTGCGAAATTCATGATGTCCTTATTTTTAATTGCTAAGTAATATTCTATTGTGTAGATATACCACATTTTTGTATCCATTCTTCAGTTGAGAGACACCCAGGTTGTTTCCAGTTTCTGGCTATTACAAATAAAGCTACTATAGGCATAGATAAGCAAGTATCCTTGTGGGAAGGTGTAGTATCTTTTGCATTTATGCCTAGGAGTGGTATAGCTGGGTCTGGAGGTAGAACTATTCCTAATCTTCTGAGACCACCAGATTGATTACTAGGGTGGCTGTACAAGTTTGCATTTCCACCAGAGTGTTCCCCTTGTTCCTTAACCTTGCCAGCATGTACTGTCCTTTGATTCTTTGACCTTGGCCATTCTGACTGGTATAAAGTCAAATTGTAGGGTCATTTTGATTTGCATTCCTGGGTCTTTGATTCAATTCCCCTAATCCACCTGCCCATTTTTATACTAATACCATGTGAGGTTTTAATTTTTTTTTAATTTTTAATTTTTTTAAATTATTGCTCTGTAGTACTGGTTGAAGTAAGAAATAATTCTTTTATTGTTCGGGATTATTTTAGCAATCTAGCAATCTGGGTTTTGTGTTTTCCCATATGAAGTTGAGAATTGTTCTTTCAAGATATGAGAAGAATTGTGTTAGCATTTTGCTGAGAACTGCATTCAATCTATAGATAACTTTTGGTAGGTTGGCCATTTTCACTATGTTAATCCTATGGATCCAAGAGCATGGAAGATCTTTCCACTTTCTGATATCTTCTTCATTTTCTTTCTTCAGAGACTTGAAGTTCTTGTCATACAGATCTTTCACTTGCTTGATCAGAGTTACATTGAGGTATTTTATGTTATTTGTGGCTATTGTGAATAGTATTGTCTCCCTGACTTTAGTCTCAGCCTGTTTATCACTTGTGTAGAAGAGGGCTAATGACTTTGAGTTAATTTTGTATCCAGCCACGTTGCTGGTGGTGTTTAACAGCTGTAGGAATTCTCTGGTAAAATTTTTGGGATCATTTATGTATACCATCAAGCCATCTGCAAATAGCAATACTTAGACTTCTTTATTTCCAATCTGCATTCCCTTTATCTCCTTTGGTTGTCTTATTTCTCTCGCTAGAACTTCAAGTTCTATGTTAAAGATAGGGAGAGAGTGGACTGCCTTGTATTGCCCCCAATTTTAGTGGAAACTCTTCAAGTTTATTTCCATTTAATTTGATGTTGGCTATTGGCTTGCTGAATATTGCCTTTATTGTGTTTAGGTATGCCCTTTGTGTCCCTGCTCTCTCTAAGACTTTTAATATGAAGGGGTGTTGGATTTTGTCAAATACTTTTTCAGCATTTTTTTCTTTCAGTTTGTTTATATAATAGATTACATTGATGGAATTTCATATACGGAACCACTTCTGCAACCCTGGGATGAAGCCTACTTAATCACAGTAGATGATATTTTTGATGTGTTCTAGGATTCAGTTTGGGAGTATTTTACTGAGTATTTTTTCATCAATGTTAATAAGCGAAATGGGTCTAAAATGCTTTTTCTTTGTTGAGTCTGTGTGGTTTAGGTCCCAGGGTGACTGTGGCCTCGTAGAATGAGTTTGGTGGTGTTCCTTCTGTTTCTGAGAGTCTGGTAGAATTCTGTGCTAAAACCATCTGGCCTAGGACGGTTTTTCTTTTTTCTTTTTTCTTTTTCTTTCTTTTTTTTTTTTTTGGTTGGGAGAACTTTAATGACTGCTTCTATTTCCTTAGGGATTATGGAACTATTCAGATAGTTTACATAATCTTGATTTAGTTTTGGTAATTGGTATCTGTCTTGAAAATGATCCATTTCATTTAGATTTTCCAATTTTGGAGAGTTCAGGCTGTTCCTCTAATAGTCTATTAAATGACACATTATAGCATAAAGTTTAAAACAATCATCATTTGGAAGTACTGATGAGTAACAATGACTTATCTGGGATGTAAATATATATGTATATGATTTTGTTTCTTTAGGGGTATATTAATATGTCTTGCTATTCATTGCCACTGTGGTGTTTTGCCTATATTCATAATTAAAGAGAAAGAAATATTTCAAATGGTGGTTAGTTCATATAGAATAAAACCTTTTTCCAGAGCTGGGTCACAGATGCCATAGTAAGATGCTGCCTTAGCCTTCCCTGACTTCACTGATGTCCCAAGCTGTACTGTTAATGGCACTAGGTGCAACTGCCCACCACTTCCTTAATTCTCATGGCTTTTTCTATGCATGTTTTCTAGCTTCATATGATATCCCTAGATCTGTGAGGATCTGCCTTTGCAAACCTTGGGTTTAATGACAAAACTTTCCCTTTACATTTAGCTATTGGAAGAATGTTTAGATGATTTCCAACACTGCAATGGACAACAGCACCATCTGAAGCATTCAGTGAAACCCAAAATATGTTATGGTTAGCTTCCAGTTTGAGTGGACAGGTCTAGAGAGGTGGCTTAGTTTCAGTATTTTGAAGAACTCCTCAATTCTTCTGAAGCAGGCTCTCTTTAACAGGCTGATACTTCTGCTGAGAAAAGAAGCCCTTTCCAGGCTTTAAATCTCTTATTTTATTGTATTCAGAGTTGGGGGGAGTGGGTAGCCAATGTTCAATGGTCTGAAAAACACAGATGCAGCCACAAGATTATGAAAGTGGGAAGGGAAGAGGAGGGGTGGAGAAAGGAGAGTGTAATGGGGGTTTTAGTAAGTGGGTTTATAACTTTAATATTTAAACAGTTTTCCTATAACCCAACTAGCTCCCAAATAATTAAGATTAGACTATTATATTTATTAGACATGCTTTAAAGGCACAACAACTAAGCAGTATTACTCTATTTTCATTCTCTGAACTAATTTGGCTACCTTCTACCCCAAATCCCTGAAACACTTGGATTTTATGGCTTAATCTGCTTCATAAGTTTTCTCATGGAGTCTCCTGGACTCTCCTCCTGGAGACTCATCTCCACTTTCTCTCTCTCCTGCCCTCTCCCCAGGCTAATAGCAAGTCCTGCCCTATTCTCTTTCCTGTTCAGTCACTGGCTGATCAGTTTTTATTAACTAATCAGAGAATAAATGGGGAGCCATACTTATATAACAACGAGGCAGAAAATACTTAGAATAAGGATTGCAACCAGATATAGAGAAGAAAGAAATCAACATTTGGGTTAAACAGTACAGAATAACAATGTCTGCAGGGTGTGAGGAAGACAGGAAGGGAAGAAGGGAAGGAGGGAAGAAGAGAGGTTGAAGCAAGCCATCCTCACAACAACTCAACTGGAAATGCAGGCATTTTTCTTATATATAGAATTCAGTGGTGCGAACTGCAATTGGTGTTTAGTTACGGAGTTGTCATCATTGTGAATGGTTGGGGCAACTATCACTAGGATGGGTAGTGATATAAAAGGGGAAAAATTGACTAACCTTTGTCCTCTCTCCCTCTTGCTCTCTTTGCCTTCAGGATGCTTCCTCAATGCTATGATACAAACATAAGGCTTTGATCTCCTTCAGGCCCTTAGACTAACCAGCCTCCAGACTCATAAACAAAATAAAGTTTTGTGGATTTTGAATGACCTAATCTCAGGTACTTTACATTTGCATCAGAAAGTATACTAAAAAAAAAAATAGAAGGAAGAAGTGATGATGGAAGAGAAAGAAAAGGGAGAAGAAAAGAGGAAAGAAACCATGAAAGGCTTAAACTCCATTAAGCTTATGGGAAAGTAAACTTTTATCAGCAAGAATACAGAGATAAATTAAAATCAGCAAGAAGAATGGATGGATTTCGAAATTCAACAAATATTTATTGTGTGCTTTCTCTGTTCTAGGGCAAGGGTTGCAAACTTAGACACATAAGGAGCTGGGCAAGACGGTGCTGATAGATGAGGGCAGGATGTTCTCTGCGCTCTGGTTCCCCCTCTTAAAGGAAACAATGACTGATATGTGAGAGTCTGCCAGCAACCCTCAGCCTGCAGTGTTTAGAATGGCTCTTGAAATCTCTTGAGGACCTAGAACTTCTGTCTGTCTGCCCCAAAATTTCAAGGAAATATGACATTTTCTTTTAAGAAAAAAAAAAAAAAAAAACCTCTGTCGTCCTATTTAAATATAAAATTCCCTCAAAACATGGCCACTCGAACCAACCACCCTATTGTTTCTCATAGACCTTCAGGTTGTATTCACAGCTACAGTGGGGGATGCCCAGGTTCTGAGTTTCCATGTTTGAAGTCTTAGCTAACAATATGGAAAGCTAGGAAACTGGAACCCTCTAAATGGCTATTTTGAGACCTTTCTGGGAAGGCTCACTGACCAGAACTATCAACTGACCACATAATCTGTCTCATCAAGAGGGTCTCAGAGAAGTTGGACATTATCCCACCTTGGTTTTCTGTGGCCGTGAGACAGCATTCCATCAAAAATTGGGAGACAAAGGTTTATTTCATCTTACACTTCCAGATCATAATTCAACATGAAGGAAACACAAGGGAAGACCTTGAAGCTGAAACCATGAAGAGATGTTGCTTGCTGGTGAGCTCACTAGCTCTCTCATCGGCCGAAGCTTAGCTACATTTCTTATATAGCCCAGGACTACCTGTCAAGGGATGGCACTAATCACTATGGTATGGGCCATTCTGTATCAAGCAGCAACCAAGAAAATGTATACAGACATGCCCACAAATCAATCTGATTGAGGCAATTGTTAAACTAAGTTTTCTTCTTCCCCAGTGACACTATATTGTGTCAAATTGGCAATAAAATCCATCCAGTACAGATGTTTCCTGTGGTGCCTTGGTGCTTCATACATGAATGTTCCCTCAAACAAAGAAGATGGTTCATGGCCTTTTAAGATCTCATCTTAGAAGGTGTAAGGTGTTAATTCAGCCTTAGTGTCTTGGTCCAAACAGTGACAAATCCAGCTGGATTCCAGTGAAGGATGATTATTCTCTGTCTCTTGCTTCAGGAGTGATTTTACCTGCCAGATGAAAATGTCGAGCAGGAGATAATTTTACAACTCTCTTTGAAATGTATGTAATCAATAGTAGTACCTGATTCAAAGCTTTACTTCAGAGCTGGGAGTGTTGCTCAGTGGTACAGGGATTGTCTAATATGTGAGACCTTGAATTCAAACCTTTAGCCTTGAAAATACAAATAAACATCCTTTTTCTTTAAAAACAAGTTAAACATTGTAGGTGCAGTATGAAACGTATCTATAGGCTGAACATGATATAGGTGTGTCTGTGTGTTGGGGGGTAGCCACTAGCTTTTCACCTTGGCTTTAGAGTATGAGAATTGAAGCATGATTAAGATTAGGCTTCTCTTGCTTGTGTGTGTGTGTGTGTGTGTGTGTGTGTGTGTGTGTGTGTGTGTGTGTATTTGTGAATAAGAGTGAGGGCACATGCCATGGCTCATGTGTGAATATCTGAGAACAATCTAGGGTTCTTCACTCACCTTTGGTGTTGTTTAAAACAGTCTTTTATTTTCTGCTTTATATGCCAGAGTAGCTAGCTCATTCTCTGTCTCTACCTCCTATTCCCCCATCTTGTGGAAGAAACGTCCAGCCATACCCAGCTTTACCTGAGGTCTGAGGATTCAAACTAGGTCTTCATTTTATGCCCCAAACCATGTCTCTAGCTCTAGACGGTCCCTTCTTGAGAACACCATATAGTATTATGAATTTTTAGAATTTCTTTGAATTAGGTATTCACAAATTTTGCTTTTTTTTTTTCCAAGTTGAGAAGGTTTAGCATAAGGGGAGGTACTGAGACTAGGTGCCACCATGTACCAGGAAATACAGAAAAGTGGACTTCCTCCTTCTTAGCTCTAAGTGGAATAGTATACAGCTAAAGAAATGACATACCTTTACAAAGTACTTTCAAGAATGTCAGAATATGGACCCTCAATCCCGCTGTAGGGATGTACTATTCGAAACAGACCTCCACAGTACAATTGATACCCATAAATTCGCAAATCATTCCTGAAACACCACTAAAGTCTCCATTTGCTTTTCAATGACATGGAACTCCGGGCTCAGATTCATGCATTGCTCAGCTCCCTCGCTCCTTCAGAAAGTGAGTCTTACTAAATATGTTTGGGAACTGACAGGGTTCAAGTTCAACTGAAAGGGTGAGGGTATGCACTTCAAATTAACGTTGTTGATCTCCAGGCTCAGTAGTTGCTACGATGACCTGGGAAAAATGTTCTGAAGAATTCTAAGTTCTCTGTCTTCCTGGATATGGAATGACAAGGCAAAGTACCTCCATATCTCTTCTGACTAATAACGGATCCCTTGTCCTATAGAGATCACATCTCACTATGACAGTACCTTCATCCTACTACCTCGCTCATACAGTGCACCTCTGCTAAGTCTGCGCATTCCACTCATTATTCAAAGGTTACACCCGAGCCAGGATTTCTATAGCCTTCACCATGATCCTGTGTGTCACGGTGAGGTGTGTTACAGAGGTTCAAGGTTATTGTTTAAATGTTAATTGTGCAAGTGAGGTGCCAGGTCTGGCAGCCTGACCCCAGTCCCCTCTGCATCTGGCAGGTGTCCAGATAAGTATGTGAGCACAACCTCTGTCTGAGCTCACCTTTACAGGTAATGGGACAGGCATGTGGCATTCAAGAGCAGGAAGGCCATCAAAGGTTGGTAATTGTTTAACTCTTCCAGTACACACCTCTGAGTACGTGACCACACCCAGCAGCCTGGTAGGACGTGCTGTGCATGACTGGTATTTGATACACTGAGACGAGGAAAGGGGTTAGGCAGAAGCACAGAGCTAACACAGAGGCCAACCCACAGCTTGCCTAAAATCTTAAGACCCCCAAATGCCCGTGCTTCTGGGAGACTGCTTCTCACTAGCTAGAGAAAAGAACAATCATGTCACCCTCTGCCACCTCAGTTTCCTCACTGCTGTATCGTGAGGGATAAAAGACTGTTACCCTTAAGACTTATCTCAGCTCTGACATCCCCTAGTGTGGTGGTTCTCAAACTAGAGGAGCTAGCAGAACCATTGGCAAGCTTAATACAGAATCAACTTTGTTCACCGGGATGCTGATCCTGAGGCTGAGGCAAAACTTTGTTTTCTAATATAGTTGCAGTGATGCTAAGCTGCTGATTTGGAGTCCACACTCTTTCAGCCACTGTTAGCCTCTCTGATGCCTGGCTATGTTCTCAGAATCCTTTGGGGCTATCTCACACACCCTTAGTGCCACAGGAAGGGGGCTCCTTTGCATGAGATTTCATTTCTTGGAATTTTTTGGTCCTTTGTTTTCTTCTACCATTATACCAGCCATTTGGAGAATGCTGGAGTTTGAAAAGAAAAAAAAAAAAGTGACACATTGGACTTTGGATTAGGTGATATAGCATAGGGGTATATTCTATATTCTACCCAGTTTATGTCATTTGATTTGCCTAACTTTCTCTCTCTCTCTCTCTCTCTCTCTCTCTCTCTCTCTCTCTCTCACACACACACACACACACACACACACACACACACACACAAAAACCAACAACATTATATAAGAGATTTATTTAATGAAAAGTAAGCTTTGTAGAGATGGAGATTACATATAGTGTTGTTTGTACTTTAGATTGCCACTGTCACCAGCAAGGCATCCCACATTCAAATCATCCATGGGGCCAGGCCAACAATATCACATTGTGCACTGATTTATATGGGAAGCAGCAGGCAGGTGAAGAAGAAAGAACATTCATGCATTAAGAATCTCAAGTGTTTTCAGCATTTTATTGGCCAAAATGAAGCAAATTCCACATGGTCCCTTCTTGATTCTGTACCTTAAGGATAAGAAAAGGAGAAGTTACAGAGCATTTTTACTTTTTCTTAATTCCTGTTGCTTGTGCTTTCATTAGAAAAAAATGTGTTCATCATAAACAGCGTGGCATTACTTTGGCGGTTCTTTCTATGTATATAGGTATTTCTTGATTTCCATGTGGGATTGGTTCAGGACTTCCACAGGTACACACACCTTAAAATGTTCAAATCACTTACACAAAGGGCATGGTATTTGCCTATGTCCTGTGCATGTTTTCCCAAGTGCTTTAATCATGTCCAGGTTCCTAGCTGTATTTTAAAAATATAAATACTGTGTAAGAAGTGGTTGTTGTACTGTGTTGATTAGCAGTTCATGGTAAGAAAGTGATAGGTAGAGATTTAGTACAGGCAGGATTTTTTAAAAAGCCTTTTTTCCACCTGGAGTATGTTGAAGCCATGGATGTGAAACAGGAAACTCGCTATGGTCTGGGAGCTCATGCCATGTTGCTTTGAAAATAGCTGGCAGGGATCTCTTGGCATTCACCTTTTGCTTGAATGTGAAGTACTATGACTTGCTTCTTACAAAGATAATATGCAAGTGGTGAGGCTGTTCCACCTTCTGTTTTCATCCCCCCATTCCTTTCCTCAAGCAGCACAAAGCCACATGGCAAGGGAATATAATGGCCTCCAGCTAACTTTCCATACAAACTGTGGCTCATGCCCTCCAGATTGACTTTGGAATCTTGTTCTTTCCTAGCCAGGTCTTTAAGGGAGACCAAAGATGTGGCCAATCCCTGCCATTGTAACCTTCAGAGACAGGTCCTAGCTGTCAGGACAAGATTCCTTAAATCAATGTTGTTTTTAGATGTTATCTCAGGGGTCATGAAGCAATTGACTTGAATGAAATCTGTCAACACTGGGCATTTCATCAGAACTAGGTAGTGAGCATTTGGAGGATTCAAATCTTAACATTCACATGTAACTGTGATGTGAAGCCAACTTGAACCAGCTCAATGCCAGTTGCCCAAATCTTTCTAACTCTACATTCAAGAATGACTACACTCAAGAATGTTATCAGCATGAAATCTGTGTGGTAGAAATGTTTACATAACAAAAATAAAAATATAATTTTGAGATATGATTTACTAGGATGCCACTATGCTTCAAGCATAAGCTCTGCAACTCATTTTATTCTTGACGAACATCAGAAATTTGGCAAACAAAATCAGAAGCATTCTGGTGTCATGATCACCCCCTAATCCATGGGGGATGTTACAGTGCCCCATTCTTCAGTGAACAGTGTTTGATTCCAAAGAGTCAGTAAACTTCTAAACAGATTTTCAGCCTATAGTTATGAAATGTTCCTATCTCTGGTTACTGACGGGAAGATTCTGCTACTTGCCCTGGGCTAAATTTTGTCCCTGGAATTGCTTTGCCATCAGTTTCAAGTGAAGCTTCTGGTTGGGACAAAAACTCAAGCCTGGGCAGAAGAAAAAGTCAAGCCAGGCATCCGAGCATTCGGTACCTGCTTATGAATAAATGTTTGCAATTCTGGAAACTTTCTCTTGAAAATTGTTTTCATCTTCTCTGATGGGTAGGTTGGTGGGCGGGTGCTTCACTAATCTCTCATTGTGAGAAGCTGCCAATTCCAAGGAGAGGAACTGGTAATTATGAATTACCAAGATCAGTTTGCTCTATGGATTATCAAAGCCCTAATTAAGATTAGTATAATATGAATCTTCATTTGCAGCTAGAGAATTTGGGGTGTAGGTCTGAGGGTCATCTGAGTTTCTCTGACTTACAAGAGATAATCCTAATTGGTTTCAAACCAGCAGACTCTAAAGCATACTTGTTTCTTCCCTTTCTAAAGAGGTTCACCCATCCCCTCCTTTAGTGTTGTACTTAAAAGTTCTTAGAGGGAACCTCCAGGAGAAGAAACAGAGGCTGCATTGCCTAGTGTTCTCTGTGAGGAAATGCTCACTGACTTGAACTTCCATCTTATCTGCTGTGGTTTGGGACCATGTTTCCATTTCTGTTCACTATGTCATACACTAAAAAACATCCCAATTACCTGTTCTTGCTGACCAAGCACCACTACTACCATGTTCAATGCAAATTACAAGTCTTTTATATTCTGATGACCTTGACTCTCCACCATCCCATCTAAGAGTCCCCAGAGCAGCGACTGCATCTACTTCTGAGCTCTTGGTTGTATACCTATGGATCATTGCTATAGAGTGAACCTTGGATAGGACAGAACATCTACCAATCTGCTGTCAAGAACATTTCCTAGAAAGGCATTGGGGTGAACAAAACTGTTGTTATAATCAATTCTTTGTCTTTTGAAGCCTATATAATCTTAGGAGAGTTACTCAACTTCTTTATGATTGCATGTGCTTATCTGTGAAATGGAGTATTAATATGATCCACTTCATAAGTCATTCTAAGGATTAAATGAATTAAGACCCATGAAAGTTTTGAAGCAGAGCCAAGTATACAGAAATATGGAGTTAATGTTACTCTGTGCAATGTATGAGCCAGCCATTAGTGTTGCTTCCTTGATATACCTATGTATGACAGAAAGTATGGCCTTGTGCTGCTCAGCCTTGCTGGTTAATTTATTCAGCTTGTCGCTCATTCACAAAAGTTGTTGTATTAGCTATCTGTTATTGTGTAACAAATTCTCCCAAACTTAGCTCTTAAAGTGAGTGTGTATTGCCTCTGTTTTTAACGTCCAGAAATTCAAGAATAGTTTAATAGTGTGGTTCTGTCTTTGGGTCTCTCCTGAGATTGAAGTCAGTTTGTTAGCTTTGGTGAGTCTCCCCTGAGCTCAAGTAGAAGATGATCAGCCTCCATGTTCACACACAAGGATGACAGCAAGCCTCAGCTCCTTACCATAGGGGCCTCTAAAGCCTGCTTAGACTGCCCTGAAGCATGATAGCTGCTTGTTCCAGAAAGAGAGAGAGGGAGAGAGAGAGAGACAGACAGACAGACACAGAGACATAGACATAGACAGAGGTAGACACAGAGCCAGAGCCAGAGATGGGACAGAGAGAGGAGAACCAAAGATGATTTTTTTATAGCCTATCTCCAGATGTGATGTCTAACACACATACCCTATTCACTAGAATCACAGCACAAATCCAAGCCATTCTGAATAAGCAAAACATTGGGCTTTATCATAAGTGGGAGCAATTATCATAGAAACTGTGACATCTTTCCAACTAGCACAGATATCTCTCACAGTCTAGAGACCATAGTACTTCAATTTCAAGTAGTTGCATTCTGTAGAACAATTAACACAGTTAGCAAACCACAGAAGAATGAATTGGCTTTCCTGAGGTCACATCTTATCTGTAGCTGTCTCTTCTTTCCAAGTCCTTTTGATGGGGTTACTCCATTGATGTGTTAGCATACTTTTATGCACTAGATTACTGGATGATTAAAATCTACCCACTTTCTTTAGACACTGTGCAATGTGGTAGCCAGTAACCTAAGATGTGGTGAAAGATATGTGCTGTCAAGTTCTTTTGTAAATGAATATAAATGACTTCGTTGTTTGAAAGAAATAACATTTTAGATATATTGGAGTAACTAAAATGCCTTATTCATATTTGTTTTCTTTATTTTTTCTTACTTCTAGAAGATTTGAAGTTTTACACATGCCTGACACATCCTTGTTGTTGCTCTATGCTGGGCAGATTGCTAGGCTCATTCTCCATTTTGGTCAGCCATTGTCTTGGACCTACTTCTAGCCTGATTTCCTGCCATAGAGGTTGAATGACTGCAAAAAAAAAAATTGTGTGAGACCTAAGTTCTCCAAGTAAAAGACACATGCCTGGAGAATGAGTGCAGGTGCTCTCAGTTGTCTGCTCTTTTGGGTCTTCTCAAAGAACAATAATAGCTGAGATACCTTGGTCAGCTTGTGGCAAGGATTGTGAATGGCAGTCATTGTTGGGTAGGCTCAAAATCTCCAAGTTTCTACTCAATTACTGGGTCCTAAAACTATTTCTTCTTTTGCAAGACAGAATCAGAGTAAGGACCACCAAATGACCCCTTGTGTCCTAGGTTCTTACACTTTCCTTTTCCTCCCTTTCTTTACTCTCACCTTGACTTTCTTTTCTTAGGAATGAACACAGGAAAATTCAAGCACAGGTTCGGCTTTGAACTAAATTATAAAACAAAGAAAAAGATCTCATCTCCTTGGCTGGACTGTATATGTGCAAGATTGATCAGTAAAAGATACTGAAAAACAAACATTTATGGGAAGATTTTCATCTTCTCACTGTACAGTATTCAGAAGGCCTGTTTGCTCAGGGTTCTTATAAGTCATTTTGGGCTAGGGAAAGAGAAATGTCTCTTGCAGGCTAATTCAAAGTGGTCACACTACACATTCTTTCCACACAACTTTCAGTTCTGTCTCTAACTCTGTTCCATGCATTGATCAATGAGTGGGCCACAAACCCTCCTGCAAACCTCTGCCCCTAGTCACCCTTTTTGTTGACATTCCAAACTGCTAAGCTCACGAATGTCCTGGGAGGACAGTAGCTCCAGGACACGTATTCCCTAAGAGAGAATCCTTGACTTTCACGGTATGTGGCTTAGCTATTTTCCCATCCTTGTAAGGACTTAACATTGTTTCAGAAAATAGTGTGGAATTGGGGAATGTCGTTTCTAGGCTCTTTCTCACTGACCCGTGCTATTCAGTTTCCTTGCTTTCCCCAAAACCTTTTTTGGAATGAGGCAGGATATAAAATAAACAAATAAAACTGTCCCTGAAGTAAAATGAGGTTGGATAATTTGAAGATTAGTTCTTTCTCAAACACTTGAAGGGCACTGATGCATTCTAGACTTACACAAGGACACTGAATACATCTTAGGAGAGGAGGAATCACTTGATGGAGGGACAAGTCATTATTGTCATGTGTTTGCCCAACTATATACACACAGATGTCTCAGAAAATCTCAGCTCTTCCCTCTCAAGAATACTGAAATTCCATTACAGTCCTCCATTGATGATCTAATCCATCTGGCCCAAGGGCTGCTGGGATCTGCTACAAACTGACTTCAAGCCAGGCATCATTGGAATCAGTAAATAAAAACAGTGCTCTGTAAGCAGTAGAACATGCTATGTAATGACATGTTTCATTATGCATATGTCCTATCATCATGTATAAGCTTATCTAAATAAGGAAAGTCATCCAGAATACCCAACAGATCTCCCTCCCTGAAGGTGATCTTCAAAACCCCTCAAAGGCCTGTGAGGTAAAGCTGAGGGACTCTGGTCTTTTGTTTCTTTCTTCCGTTTCTCAGCCATAGGGCAAAAGTCTGCTCTGCCACCTCTTCCTACTAAAATATTTGCCTGGTCACAAGTCCCAAAAAATAAAACTATTAGACCACGTACCTCCCATCCAAAGCGGTAGCCAAAGACAGGTGCTTTGTCTTCCTAACAGTGCCATCTTTGAGTGTTGGAGGGCCAGACAGCTACCTGATTATTGCTGAACACTAGTTCTCCAGTAGAAAAAGAAGGCTGCAATGGAAAGTGGATTAATGTTGGGTTGGATTTTGCTGTTTCAGAAAACACACACATGCACATGCACAAACACAGGAATCATTCTACTGTGGGTAATAGACAGTGGGAAGTAATGAAGCATTGAATCAGAAAAGATATTTCCTCTTAATGGAATTTTCTCGAAGGCATCTCTTCTAATAATAAGTTGGTATCTACTTTTTAAATCCTTCCATTGCAAAAGCAGAATGAAGTTGGTGGCTAGTAATGGAGATTTGGGGGGGGGGATTTTTATACCATAATATAGGCAGAGGTTAGTTACTGGGACAAGTAACTAACTTGTACAAGTACAAGTACAGGGATGGTGGTAGTACAATAAATATATGTCTGGGAGACATTTGCTGGTATCTATAGATGTTTTTGTTGTATAATCATAGGGGAGGATCCTGGTACTTGTGGATACAATCCAGGGTGTTTCTAAGGATGATGCTAAGAGTTTGTCAGTGAAAAGATATCCCCTGGCAGCAAATAATTACCCAGTACACAGTATTAAAATGTGTCTGAAACATAATTAACTAAAGCAAGTTAGGCATCCTGCCCCTAACTTGTCCAGAGAATCCTTAAATCAGACATCTAAAGACAAGGACAATGAATGTTTTTCATGTTTATAAAAAAGTTCTTTGCTTGGTTAGACAGACAGAATTCCCAAGAGAAGAGAAGCTGAGAAACACTAAACAATGTGGCTACTGCCTATAAGCCTTCTATAAAGGTTCAGAGCAATAATCACAAAAGCCAGGCTTACTAAGCATGACACCCATTAGGGAAGAGAATGGTGCTGACATCCCTGAAATTCTCAATCACACAAAGGCACCTCTCCTCTCCAGAAAACCTATGCTATACTCTCATAATGATGCATATCAGTGCCTCCCCACCTGCCTCAACTATAACTTTGTAACAGTTTATATATCAATTAGAAGAGACCAAGATGTCCTTGGAAGTCCATAGCATTGATCGAATTGGATCTATTGATTCATAAAAAGTCACAAAGAAAGCTTAAGTCTATCTTTATTGCTAAATGAAAGAAGCCTGGTCTAAGAAGGCTACATATGCTATGATTCTAACTACATGACTTACTTGAAAGGCAAAAATCATTTAATGTGAAAAAAAATCAGTGGTCATGGCAGACTAGCAAAAGAGAGAGGGGGTAAAGAGGTGGAGCAGCCCATGATTTAGGACATTTATTGGATATAACACTGAAATGGTGGACAAAAGTTATCATATGTGGGTAAAAATCCATACATGCTCATTAGTGTTACTCTCATACTGATGGCAGGCCTTAATCATTACTAATGGGTAAGTATTTCATGGCTTATAGCACATGAGCCACACCAAACACAGATGTTAAAATAGGGACAAGGTTGGGATGGATATGAGGTACATAGGAACTGCACTTTCAACTTCCTCCTTCTGGAAACCCAAAATATCTCTTAAAACAATGTTTGTTCATAAAGTATATTAACTAAAAACACATGGAGATAAAGCTTACCCACAATGGGGTTGATATGCCCATCTTTGATTTCTTTCCACTGAGCTTGTTTGAAGGAAACACTTTTTCCTGGGAAGTCTCTGAATATTGTTATCAAAAGCACAGTGCAAAAAATGAATACAGCTGATGATAAAGTACAGATATTATCATAGCCTTGCCGCTCACAGCACGCTCAGTGGCTCTTCAGCTGACAAAATAAAGGGAACATAACTCTGCTTCCTTGGTAATCTCTGGGCTTTAGAAAATAATGACCGAGCATCCTTATTTACTTTGAATGATTTGGATTCAGCATGATTTCTGGATGGAATTACTAGCAGCAGCCTGTCCTGAATTAGATAATCAATAATATTATCATGCTGTAGAGTATTACCTGGGGAAGGAGTGGCCAAGTACAGTAAGAGGCAGGCATAGTTACCCCAGGTTTTCTGGGTAGTGTCTGGAATAGACAGGCGAGACTGAGAACAGAGGCGTGCCTGACAGAACCAAATGTTCCCAAAACAAATGGCTTTATCAGATGAAACTATAACCCAGATCTGAAAATGATTGAATACTACTTCTGTGGTGAGAAAAACAACTTCAAGAGTATGAAGACTGGCTAAAGTTGAACTTCAGGCCACGAGAGACTCTCATAAGCTTAAGCCGTGAAAGGGGGTTGCAGGGAGCACTCAGAGGTCATGTTTCTACCTCCACAAAGTACAGGTAAGAGACAGAGCACAGGGCCCTTGCTTCTAAAACTGTGGAGCAACAAGGCAGTGCCGGAAGCTCGTTTTCCACCTGCCAGCACAGGAACCTTCTAGTAACCCAGCATTACTGGCCATTCAGCTAACAAATATCTACTCTAGCCAAGCTTGTAGGGTACATAGTAAAGGGCATGGAATGTAAACTACTTGAATTCTAGTGAACAAATTTCAGACCAAGAATGGAGGCCTGTGATGGCAAACCTGAGTGCTTATGAGAAAACAAGACAGGAGTCTAGTAACCTCAGGTTTGGGTGTTCATTTTTTTTGTTTGTTTGTTTATTTTGTTTGTTTTGTTTTTCTTTTTTTCCAGAAGCATACACTTGTTCTTGGAATGTGTTTTTGTGTTCCTCCCAGGTGTAGCTGATAAAAGTAAGTTTATCTTCCATTTTGAATCAGGCCTTTCTTTAAACTCTTTATATCCTGGAGCACAGGACTTGGCTCCAGCATTACAATTTTTGATGCTTTTTAAATAATTCAAATGGTACATTTTACATTTCTCTTTACTCCCCCCAGTGGCTCCTTTCACTGTGGATCTCCGTAAGGTGATTGCTAATAACCACAGGACACAGTCAAGACTAGGCTGTCTTGAAATTTTTCCTGTCAATGCTATTAATACAAGACTCTTCAATTTAGCCTCTGGTATAATTTTAGGACAAAAGCAGAAAGCAGACACATTATTTGCCAAAAATGTCATAACAATGGTCTCTAGGCAATGCTGTTAACATTCTTCCCCTCTGAAACTATTGAACTGGGCCCCCACAGTTCCTTTCACCCTCAGCACCATTGACTTCCGTGGTGGTCTTACTGGGATGGAGTGCTAAGCCTTGCTTGAAACACTCATTGGATTTTTTTTTTTTTTAGTCCATAGCTCTAAAGTCTTCCATAGCTCTCCAACAAATAGCATGACCAAGTCAGTCACAGCAGTACCTCATGCTGGGTCACAACTTCTGTCCTAGTCAGCCTTATATTGCTCTGAAGAGACACCATAACCAGTGGAAATAAAAGAAAGTTTTTACTTGGGCAACTTGCTTTCATATTAGAGGGTGAATTCATGACCATTGTCGTGGGAAGTAGACAGGCATGATGTTGGAGCCATGTTCAACATTCTTAATCATTAGGGAAATGCAAATCAAAACAACCCTGAGATTCGACCTCACACCAGTCAGAATGGCTAGGATCAATAATTCAGGTGACAGCAGATGCTGGTGAGGATGTGGAGAAAGAGGAACACTCCTCCATTGCTGGTGGGATTGCAAGCTGGTACAACCACTCTGGAAATCAGTCTGGCGGTGCCTCAGCAAATTGGACACAGTACTACCAATTGATCCAGCAATACCTCTCCTGGGCATATACCCAGAAAATGTTCCAACTGGTAACAAGGACACATGCTCCACTATGTTCATAGCAGCCTTATTTATAATAGCCAGAAGCTGGAAGGAACCCAGATGTCCCTCAACAGAGGTATGGATACAGACAATGTGGTACATTTACACAATGGAGTACTACTCAGCTATTAAAAACAATGAATTTATGAAATTCTTGAGCAAATGGATGTATCTGGAGGATATCATCCTGAGTGAGGTAACTCACTGATAAGCAGATATTAGCCCAGAAACCTAGAATACCCAAGATACTAATTGCAAAACACAAGAAAATCAAGAAGGAAGACTAACGTGTGGATACTTCATTCCTCCCTAGAATAGGGAATAAAATATCCATGGAAGGAGTTGCAGAGACAAAGATTGGAGCTGCGATGAAAGGATGGACCATCAAGAGACTGCCCCACCCGGGGATGCATCCCATAATCAGCCACCAAATGCAGACACTACTGCATATGCCAGCAAGATTTTGCTGAATGGACCCTGATATAGTTGTCTCCTGTGAGGCTTTGTCAGTGCCTGGGAAATAGAGAAGTGGATGCTCACAGTCATCTCTAGGATGGAACACAGGGTCCCCAATGTAGGAGCTAGAGAGAGTACCAGGGCTCTGCAACCCTATAGGTGGAACAACAATATGAACTAATCAGAACCCCCAGAGCTCGTGTCTCTATCTGCATATGCATTAGAAGATGGCCTAGTCAGCCATTATTGGGAAGAGAGGCCCCTTGGTCTAGCAAACTTTATATGCCACAGTACAGGGGAATGCCAGGGCCAAGAAGTGGGAGTGGGTGGATAGGGGAGCAGGGCGGGGCGAGGGTATAGGGGACTTTTGGGATAGCATTTGAAATGTAAATGAAGAAAATATCTAATAAAAAAATAAAAAAAGAGATTTACATCCTGATCCTCAGATATCAGGTATACAACACACACACACACACACACACACACACACACACACACACATGATTGGGAGGTGGGGACCCATAACCAAAGCACAGGATATTCTGTCTGGAAATGAGAGACCAGTGATGATGCTCTAGTCAGCTCTGAGGGGGGCACAAGAGAGCCAGCTGTGAGAAATACTGATAGTCATGTGAAGATCCAGCTCACAGCTCTCATGGGATCAATTAATTGACTCTATCACATGCCAGGATGAAAGATGATAAATATTTTTTTTAACTTTTCTTGATAAGCAAAAGGGACACCAGAATCTTGAGTAATTTTATGAGCATTTCAAGGGAAAGAATTACTTTCATGTTAGTAGTTGTTTATTTTTTATTGTTACCTCATCAGAATGCATCCCCCAAATTAAGTCATATATAGTCTATGTGGCTTTATCACTTATCCTATTCACTGTCCCTCATAAGAAGCTACCCCAAACCCTAATGGCTTAAAAATGATGCTGAGTTACTTTCTTTATTGTGGTATAATAGAGGCAGCACTTAATGAAGATAACTTATTTTCATCCCACTCAGTGTTAAGCAGCTCAAGAAAGGAGTCCTGATATCCCCCATTATCACACACACTCCAAGGGATTGCCAATAATGGAGTTGTTCATGAGAAAGGCTAGTCCATTTAAAAATATTTCAAGCTACAATGGACAATAAGAAGCTGAGCCGGTGAGCAGGGAACAAGTGTGCTCTGCTTGGCTTCACTTGGTCTTATTGGTTCAGGTTCATTATCAGAGACTGGCAAGGCCAAGTAGAGGAGGCCATCCTACCAGGACTGCTGTAGTGTTCATAGGTTCTGTAGGTGAGAAACCTGACCGAGCAAAGAAGGCCAAGATTCCATCTAGAGAGAAGGGAAATGCATCTGTGGAAGTTAATGAGAAACGCAGACATTCCATCTGAGTTCAAAAACTGAAAATTGGTCAGACCAGAAAAAGATCTAGGGAAATATAACAGGAGGCAAATTTCACAGGGTTTGCAAAATGATATCTTTGGAATGGAAAAAAATTTGTTTTGTTTTCCACTGAAAGAGAATAGTCTCCATGTCAAAGGGGGACATCCTGACTTTCTAGGATCACCAGGATTACCATCTCCACAAGAGACACCTTCTTAAAACTGGAGAGAAATAAACTTGTTCAGAATTTAAGAGACAGTGGAATGCCTTTGGGCTTGGGCTCTCTGGTTACTTAAATCAAATCATTTTTCTCCTTCTGGATGTCTTAAATCCCAATGATCACCATAGGACACATTAGGAAGACCATGAAAATTCTGGAAGGTTCCATAGCAAATGTTCCTGCCAGTAGGATATTAAGGTTGAACCGGCCAAGTGAAGAAGGGAATCGTTGCTCTTGGAGAGTGTTGAATTTCAACCAGAGACCAGAGAAGACACTCTAGCCTCAGAATGCTTGAAGTTTTATGCTAGGCCACTCGTGGGCTGCTTGGACCCAATCTGTCTCTGTATACATCAGACAAGAATTAAAGTGTCTGATTATTGTGTTTCAAACGTGAGTTTTCTTTGGCCTCATGGGGAAGCTTGGAAAAGGCGAGACACCATGTACTTTTTAATTGTTAGGTGATTGGTAAAGGAATGCTCTTCCTTGTTGAGAAAAGCTGTCAAAGAACAGAATGCATTAAACCACATCTGCACGTGGGGTTACAGGGCTTGGTATACCCTCCCTGCAGCTAGGATCATAATCCTACCAACATGTCTTCTGTCATCGTTAATGAACCACCCCCAGACAGTAGAGCGGTGACAGTGATCATGTCTTCTAGGGGTTACAGATGAACTGTTTTTGGTTATTGTCTGTGCTCTGTGTTTCTACATACATTTACAAGGTAAACCAGTGGGGGCTCTCTCAGAATGCTGACCCATTCCAGACTGCTCTCTTTTCAGGGCTCAGTTTCCTTCTCCAAATCCCAGTCCTTGATACTACCACGTTAAGGGTTATAATTTCAGTGTTTAAATATAGAGGCTGCACAAGGATTGAGTCCGTTGCAACCACATATCTCCTCCCCTTTCTTGCAGTTGTTTCCTCCATTGTAGATAAGACAGCTTTAACTAACCCATTTGGGTTCTATTCATCTTTTAAAATTCTCATTACCTTGCTTTTGAAACCATCACGCAAGAGACACAGTAGACACTCATTAGACACAAGAAATTCTTCTTCAATGGGAGTATGCAGAAAGGCATTTTGGTCCACCCTGATGCAGAGGTGCCTTTTGCTTTGTGGAGAGTGTGTCCTGCTTTTGCTGAATGGACAGCCAGAAGCATGGCTACAGCTGACCTTAGCCACTGCTGAAGCACTATCCTATGTCCCAGTTTCTTGTCTTAAGTACATTGGTTCATTTGAATGGTATTTTTATTTGTTTGTTTGTTTGTTTGGACATAGTTTCAAATAGCTTAGGCAAGCTTCCAACCTGTTAGGTATCTTAGAATGACCTTTGATTCCTGATTCTCTTGCCTTTACCTCTCCAATTCTGGGTTTCCAGGATGTAGCCACTAAGCCTGGTTTGAACACTCTTTTTAAAGATAAATTAATAAAACCTCCAGGAAAGCCATCTGTAGTCTCTATATCTTAGTATTTTTGCTTTGAAAGTAAAAGACCTTGATTAAGTTAAACCAAGTTATTTGTTTGTTTGTTTTTCTAGCTCTGAAGCATCAGATTGCCTGTATGGAAGCAGGATTGTCTATAAATAACTGATAGTTGAATTCAGTAAAACCTTGAAAGCACTGGGCTTAAACACTTCTCATGCAGCAGCACAAGCAGCTCAACATCATTGGATGAAGTTCTCAATATGTTGTCCTGGCTTTCCTGAAACTCACTATACCAAGCTGACTTTGACCTCATAGAGATCTGCCCTCTTCTTCCTCCCAGGTGCTGGAATTAAAGGTGTTCGCCACTATGGCCAGCTCACACTCGGAAGCTTTATATGAGTTTATTGAATATATTAAATGTGTGTTAGAAAAACAGCAAAGAATTTTCTTAAAATAGTTAAAACCCGAAGGAATGTCTTTGCTTTGCATCATTATCCATGGGCATCTATGAATCAGCAGGGAAAGCTCCACAAATAGACACATTTGGTTTCCTAGACATTGTTTATTTGGTAGTGGTTGGGTGGGAGGAGGAAATGGGAGGTAAGATTAGGGAGAGAACACCACTTATAACTGTGGATGTTATTAAGCAATAATGCCCGGGACTGGAGAACCAGTCAGTTTTTGAAATATTCTCACAGGATCATCGCTACAGATGATGGATGGAGTATATTTTGGCACTTCATCATAAATTTAACTCTGATTGCCTAAAGTTGATGATATACTTCCTCTGAATGTAAGAGAAAACACAAAAGAATATAGAGTACCAATGTCAGCTTCCTAAAAAATAAAAACTGTGAAAGCATAAATTAAAAATGGGAAGTCAGCAGAGAGAGTTATTACACTAACATCCAACTCCACCCTGGCATGACTCGTGAGTGATTCGAGCATATTCTTAGGAAAAAAAATAAATTTATGGCTGCTTACATCAAAATTGAAATTTCTAAGTTAAGTAAGGAAACTTGTATCTGAGTAACAAGTGTGGAACTTATCCTCCAGGAATATGCTGATTTTGATCATTGAGATAAGAATGTCAAGAGCTATTCTTAATAAGTATTATATGGCTCCAAATGGATCACTTCTGTGGTTTTTTAAAAAGGTGTTGAAATATTTGATATACAAAAAGAATAGGGAAACAATCTGTACAACGACTTGGGATAGAGTTCTTGACCTGAGGTTTTGGTAGACAGGGAAGAAGGTGTCCTTCAGAAGAGGAGCATCACAGATAGGGTGCAGGGCCATAACTGCACCAACACTCACAGTGAAGATGATGCTCTTTCAACACATAATGGATGTATCCTTATGTGTTTCTTGGAATAAAGAAAACAATTCTTAAACCATGCCAGTGAAAAGATAAACAGTGAAGACATTCTCTTTCAGTCAGTTCAGTTTTGAAACTTCTTGCTTGCCCTCTTTGTCTCACACAATAATCTTTTCAGCTAATAATTAAACTCATTTTTGCAAACCATAATGGGTAGTAAATGGTGAGTTTCCAGAACTATGCTAACACAAGGGATAGACAATTTTATATTGTCAGGTATGGTGTTCAGAGGTGTTCTTATACTAGATTTCCAGACTGGGTTAGATCATTTACTTATGAAATATTTTCATTAAGTAGCATTTTTATATTTTTTTTAATTTATAGAAGCAATAGTCATTCATTTTAAAAGTCAAACTGTGTAGAAATATCTAAAGCAAAAAAGAAAGAAAGAAAGAAAGAAAGAAAGAAAGAAAGAAAGAAAGAAAGAAAGAAAGAAAGAAATTCTCCTATACACTCACCATTTAAAAAAAAATAAAATAAGGTTGTGGTTAGTTCATAGTTATCTTCGCTGACATAAAAAATTCATAATTTTAAAAATTCAGAAATAGTGCCAATCTACATTTTCTGTAATTTCTTCCACCTTCTAACACTGGCTTAGAGATTCTCACTGCTGGTCAATGGCAGGCATTAGTTCATATAAACCATGGCAGCTACCTTGTTGGAAATGCTAAAGATGCCAAAGATGGCCCAGATGCAATTTCTGTCTTTCACATTTCACCTTTTTCCCCAGCAGAGCTGCTCACAAATATGAACAGATGAACATCTCTTTTTCTACTGAGAAATCAAGGCTGCAGGGTGACTGTAAGTCAGACCGCAGCAGCCGTCAACACACAGAGACACAGGAAAAGAAGTCACTTTCCTTGAACAATGTCATCCTTTCCTGGACTCCAAAGGGGGAATTTCACCTAAAATCCCCTTTCTGAATATAGATAAAGCAATAAAAGTTACTAGGGATGCCTGTTTCTTTTTGTTCTACTCTTTGTTTACTTTTGATTAGCATTTTACTTCCCTTCCATTTGCCTTAGTTGATTAGAACAAGCTGGTACACCTTCATCTTTACAGATTAATAGAGGAAGCAGCAATGGGAATTTTTGACTGCATGGATCCTTATTCCGTGACTTGAAACTATCTCAGGACAGTTTGATAAACATGGGCCTCCCTTTCCAATGCCTAAGAGAGTGAGAAGCTACATAGAGGTTACTCATGTTTGGACCCTACTAATATAAAACAGATACAATTGACTTCACCTCAAAGAGCACACAGACTACCAGTCTTCTCTCCCTCTTTAACATACTCTTGTTTGCCACACAGTAGGCTTTCTCCAATGCCGCTTATCTGCTTGACCTTCCCACTCATTGAGTCCCCACTGACATTGGAATAAAATTATCATCATCGGTATTAAACTCAAGAACTCTACATGACCAAGCATCACTAACATTCCCAAGCCCATGGCCCTCCAGTCCAATTCCACTTCAAAGCTTTTTCCTTGGAACCTTCTTTTCTTGATCTTTTAAAACCACAGCTCTAGGGCTGGTAAGAAGGCTCAGCAGGTAAGCTTTTATGATAAACTTGATGACCTGGGAACTATATGGTGGAGGGGGAGAATGTGCTTCCATGAGTTGTCCTCTGACCTCCATGCATGTGCAGGCACACACATATACAAATAGAAATAAACGTAGTATAAAAAGTAAAACTATTCCTCCAATGTCCAACTCTTTGAGATTATTTTGTCATCTTCCCCCTCCTATCTAAATCAAGGAAATCAACGCATTATTCTATTTTACTTCATTTCCAGGACCTATCACTCTTTGTCATTTTAAAATTTACTTATTGCTAATCTCTTTCGACCAACATAATATAGAACCCAAGATGGAAGGAATATCTTATACAGATGATTCTATCCTTAGACCTTGAAACACTTCTCGCACAAAGTTAGTGCCCCATAAAAGTCTTCTGAGAGAAGTAATCCATGCATGATGACCATACTGCAGCCATAAGAAGTGGCCTCTGAAAGTCACTCTGTGTGGCTACTTCTAATCACTCTGTTGTCTCCTTATGTTATCGTTTCTGGCTGCCCTTATGTTCCTGACCTTTGTGTGCCTTACTCTTTGAAATTCTGTCATCTCCAGACACTCCCACTTTAATATCCTATACAGCAACCTCTTCATGTCTTGGGGGTGAGAAGTCAAGTAAAGTGGTCATTTTTACCAACAGAACTAGTTCTATCTCTTGTCATTCAGAGTGTGCAGCACTAGCTTTCCCTGTGAGAGCCTTGTGCCCACTGAAAATGGGCACATAAATCACAACGTGTTCAAACATGTTGACTTTATTCACTTTCCATTTTGTATAAAGAACAGCTGTGATATCAATTTGATGAATGCATAGATGCATATTAGAATCACGGAGCATCTTCCAACATGTCAACCATATTATCTGTTGACATTCATACATAAAATATTCCTAGTTCTCCACAGGGAAAGCATGAGCCATCAGCTGGTACATTTTTATCCCCAATTTTCAAACTAGCAATTAGTACCCTTAGAGCTCTTATACTATGCCAGACTTCCGTTGAGGCCTTGCTTGGTTAATCTCTCTCTAGCTGCTGTGTGACATAGGGCATGTTTGATCCATTTGTACAGAGGACAAAACTCAAACTTAATTTCTCAGTATCATATCACTAGTGGATGCCAGTGAGAAGATTTGAACCCAGGTAGTTATAGACAATAGAGTCTTAAACAAAGAGTTCTACTTTTCACAATTTTGATGTGCAACACTGTGGTTACTGCCTCTGCCTTGCAGACTCCATATGGTTGCAAATAACACATCTTCAAACTACAATCAAGTTCCTTTTAAACATCTCTTTAACACCATGAAGACCAAAAAAGAAAATGCTCAGCTCCCTCCCCCTCCCCATGGCCTCAGTTGGATTCTTCACTGGGTTTCCCATTGTGTATAATATGAACAATGTTCTAGCTACTCACAACCTGTTCTGTTCTTTCTCTACCTGTCTCCTCATCTTCTCCTTTGCATACTACTCATCTCTCCAGTCCCAACTCTCATATCTTTTATCACCTCCTTAGAGGAGTTGATGAGTAGCCTGTGGTGCGTCTACTCTGTTGGTCACTGGCTTTTATTAATCTCTCTTCATCCTCAACTATCTTCAAAGACAAACTTCCAAAATCAGGCTTTGGCATTTGTTTCTAGGACATGCTCTGTGTTGTAATATATTTCTTAAAACTTTTTATGTTCTGAAAAATAAAAGGATGCATTCTATAATCGCTAAAATGTTTAAAATCCCAAGTGTAGAGTTTTTGTAATATTGTTTGGCTATACCCACAGAAGTTAAATGTGATATAAGATGCAGAAATTCTATTCCAGAGTATCCTCTCTAAGGAGGCAAATGTTTATGATCCAGCGACTTGTTCTAGAAGGCTTATAAATGGTACAGTTTATGATACCAAAGACTGGAAATCACCCAAATATCCACCAGCGCTATAATGCACAAAGAGATCACAGTATTTATTGTTAGGTATGTGTCTATATGTCTGCAATGTGTAGCTGTAAAGCACCAAGAATGAAACTACAGTAGATGTCACAACAGCAGTGAAGACAATAAAAAGCCAGGCACGGAAGAGCACATCCATGTAATTCCCCGTCCCTGGAAGAAAGGGGGCAAAATGGGTCTTTCAGGTTTGGAAGTGCAGTTCCCATTGTGGAGGTAGAGCTGACTGGAGGCGGTCACAAGCATCTTTCTGGGTGTTAGTGTGCTTTGTTCTTACCTGGGATCATCTGACTCTAAACAGTCCTCTCTGATGGGAAAAGTTTGCTCCCATCTTGGATCTGTTTTGTCCTGTGATAAAATAGTGGAGACACTGTACAAGGCGAGGGAGGAGAGACAAATAAAGGAAGCATAGGTGTGAGAGACTGTTTGGGAAAGTAAAGTGAAGTAGGAAAAAAACAAAGGCTTATTGTTCAAGGAGTTCCAGGTCTCACAGTTTACTTCAAGTCTTTCTTCAGATGAGAATCCCTTCCAAATTAGCATGAATCGTGCTAGGAAGCTGAACCCTGTGTATGTATTTGTGTGTGTGTGTGTGTGTGTGTGTGTGTGTGTGTGTGAGAGAGAGAGAGAGAGAGAGAGAGAGAGAGAGAGAGAGAGGAAAGAAAAAGAGACAGGGAGGGAGGGAGGGAGAAAGGAAGAGAGAGGGAGAGAGGGTGAGAAGGAGGGAGGGAGAGAGAAGCTAAAGTCAACCTTAGGAGCTATCCCTTAGATATTGTCATTTTGTGAGATTAGAGTTTCTCTCTGGCCTAAAACTTGCTAAATCAGCCATTCTGGCTGGCCAATCCCAAGGATCTATCTGTCTCTGCACCACCACCACCACCCACCAATGCTGGAATTACAAGTTCAGGCCTCCACACTGGTCCTCTAAGTTTCAGGTCCTTGTGCTTTCAAGGCAAGTTCTTTAATGGCTGAACTATCTCCTGATCCTTGTTTTATGTCTAAAATTTTCTCTTACTTTCTATCCAACTAGACCTTTACTCTTCACAAGGTGCAATGTGGCATCCTTTAGAACAAATGAGCCAGAGTCAAGCATCTACATGGCTAACAGCAAATGTACAGTTGCGGCTATTTCAGCTTAGGATAGTTTTACTTGGCTGGTAGAGGGTGGTGATCATCAATTGTGCATGAAGGAAGTAGTCTGATTATGTGTAGACATCTCTTCTTTCTGAACAGTGGAACGGATGGGTGTTCACAGCCCCTGCTAATTTGCAAAGAGTGGATTCATTTCACAAGCCAGTGACTCTGCCTGGCATTGTTCCCATTGCAATGACACATTCATGCCATTTCTTTAGTAAGTTCAAAGTTATATTTCTTCCCTGTCACAGGAGTGGGATTTGATCTGTGTTTCTTGGCTAGAGAAAACTCACGAAGATCAAACACCAGCTTTGCCAAATGAGACAGCGATCTTCTGCTGAAGAAAATGAATTTTCCCCTTTTCCTAAGGCAAGTAAGTGAGAATGTTAGGAGTTATGATAGTGTTGAATTTCAGATCCAGTAAACTGACAAAGCCCTGCTCTGATGCACTATTTCCTTCTATTTATTTTTATGGCTCCCCGAGAGCACAAACTAAGCCTCAGATTGACGGTTGAGATGGATGATAGTCCTTAATACTGATACTATATATGAAAAATGAAACTGCATATTTTGAGATGTGTGCTTCTGTGTGTGTGAGTATATTTCTCTCTCTCTCTCTCTCTCTCTCTCTCTCTCTCTGTGTGTGTGTGTGTGTGTGTGTGTGTGTGTGTGTGTGTGTGTGTGGTCCATACACTAGAGTAATGTGAGGACAAAGGGAATCACAGGTCATAAATTAGTGAATAAAACGTTTGAACGACACCCCTAGCTGTTATCCTTTTCTAGCGAGGGACACACCTTTACTTTTATAGACAGTTTAAAGCAACTGTGTCCATCCTATACGCTTGTAAGATTTATAGTTGTCTTCGGTCTGCATGTAAGATTTGTGTTCTCATATAAACTCAATAACCAGAGCCTCATCTGCATGATGAAACGCACAAAGTAATGCTCTATTGGAATAATGGTCAAAACTTAGTGACTCCACTCTTTTCCTAACTACTTCGACTAAAATTTCCCCTTATGGTACCCAAAATTATTGATATTCCTAATGTAAAAATATTCCTAGGAATTTATTGCCTTTACATATTATAGGTGATGCGAAACTGTGATCAATTAAATTGCAATGTGCATAGATTTAAGGTTCCTATAGATTTATTTTAATAGCAAGTGGGGCTATATTCTTAACCTTGTTGAGGATGTGAATTATAACAAGTGAAGGAGTCAGGGTTTTCCCAGGTTGGAAGTGTGTTCCTTATTACTATCTGCATGGCATCTTCTGCTGCTTCAATGAATAGAAAGCAGAACGACTGGAGAAGATATGGAACCACATGCCAATCAGATGCCTGGACAGACCTTTGTAAACTCAGGATCTAGCCAAAACCCACTGGGATCAGATTAGCTCAAGATCAATTTCTAGCCCTAAATGAAGTGAAGGGGAACCCAGCAGAGACTGTCTGTCTCATCAGCTGGTAGAACACCACTGGAGAATTTCAGTCTCTTCCAAGGGAGATGGGGGATTTTGTTCTGTCCCTGGCTCCGGCCCTTGGCTCTGTTCAATCTCCTACCCAGAGGATAGCTGGCAGATAAGTCCCCATTCTATTTAACTAATTTAAGCAAATCATGTGTGTATGTGTGTACATGTGTGTGCACGCATGCATGTGTGTCTTTGTGTCTATGTGTCTGTGCCTGAAAGAGAAAATATACACAAAGGTGGCTATCTTAGTTGAGGTTTTCTAGAATGATATCCAAAGCATGGGTTTAAGGGAAAACAGTTTATTTGGACTGTATAATGACAAGAGGATCCTCAAAAGTCATCCTAGACCAGTTTCTTAAAGAATTATGATTGTGGAGGAGGGGGCACCTGAAGGTAATGTGGCCCATGGGTAGATTAATGACTCTACCTATTAACACCTTTGAGAAGGATCAAGTTACATGTTCAACAATGTTTTCAACTTGTAAATTATTCTAAATGGAAGGGAGTCTGTGAGTCAGTGGGCACCTTCAGAAAGACTGGCAAGAGTCCTAGGGCCTCTTCAAACTCTTCTGACTCATTGTGTCTCACAGGGTTAGTCAGGTGGCTTCTCTTTATTAGAGTCTCTATCTAGGGACTCGTATAATAATGGCCTTTGTCACTCTTGGGAAGAAAGGTGCCCTGACCCATGATGCTGTGAGACTAGGAGCTCTAACACCTGTGTGGCACTCTCCCTATTTAGTCCCAAGCAATGAGTTGAGTCAGTAAGGCAATCCTATTCCAGACTTTAGGATACCGAGTCTCATTAAGCCAGTATACTAGAATTATCAGTTACTATGGAAATAGAAATTAGGTACTAGAACATCTACATTCCAGGTCATACTTCAGTTTTCCAGGCCTCCTCATCTCCTTTAGGAAATGGAGAAATAGGTGTAAAATAGGCCTGGTTCTTTCAGGACCCAGAAAGAATTAGTCATACATAACCTGGGGATAAGTTAACTCTTCTATGCCATAGTTCTGTGTTCATATTTCTTTGGGTAATGATGTTGGAAAGCTATACTAGCAGATACACCTAGACATACAGATGAATGAAGACACAATAAGCCAGTTGCAAATAAAAAACCTAGTAAGCTGAAAATTCACTGAACACAATACCTCCATCTGAACATCACTGAACACAGTACCTCCATCTGAACATCACTGAACACAGTACCTCCATCTGAACATCACTGAACACAGTACCTCCATCTGAACATCACTGAACACAGTACCTCCATCTGAACATCACTGAACACAGTACCTCCATCTGAACATCACTGAACACAGTACCTCCATCTGAGCATCACTGAACACAGTACCTCCATCTGAGCATCACTGAACACAGTACCTCTATCTGAACATCAGAGCTTAGCCTCTCCTACCATAAATGGAACGAGAACACTTACATTGACAATGTTTAATACAAAATGTACATTATTAGAAAGTGTTGAATATTTCTCTTGATCCATTGAATTCTGTGCTGAAAGTAACAAATGGTCCACAGTTGCATTGTCATAGGGATGCAAAGGCAGGGACTTTCTGCTGTTACTCTACTCTTGTTATATTCACTAAAGTAGGGTCCCTACTCAGACGACCCCTCACACCCTCTAACATTAGCAGACAAGATCAGGGGTCTGGCTGGTTTGTTGTTTGTTTGTTTGTTTGTTTGTTTTTCGAGACAGGGTTTCTCTGTATAGCCCTGGCTGTCCTGGAACTCACTTTGTAGACCCGGCTGGCCTTGAACGCAGAAGTCCACCTGTCTCTGCCTCCCAAGTGCTGGGATTAAAGGCGTGAGCCACCACCGACTGGCGTTTATTTATTTATTTATTTTTATTTTATAAATGATAGACTATCCTAAAACACACAGTAGTGTATTCATAATACTAAATTATATTTGCCACACAAAAGAGGAATCCTACTCCTGAATTTTGATCCAAGAGTAATGAAAGCAGAGACTCACATCCAAAGCTATATGTACCTGTTTGTAGCAGGTTTACCCATAACTGATAAAATAGAGAGAGAACTAGTGAATGAATAGCTGGTGTGCCAGTAACATACTGCAGTGCCGCCTGCCAACAGGCTCCTTAGAATAAAAAATAGGCAACAAACTAGTATGCTGAGCAGCAGTTTGATGACTTCCCATCTGGTACTTGGTGTAAAAAAAGACTGCCTACTATATATTTCCACAAACATTATAATATCTGTGAAAAGCAGAGGTTGAGGACAGAATATGGTCTTGCGATTGCCTAGACCTTCCTAACGCTAACCTTAGGAAGGGGTTGGCTTCATGGAAATATCTCAAAGGCTTTTACAGGGTGAGAAACTGTTCTGTACTGCATGGCTGTGTACACCTGTCAAAACTGGCTGAATAAATCACACCTCAGTTCCTGTCCCACAAAACTAAGAAACAGGAAACTGGAAGATCTATATTAGGTCACTAAGGTAATAGTGACATGGTAAGGGACAGAAAGAGCCATGGGAGGTTTGGCAGTGAGATTATAAGTTGTCAGGCTGTCCCTTCTGAATCCCAAAGTTGGTAATGGGTTCTTGGGGCCATAAGTTCTGGTCTTGATTCCTTCTTCCAATTATTCTATTATTATCAGTATCAGCACTGCCCCATCTCTCTCTGTCTCTGCCTCTGTATCTCTCTGTGTCTCTGTGTCTCTGTGTCTCTGTGTCTCTGTGTCTCTGTGTCTCTGTCTCTCTCTGTCTCTCTCTGTCTCTCTGTCTCTCTCTCTCTGTCTCTCTCTGTCTCTCTGTCTCTCTCTGTCTCTCTCTCTGTCTCTCTCTCTCTCTCTCTCTCTCACACACACACACAAACACACAAACACACACACGCTGACCCACTCACACCCAGAGCCATAGCAAGTATTGCAAAGGGCAAACATTTCCATTGCTGCCAAAAGGTCAGGCCGAGGATGAAGCTTAAAACCTCGAATTTGTCCAGCTGTCATCTCCCCGTCTCAGTCAATACTATGAATGTCCAGTTCTATCCTGAACATACCTGCAAATACATCTACTTGGAAAATACTGGCAAATAAATTTAGAGAGGTTTAAAGTGGGAATGAATACCTCAACCTACGGGGTGGAAAAAACCTGTGTCCTGCTCCTGTGGGCAACCCAACCTGTTTAAACTGCTAAAAACACTCAGGCAGAACAAGGAGAGCTGAAGAAATAAGCCTTTAAGAAAACAGTTCCCTCAATATTCCCAGGTTTAATGGCTCAATATTTAGCACGAGTTTCATAACTCTGGCTTTTTTTGGGTGAAGGAAGCTAGGGGAAATGGGAATGCAGTCAGGAGTTTCAAGACACTTGCTGTTTGTAAGGCTTCTTTTAATGCACCATGATGCACACAGCCTTGCCAGGCATGGGGTCAGGCTGTTTCCTCGCAGTGAACACTCAGGAGGCAAAGAAGGAAACTAGGTTAGGCTAGCAGGGAAAATGTGAGGAGCCTGGAAAACGTCATCCCAAGGTCTGACGACGATCCTCCATTGCTTTTGCCTGTGCTCTCTCTTCCCTACACTCCTCACAGTGCTGTGATGCTGAAGTAGCCATGGGCCCAAGATGCTGCAGTCTAGTGGAACAGAAAAACACCAAGCCACTGGTGACAAGAACGTGAGGTGAGGACCGTCACTGGGGGCCAGATAGGCGGAGAGGCCAACAAATGTGAACTTGAACTGTCCCTATTTGTTCTGGCTTTTACTTGTGAGTGGTGTAGGCCTGGGAAAGCTATTTAACCCAGGGGTAAATAAAAAAGAATTGTGCAAAGAACTTGACTATCACCTGACTCATAGGACACAGACATAGACAATAGTATGACAATAATTTCATGAAAAGGGAAAGGCTGAAGGAGATTCAAAGATAGTAGTGACACTGTATTATAATCACTGTTGCTAATGTAATAAATAGCTAGGTTAATCAGCTCATTAAGGGGAAAATGTTGATTTTGTCTCATGGTTCCAGAAACTTTGATCTGAAGTTGGTTGACTGAATTGTCCTAGGGCCTATTTGAAGAGCATGCAGCAGAAACAATCTACTCATCTGATAAATATAGGAAATAG
>LR749998.1:704741-783287 GCA_902729485.2 Mus minutoides
CTTGGCTTGCTCAGCCTGCTCTCTTATAGAACCCAAGACTGCCAGCCCAGAGATGGTCCCACCCACAAGGGGCCCTTGATCACTAATTGAGAAAATGCCTCACAGCTAGATCTCATGGAGGCATTTCCCCAACTGAAACTCCTTTTTCTGTGATAATTCCAGCTGTGTCAAGTTGACACAAACCTAGCCAGTACAGAGAGTTAGATAGGAAGGGGTATAGTCTTAGTCTCTTCTTCAGGGGTATATTTCCAGTGACTTAACATTCTCCCACTTGGTGGAACATCTTCCATGCTCCACTCTGTCCCAATAGTGCCACAGGCTAGACCCCAATCCCTCTACACAAGGAAGCATTCTAAGACACTATTCAACTATGCCAACTCTTAAGCCTGATATGATTTCTTTTTCTTCTTTTTGAGGTGCAGAATTTTAGTATCATAGATACAAAACACTTAGAAAGCAGTGAAGGATATTGTTGTTGTGTGCAGCAACATTGAGTATCTCAGATACATTCGGTATCTGAATGTGCACCAGTCAGCCTTCCCAATTTGCTTGCATTCAATGAGGATGCATCTCAATGTGTCAAACATCATTGCATTTTTTTTCTCATCATCTGAACTTCTATTGTGGCTTTTAGTCTCATTTTTGTTTACTAAATAACAACACACACATTCACACAATGCACACTGATATTCATGCATGCACATGCACATGAATTCACATTCCATAATGCACACACCCATAAATGTACATACACACACATTCACAGTCACAAAAATGAACACAACGACTCATATGTGCACACACACACACACACACACACACACATGCAAGTAAAATCAAAGTTAACAGAATTGTGTGGTTACCAATAATGTCAGAGCTAGAGGTTGTCAGTAGCCTTCCATGTGTATGATCAGGTGGTAGCCTTGCTGCTAGCCTTCCTTACCATGAAGCTATGTGTGATAGAGTTCTACCATGTGTATGGATTCAGCAGGAGGACATCCTAGGCTTTTTAGAAGGAAAAAAAAAAAGATTTAACTGGGGAATATATTTCAACACGTGGAAAGATAAAGTTTTGGGAGCCTTCAGAACATTTGACTCAAAATACCCTTCAGATACCAATGCTCAGTATTTACCATACTTCTCTGGAAACTTTCATTCAATATTTCATTTGATGTTAGTAGTTTGCCTATTTTTTACAGATATACTAATATGTAAGCATTCTGTGTATATGTTGAGTTTGGAATTATTTTTAATTCATAGAGACAAAAAAAAAAACAATTAAAAGTTGGATTTTCGAATGAGCCAATAGAAGCTGGAGAGATAGCTCAGTGGTTAAGAGCATTGGCTGCTCTTTGAGAGGACTAGGGTTCAATTCCCAGCACCCAAATATCATCTTACAACTGTCTGCAGCTCGGAGTCCCATGGATCTGACTCCCTCCCTCTGTGCAGGTCAAACACAAATGCACATAAAATAAAATAAAAAATAAAATACAGAATTAACAGATGCTAGGGTCTTTTAGTCAAACTTTCCTGTGATAGATACTATGTGAATAGATAAATAAATCTTGCTAGCCAATGCAAATTCTTTAACTTCCTGTGCATGTGTAGGCAATGCACAGCCTTCAGGGGACAGTACTAAAGCATGACTTCCTCTCTTTGCTTCTGTTTCCAGCACTTGCTGAGAAAGCATTTCTTAATAAACTTGCTCATCTTTTTTTGGGCTTTGGGCAGAATTCTGAACAACTCCTATCCCATTTTTTAGTGCTTTGTACATGCTATATTTGGAAGATCTTGTTGAGAGATAGGACACACAACAATTCATGAGGTATGAGGTGACCTTAGGCACGTTGATGTTTTCAGGCCTTATTTTCTCCATCTGTAAGACAGGAGCCAATCACAGCCACTTCTTGTAGGGCTTACTAACTTTTCCATGCACTTGGGACTTAGCAACTAATAAATAAATGTTAGCTGCTGGGTTTCACTTGTTATTTCCCTTTTAACTGGCAGGCCTCCTGGAGAGCTCATAGTCCAGCACAGAAGCAAACACAGGTCTTTACAAGGTCTACGTGCCACTAGAGACCCTAGGATAGAGAGATGCCAATGGACTCTGAACAGGAAATGAGGAAGCCTCAAAAGGAGAGGTGAACCTTGCTTCATTTCCTCAAGAAGAAATGCAGTTTCACCAAGAGAAGAAAGGAGAAGTTGTAGGCACAGCAGACATAGCAGAGCATGAGCACTGGCTTCGATGTGTCATGGATTCAGGGAGATAGATGTGGGCCGGGAGTGTACCGGGGAGATAGAGAGCTCCAAAGTGTGCACACCTTTGCGTGCTTGTAGATATCAGCTGGCTTCTTTCTTGGAACTTACATTCTAGAATTAAACATCATTAGGTTATTTAAGCCCTGTCTGCATGGTTCTTCTCTTACCATACACTATCACGCTCCTTTAACTTTGCAGCCCACTGGCACGCCTCCAGTGACGGATTGCTTAAATGCAACCAGGCTGCTGGGAAACACTTTGAGTTTTGGTGATGACATTGGCACTGACAGCTACAATCACTCCGTATCGGTTGGTGGTAGAACAGGGTTTCCCAAGCTCTCATGATTAGACTACAGTGTAGAGTATGCATTCGTGCTTCTGACGCTTCTATGGCCAACTGGACCTGGTGAGGTGGTGCCTGATGATGTCACTCAGCCCTTCTGCAGTCCCCTCACCCCACCCCGGGCTACCGGACCTCTGTTTGGTCAGTAGTCTAAGTACATTGATTAGATTATTTCCAGTCTTCTGCTTTCCTTGGTCCCCAAGGCTATGTTCAGACAGTGGGAGACTGTGACAGATGTAGGGACAGGAAGAGAGAGTGGAAAGCCACATGGCTTATTCCACTCCCTTCTATCCTCTCTCGGGTTCTAGTGGTGGCAGTGTTCATCTGTGGCCACAGCTCTTGCCAGGCGACCCCATCCTCCTGCCCAGGCTGTTCATTTCCTCCCAGTGCGTCCTTCAGCTCCCTGTGGCTACTGGCAGTCCTGGTGACCAGCCCCTCCCTCTTGGTTGCTTTTCCCCTGCCAACATGCCCATTCTGAGGCTGACATTAAGTACTCTCAGTCTAACCATCTGGGACAGGCCACCCCTTTCCTACAGAGATCCCAAGCCATCCAACTCCTTGCTAGTCCAAACTTTATCCTGAGGTTGCTAGAATGACGCAGCAAAACTATGATGTCATTTTTCAAATTAGTCTTTGAGAATTTCCTACAGTGAGTTCTGACCATTTTAAGCCCCTTCTACAAGTTTTCCCAGATCTCTTTTCTTGCTACTCAACTTTGTCTTCTTTGCTTACCTGTCAAGTCCAAACTGTGCGGTCCACATGCTATCAGATACATAGCCTTCTTTGGACCAGGTTCTACTTACCAGTGGAAACACTCTCAAAGAAACCTGAGTCTTCCTCTCCTAGCGGCTATCATTTGTTAATAGCTCCTCAGCTAGAGGTGAGAACTAACATATACCTTCCCTCTTCATGTTGACATTTGGTCTGGTTTGGGTTTCCGCATCCTGTCATAACTACGGTGAGTTCATAAGTACAGTTGGCTCAAGTTGTTTCCTTGTTCATCATTTCTGGCTTTCCCAGTCTTTCTATCACTGCTTCTGGGGTCAATGATCTTGGAGCCCTGGGAGGAGAGGGTACAACTTAGATATTTTATGTGAGTCTGAGCATTCATTTTAAAGGTTCTTATTCACTGAACCTTGGTCAGCTATGGGTCCCTCTCTTAATCACCATCTAGTGCAAATGGACATTTGTCTGATGAGAGTAGAAAGGTGCATTGATGTATGGGTACAAAGGTAAGTCATCAGGAATCAGTTTAATAGTATGTCCAATTAGCAGGGGACTTGTAGAAGGTTCTCCCCTATGACTTAGGATCTATCTACCACAGGTATGGATTTCATCTTGAGAAGCAGAATTTAAATTCAATTAGAAAGTGGTTGGTTTCTGTGGTGATATTCCTGACTCTATTGCACCAGTGAACATGTCTTGTCAGGCCAATTCTTATTGAAAATGGGTAAGATTTGTAACTATCTCCTTTGGCAGACTGCATATCAAATTCCAGCCCTATGAAAGCCAGCCAGTAGGAATAAAGATTCCAGGTCAGTACTAGCATGAAATCTCCATGGTCTATGACTCAGGTATGTTATCTGTTCAGCAATAGGGTCTTGACATCAAATTTTGAATGGTAAGCAATAGTATGGGCAATATTCTGTAACGTTTGAGGGCATCTTGGACATCAATTACCAACAATTTGAAAGAGGAAGGGTTAAACTAGAGTGAATGACGGAAGGACAGGATAGAGGAGGTGAGAAATAAATATGAAGGGAGGAATATATAACTCAAAAGATCTTTGGGAAAAGTCACATGTGAGCCTGCCTACTACTGAAGAAACTTCAATGTGTGTGTGTGTGTGTGTGTGTGTGTGTGTGTGTGTATGTGTGTGTGTGTATGAGAATATGTTTGTGAATATGTGTTTGTGTGGAGAAAGAGGAAGGGAGAAGGAGGGAAGACAGAGACAGAGACAGAGAGAGAAAAAGTTAAAATGTAATTATTCTATAATGGGTCAACAGTGCGCTGGCTAGACAACACAGTGCCAAGAATAGGTTTCCTTCTCTGGTGCTGTTGACATCATGTATTTTGATATAATCTTTAGAGGATTCTCCTGGCACTTAAATATTATTAGCTGCTATTGTCATTACAGTCATTGCTGAAGGGCTAATTGATGGCAGAATTAAGAATTGTCTGGTCTGGGAAAGTATCAAGGGCATCACCTGGGACAACCCTTAATGTTTATATTCAAAGAAGCCGAGGCCCTCAGTGCTTACTCACAGGCAGAGTTTACAAGTAGTGGAGCTAAGGATAGTATCCGTCCACATTGAAAGGGGGCCAGCTGTGTTTACATCCATTCTGTTTGGCTTCTTTAATTAAGCTGTTGATTTCCCTGGATGACTTCATCCACTTGTTTTAGGCATGAGTTACGTAAGTCAGGCTTCTCCACGAACACGTTATTTGCTCCCTCTGAGAAGCGCATCATACTGTACCAAAATAAGCCTGAATTCAAGAGAATACCCCCGTTTCATTGCTCCTCTGCCTGCCTCTGACTCATTTACTCCTGGGCCTGTGAGCTTGCACTCATCAATCACTCCTCCTCCGAAGAACTCTCTGCAACTGCTGTCCTGCCTCACGGTGTCCCTGTGGCTGGAGTTGAACACCACCCCCACAGAGGTTTCCCTGTTAGCCAGTGGAGGCCACTTTCTCAGGCTCTCACCTCTGCACACAGAACAGATTCAGCTCAGGAAGGTTAAAACCCTTCTGGATTTCAGAATATGTGTCAGGCCATCCAGTTATAGGATGGAAATGTGCCGGCATGTCTAGTCAATAACCCAACCTGAAAGCAACAGGATGAAAAGTGAACACTTTGGTCCCGTCTTATTTTTAATAGACATCAGGTTTTTCTGGATTTTAAACAGATAGACCAACAGCCATACATTTCAGGGGCAGGGGTGGGCTGCCCCTCTCAAAATGATCACAAACTTTAAATTACCTTCTTACAAGAATCTTCAATGCATACCAGTTTGCAACTGTGGCCACCAGATTTATGTCACACAATGCTTCTGTTTCTAGTCTGTCCATGTAAGGGATTGATTTGAGGGCGAAATAGTAGCCAAACCATTTGTTTCACCGAGTTAACAAATCATATCGTGTAAAGCAGACAAGTTGGGAGACCAGAGCAGGCAAAGCTCTTTGTCCTCTCAAGATCTTTCACCTCAGCTTCTAAGAGGTGGGGATCCTCCCAAGAGGTGGGATGGGGGTTGCTGCTACAGCAGCTGCAGGTGCAGGCAGGCCATACCTTCTCTCAGCAGCTTTATCCCAGGGTCCTTTGCACTGGTTAGCTGAAGCACATTGTTAGTGCTTGAAGCAAGCCACAAACAGGTCCACTTAGTCACCCTTCAATATTAGAAGGAGAAAACTGAGACTTGAATTTTCTACTGTCATTCTTAATATGTAATATGCAATCAATTTTTATTGTGATGATAGAAACACAGTATCTACATCATTAACAAAGTTTGCAGTCCTTTCAAACTGAATCCCTCACAAGGATGAAGAGTCAAAGCAGTAAGGCAGGACTGAGAAAGGAGGGATGCAAGATATAGGTTGTGTGTTTTTATATTCATCGATTCATTGTCTGCATGAGATAAGTGAGGCTTGTGGTACGAGGTCTGTATGGGCATCATAAAGGGTTTAGTGAAGTAGTGGGGATTAGGACTGCTGTTCATACCCAACACACTGCAAACTCTTTTTTTTTTTTTTTACTAATTTGCGTAAAGGATTTGTATTCCTCTGCCATCTTCCAAAGTACTCTGTAGACAAGGATTTGCATGCCTTTAGTTTGTTATGAGATGGAGCTAGAGAGAAACTGGTGAAGAAAAGATGGGTGGATAATTAGGCTACGAGCAAGCAGAGTGACCAGAGCTGCCCTGCTTAGGACCAAGGGTTCTGGGTGTCTCTTTTTCCATCTCCTATGCCATGAGCTAAGGGTTACTTTTGGAGCATTCTCACAAGTAGGGATCAGAACTCTCTGGCTGAGCCCAACTGCAGGAAACTGTTCCTGAATCAGGAGTTCCCTGTAGATCATTTCAGGAGGATAAGAATCATGGTGGTTCTGTCAGGAAGAGTATTCAGAGACATGGTTGCTTGTGTGTAAGAAGTAATTCAGTTCAATGGCATCATCTTTTAACTGCTCCTCTTACAGAAGGTGATTCTAAGGATAATAATTGTCATTCCCTTAGCAAGAAAGCATATGGGAAAAGATCCCACCACATTTCAAATGCCAGTCACCATTACTGTCATCTACATGCTTTCTGTAATGAACAATCTCATTTTAGAGCATGAGTTAACACAGACTGACTAGGGATATCAAGGTCCCTTCTTGGTCTTCTTAGTCTCATTAATGAAAGAGTTTAAGAAATTATTCAAATGGATGCTCACAGACAATTTTACTAAAGTTTGAAAAGAAAAACACCCCATGGCAAGCTAGCTACTAATTTCAGCAGCTGCCAAAGAAGAAAAGAGGAGAAAGGGGAGAAAAGCCATGTGTTTTGAGTTCCTAGTGTGGGGTCCATCACCTGGTGCCAGACAGATACATAGAAGAACATTCTTAGCTTCTAGTCAGTAGTCAAAAGAAAGAGACAGGGGGAAAAAAAAGGAAGATTATATTACCCCCAAAGGTGAACAGAACCAACAAACATTGCAGTAACCTTAAGTCAGCTTACAGGGTCTTCTCTAGGGGCAAGAATTCTGGGAAGGAAAAGTATAGTATTTTATTTAGTGAATCATCATTGGCTTAAGGTAATCCAGCCTTCCTAGAGGTGGTGTCTCTTTCCTGCTGGGTATCCCTTGGCCACATGATTGGCCCAAATGGACTGTTAGGTCCCCAGAGAGGACAGAGATTCTATTCTCTTGACAAGAAGAAATTTTTCCTTTATAGGCTTTTATTGATTCTCTACAAAACTTCCTCTGCATGTATTATAGAGGGTTTATCAGCAATGTATGTTACCTTGCATTGCCCAAGAGCCTAAAAAATGGCAGACGTTTTAGAGTTTTGACATTCCTCAAGGCTTCTGTGAGACACAATTTGCTTTTTAACAATTAGGAAATGACAGCATGGCATAGAGTGACATGTTAAGACTGTTACACAGGTTTACTGATTGTCCCATGGGTGTATATATGTCATAAGTATGAATGTATGTATGTGTTTGTGTGCATATGTTTATTTGTATATATGGATGTAAATGTGTCCAATATATGTGTGTTTAGGTTCTATTTGTGCATGTGATACATGCCTTATACATACATATACATGTACATGTATATGGGTGTAGGGATTTATTTATCCAGATACTTGGTGTGCTGGCTAATCTTATGTCAACTTGACACAAATTATCTGAAAAGAGGGAACCTTAGTTGAGAAAATGCCTCCTTAGGACTGGCTGTAAGTCTTTTTATTTTTATTTTTTATTTTTTAAGGGTTGACAAGTGGTGCCATCCGTAGGCTGGTAATTCTGGGTTCTATAAGAAAACAGGCTGAGCAAATCATCAGGAACAAACCAATAACTAGTTCCCCTGTATGGCCTATGTATCAGCTCCTGCTCCCAGGTTCCATGCCTGCTTGTGTCCCTTCCGTGACTTCCTGTAGAGATAGACTACAACATGGAAGTCTAAACCAAATAAAACCTTTCCTCCTCAACTTGCTTTTGGTCCTGGTATTTCATTATAGCAATAACAACCTTAAGACAATTGAATATTTCCCATTAGCATGACATAAGATTCCAGCCATGTGTTCCCTCCTCAGTCCTGTACCCTGCTTAGATACTGAATTGGTGTCTCTGCTACCTGAGACAGCCTCCCCACCACACACACACATCCTGAGCTATTTGGAAGTAGGTCCTAGATAAGAGGGATTCTCTTTCTCTCATGTGTTCTTTTTCTTATGCTACTTCATGGTGACTTAGAAACAGTCACTCCAGCTCAGTTTGTTGTTTCATAAATAACATGTTCTATTTTCTGTTAAAGAGAAATGAGAGACTGATTTCAGTTTTACAGGTATATTATATGTATGCCATTTGGGAGAAGATAAAAACTGTAAGTATTCAAGGATGTTGGAAAATGTTAAGTGTTTCTCACACATTTGTGTTTCATCTTTTTAGAAACTGTTTCGTTTCCTTCCCCATTTTAATTGGTTAGTTTGGTTTTTTATGTTCAACTTTTTGGTTCTTTAGATATTCTATATACTAACCCTCTATAAGATGTATAATTGGTATAAAAACGCTTCATTCTTTGATCAAATGCTTCTGCTCTTTACCTTCCAGAAGCTATTCAGTTCTATGAGGTCCCATTTGTGAACTGTTGATCTGTTTAGGGCCTATGCTCTCTCTGTTCCTTTGAGAAAGCTCACTCATGTACAAATGAGTTCAAGTCTATTCCTTACTTTCGTTTCAATCAGATTCCAAGTTATGTGGTCTTATGTTGAGGTCTTTTATCCATTTGGAGTTAAGCTTTGTTCAGGATGATAAATATGTGTCTAGTTTCATTCTTCTATATGTAGCCCTTCAGTTTGACCAGCACCATTGACTGAAGATGCGGTTTTTCTTTTTTTGTTTCATTTTGTCTTGGTGTGTATTTTTTCTTCTTTGTAAAAAGAATATCATATATCTGTAAGTATGTGAACTTATGTGCATCCCTGAAGTATATTCTATTGATCAAAGTGTCTGTTTTTACATCAGTAGCATGATTTTAGTATTACTGTAGCTCTGTAATACAACCTGATATCTGGGATAGTGATACCACCAGCAGTTCTTTTATTATTCAGGATTATTTTAAATATCTTGGGGTTTTGTGTTTCCATATGAGCCGAGGCTTTTTTTCCAATTTTGTGAATAATAGTGTTGGAATTTTGATGGAGAGTGAATTGAGTTTGTAGATTGGCTCTGGTAGAATGGCTATTTTGACGATGTTAACCTACTGATCCACAAGCAAGGGAGATCCTTCTATTTTCTTATGTCTGCTCCAATTTTAAAAATTTTATTATACAAGTCTTTCACTTGCTTGGTTAGAGTTAACCTGAGTTTTTTTAAATGTTATTTTGAAAAGTACTGTTTCCCCCTTTCTTTCTCAGTATATTTGTGATGTGTAAATAGGAAAGCTACTGATAATTAATGTGTTGATTTTATATCCTAACACTTTTGCTGCAAGTGTTTCTCAACTATAGAAGATCCCTGATGGTGTCCTTTGTGTATAAAATGAGGTCATCTGCAAATAAGACTACCATGTCTTCTTCCATTCCTATTTGAATACCCCTGATCTCCTTCAGTTATCTTATTGCTCTAGCTAAGACTTCAAGTATTACATTAATTAGGTATGGAGAGAGTGGACAGCCTTGTCTTGTTTCTGATAATGATAGAAATGTTTTGAGCTTCTCTCCATTTGAGATTGTGTAGTTATGGGCTTGTTATACATTGCTTTTATTATTATTATTTATAATGTTATATATTTCCTTTATTTATTATTAATTTGTATCACTAGTCTCCTCTCCCTTTTACCATGAAGGGGTGTTAGATTTTGTCAAATGCCTTTTCTGCACCTAGCATTCATTGCTGCTGGGAATTAGAACTGTCATAGCCCTCATGACTTTAGTGTGGAGATTACTTTACTAAAGAAGCTGAAAGTTGACAAGATTTATCACAAGATCCAGCTATACCACTTTGGGGAATATACCCAAACAATTCTACATCTTACTTCAGATACACTTGCTAAACTATGTTTATTGTTTTTGTATTTGTAATAACCAGAAATTAGAAACAACTTAGTTGCCTATTAACTGATGAATAGATAATAGAAATTTGGTATATTTATACAATGGAATATAATACAGCTGCTAAAAAATGGAAGTATGAAATTTGCACATGATTAATGAACCTAGAAAAAAATAATTGTCTTAAGCGAGATAACCCGGACTCCCAAAGACAAACATTAACTAATTTTTTTATGTGTGGATGTTTGTTTTTAAGCTTTATATATGTGTGTTTCATTGAGAATGACCACATTGGTTATGTAGTTAGTAACTGGCCAGGGGAAAAGAGAGGGTCTTACAAGGAAGGGGAAATAGAAGTAGAATTATAAAGAGATAAAGGGAAAACTAGAATAAGAAGATTATATGAGGAAGACACTGGGAAGTCATGGTAAAGGAGGGAGTATAGAAAGGAATAACTAATGTTACCAGGATTTTGAAAACCAGATGGAAACTTGCTACTATAGAAATTTCCTAAAATGTATATGTATATGAATGGGATTTAAATGCAGTCACTATAAAACAAGTGAGGACTGCCTCAGTAGACACCTTATGGCACCAAGTAAAAGCTCCAGTTTTTAGAATGGGTTACGTCTTATAGTTTGCTGCTTATCCTCATATATGTGATGTTAAGACTCAGTTGCTGAAGAGACCACTCACTTATGCCATCAAACATAGAGAAACTGAGCTGGTACCCAAATAGAAGTTTCACCGGTATTGACTATTGTTCATGATGCTGGAAGACATTTTTCAGGATCCAGGAGGAGTAGCATAATCATCAGTTTTACCCAGCTACAAGCCCTACAACTTACAACATAGATTTACCTTCAAGATATACTGTGTAATAGTGGTGTGAATGTTGTAGACCCAACCACCTTTTTTATTGAGTTTAAGGCAAAAATCCATGACACTTAACCCATATAGGACACTGCTAATGTGGCTAAGAACCCAAGACTAGATAAGTTACAGGCCTAGAGGTAAAGCTACTATTATTAGTCTGCTAAAGGAAAATAGAATAAAATGATTCTTAATGACTCTGCCATACCAATAAACAAGCCCTCATCAAAAGGTTCTTCTTACAATAGATGGTAATTAACAGATTTATAACTAGAAAATGTGCAGAGAGAAGAGACTTTGGAGCACTGGACTCTAAATCTGATGTTTTTATCAAACCTCGCTCCTCAGGGCTCAGGGGTATAGGTGGGAGAAGAGAATGAAAGATTATAAAAGTCAGAGATGACTCCAAGAAAATTGTGTCTTGGAGATACAACAGAACTGATGTGCATAAGAGCTCACAGAGACTGTGACAGCACACACAGGTCTTGCACAGGTTCATATCAGACAGCATTACAGCACTGGGAAGGAAAACTGGATGTATTTCCACCCCTAACCAAGAAGCTATTTGCAATTGACACGTGCTGGGAAAGTGAAAATTAGTTTTTATTTTTCCCCAAGTGGAGTATCACTGGGAATACCAACCATACTCCTGGGCAGGCCCCATGACCTAGGAGTAGCTGACCAATACAAAGCAGACTCCATGTGTGCGTGTATGCACGTGTGCGTGTGTTTACTATTGTACTATTTTTTGTTTTAAAATTTTTCTATAATTGATTTTTTTCCTTGTTTTAGTTTGTCTGTTTTGATTTTCTTTTTCTTTTTCCTGGTTTGTTTTTTGTTTTTTTTTTTTTTTAATTTTATTTATTTTAGAAAGGAAGATGGAGAAAGAAAGAAGTTGGGTGAGTAGGAAAAAGGGAAGATCTAGAAGGGTTTGGGGGATGGAGATTGAGGAAATATGATGGAAACATTTTGTATAAAAACTTTAAAATTCTAAGTATTTAAGTGGAAGATTTTCCTGATTAGTTAAGTATTGTATCCCATTTGAGTGGTGAAAAGATTCTGACCAAAGGGACAGAAGTGGCTTGTTCAAGGCCACCCAGATTCTGGTCTCTGTCCCTTTCTTCTGCACCACAAGGCTGTGTTTTCTCCAAAGTCTACCAAGTACTCTCCATGAAAGTTTGGAAAAGACCCATAATGTACTGGTTAATCTCTGTGTTCCTCTCCCATGCCCTCTGCCTGTATTTGCCCTACTTTATGTCAGAGCTAACTTCTGGCCACTGACAACAGGCCTTGGGTATTTGTGCCCCACATTCTCTCATGAGGATTTCAGGTTTGACAGGAATCAGGATCTTTGACAATGGCCATGTGGTTAATAACCAGTGACTTCCTCACATGGCTGTGGTTAACTTCTGGATTCCTGTGCCTCTGCCAGAGGTGCACACCACTGCCAGTGTTGAGAAGAGTGAAAAATCTCCCCATCACTGCTGGTCCTGATAGTTCATGCTCCTTGGCTTTCTGCCCCCCTTCTTCCCTCTAGATGGCTAATATGTCTGCTAATGCCTTTTCATTGAAAAGTCAGATAGCACTAGCCCTTCTTGTTGAGACAGAAAGTGCTCAGAATATCTCTTACTTTGAAAATAGGAAATTAAAAACTATCTTGCCAGGGTCGAATGTGGGTCAAATCACCCTGTGTATGCAAATGTGCCCCATGTGACCCAGGCGAAGGTTTTGGGTTTGGTTGAGTTTGTTTGTTTTTGGGAGACAGGGTCCCTCCCTAGTTCTGGAACTTCAGACATAGACACCATACTTTGCTGAAGGCAATTTTTTTTAATCAGCCATCATTTCAGGGGTGCAATCTCACTGTACTTAATGCCTTAAATAAATGGGACATATTACAGTTGCTCCCGATCATCTTTCTCCATTTCCAAAGAAATCCAGTCTGGTATTATGGCAGAGTCTTGAAGTACTCATTTTAAGAATTGGTCCCTTGATCTAGATGCAAAATGGTGAGATCTCAGCTCTCTTGGGTTCTTACCTCAAGCAGCTGCAGTAATTGATCTGTAAAGGGTGCCCTGCCTCTCCCATTCCCACCTGTTACTTGAAAGCTGAACCAGAGTGACTCACGAGCAGCCTAATGCATCAAAGAAGGGAAACCAGTTCTTAATAGGTGGGGTGGGTGCCCCAACTGCACTTGAGGGTTTGGGGCACTGAGACCAGCCCAAGAGAAAAGACAAAAGGCAAGTGTTTCCTACAAGCAGCCATCTCTAGCAATGGTCATTCTTTGAAAGGTTCTCTTCCCTATTTCCATTTTGACTGGTCTCATCCCCCATACACTGATCCTTAGGCTTCCTGGTACTTCTCTCAAGAACATCTTTTGTCTCTTTAGTATAAATCTATTAAACTCAGTCAAATTCTACTGAGACCGCTGGGTGCCTACAGCATGCAGGTGCTAGGGAAGATGCAGGGGGAAAAGATGATTTTTTTTTTCTGACCCTCCTGAGAGGTCATTTGTTCTGGGTCAAAACAAAACAAAACAACAACAAAGACAAACGAACGAACAAACAAACAAAAAACAAAACCAGAAGCACACTACGATAAACTGTGAAATTGCCTGATAAATTAAGGTATACATTGCAAACAACCTGCTAATCAGAGGAGACCCCTTTAGATGGCAGGGGTATGCTTTATTAATGGTTAAAAGTAGAGGCTTTGAAGCCAGTCTGGCCTGTGTTTAGAATTCAGCTGTAGAAGACACATGCCTTTTGACATTGAGGATGTGGCCACCGTTCAACCCAGTACAGGCAGTTTTTTTTTGTTTTTGATTTTGTTTTTGATGAAAGATCCCATATTCTCCCTTCAGTTCTATGCTCGCTGACTATTGGTAACTTAAAATCTCTTAGACGTAGTGAAGTTTCACATTTGTGAAAGTTGGTCACAAGGCTGCTTGCTTTGCTTTCTCTGGAGGGTTAGATGTGAGCATTCAGCAATAACCCTGCCTCTGCCTTTTCTTTTCATCTCTAGAATGAGAATGATATAGAGGGCATACATGTCATGTGATGCTGGCTAACTATACACATAACATCATAGTGCATGGTTTCTCCCAGCAAATATCTATTCTCTCCAGGGAGAGCACCACTGACACCCCAAAGGAACAATTCCATCCAGGTGTGGCTTGGTGAACCCTGAGTTTATTGAGATTATTCACAGGGTTGTGGGTGGCTCACAGGCAGCTGCAACTCCTGAAGAATTTCATCTTCACAATTTCTCTCCATATCTTTGGGGAGGGTATTGTGAATCTTGAAACTTTCTGTGCTTCCCTAGTTTGTGAGTATCCTTAGTCACAGGAGTCTTCCTTTGCCCTCCAGGAGAGAATATTTCAATTCAATGAAAGTAGCTCTATGAAAGATCTGCTCATATGACTCTTTAATTGCCGGTGGAGTTTCTTCCCTGGAACCTTTTGGCTGTGTCAAGGAGAACCAGGTATCCTAGATATTATAGACTCTTCTGGTTAGGAGGAAGATGTTTCTTATCATATTCAAATTCCCCTCCAACAAAGCAACCTTTAAAAAAACAATCCTTTGCTAGAGATATCTCAACCTCCTAAGGGGAACCGTGACTGACTCTGCTTCCCAGGAATCAGAAATAATTAGTGACAGATCCAGACAGAGCAATCCTGTTGGCCAGGGGTGACCATCAGATTGCTCAGGAAGGAAAGAACATGTTGATCAAGTGGTGACCTGCAAGACCCTGGCACAGGTGTCCAACCACTTCAGTCCTGAGAGACTGGGATTGAATTTCCAGGGTTGCTTGAGAGGGCTCAGGACATGCTGCAGGGTAAAAGGAAGGACATGAGGTGAGGAAAAGGTTTCTGCCATGTTACTGAAAGACACATGATAGCTCAACAGGGAACCAAGAGTCAGGTTTAATATTGTCGCTGCCCCACACTTAATAATTGAGGTCAATGGTTTATCGAGTCCTTCCAGAGGGCCACAGAAAGGCCAGGCGGCAGAGCAGAAGGCAGCAGGACAGGCTGAGCTATAGGATACAGAATCAGAGTTCACACAAGCCAGTCTACCTGCTGATATCAGTAGGAGGCACTCCTAACAGGCCTGAACCCAGGCTTTGCAGGCGGATTTGCTCCTTGAATAGGTCTTGAGGAGCTTCTCAAAATATGTCTTTTCCCAACACAAGAGTTACATTAGCACAGATGCATAATTGGATGAATTTCCCTGGATGGTCACCGAGTTAGAGTTAGACACAGCACAGAGATCAGTGGTTCTCCACCCACCTACTGCTGAGACCCAACACTTCTTCATGTTGGGGTGACCCCCAACCATAAAATTATTTTTGTTGCTATTTCTTAATTGTACATTTTCTATTTATGAATTGTAACATAAGTATCTGACATACAGGATAGCTGATATTCGACGCTCAAAGGGATAGAGGTCCACAGGTTGACAACCACTCCTTTAGATGAAGTGTGTGTGTATGTAATGAAAAGGGGAACAAGGCTAGAGATCCAGGATATATTTGGATTTGATCAGCTGCCCTGGATCCTTGGAAAGAAAGTTTGAATCTCCCGTGGAGGCTTAAGTGTAAGATGGCAAAGTGTAAGATGGCAAAGTGTAAGATGACAAAGTGTAAGATGGCACCAACTAAGGCAGGGAGGCTTTTCAGTTTGTGAGGTGGGAATTCACAGGATGGTTCACAGGAAGCCATATGATATAGTTTCTCTCCCGACACTTTGCCTATGCTAACTGTGGAGCTAGAAAACACAACAGGAAAGAAACTTCTGATAGCAAAGGGGCAGAAACGGGAAGGGCATTCAGAGGTCAGTCACTATGACTGGCTTTGTGGCCTTGTTGGTGGTACGGAGAGTGTATTTTTGGCCTATGGGTCTTGTGAGCTGAAAGAAATCAGGAAAGGGAAGCTGAGAGTTCAGTTCTGTAGAGATTGGGGGTTAATTGCACTGTTTGTAAGTAAAAAATTGTCAAGGCTTTCCAACAACCTTGAAAGTGCTGGCATTAATGGATAGATGTCCTGAGCCCAGAGAGCAGCCCTGCTCTTTGGCTCCTCGAAGGTCATCTGCCATTAGGGACAGAGGCTTGGAATGATCCAGAAATCCCTTTAGCAGGAAAGAAGCAGCCTACCCTCCATCTATCAAACAACTACGGAATATACTAAATCTCAACCACAGGGAAAGCAACTGTGAAGACGAGGCCCCTGGGGCCCACACTGGGGCCCCTACTCTGCCTGTATCAGCAGCTGTTGGTCCTCGTGATGCTAGGAATTCATCTCCTCCCATCTGTTTTGTGTTCTGGGAAGTGAGCGCATTTAAATCCAAAGGGCTAAGTACCAAGTTGCTTTTTCTAAGGACGCCAACTTGATTATTTTTTTTCTCAAACTTTGACCTGTCACCCATTCTACTTTGGAGAGATGTCTAGAGAATATTATGATTATTTGCATTTTTGAAATGATAAAATCCAGTGGTTAATACCCATTGAAATGATTTGCAGGATCAAAGAACAATGTTTAGAAAAATGCTGACAGTAGGCTCATGACAACTATTGATTTTTCTATTAATTATTGCTATTGATTTACTTTTAAATGGAAAGCCCTGCTGTGGGCATGGCATTAGAAACTATATTATAAACCAGGGACCAAGAAAATGTGCTAATCATGAAAGGCCTAGAGCAAGGTGTAGACTCCCTTCTTTCTGATGGATGAGCTGTTCACTCCTCAGCCTAGGTTCCTAACACACAAGTATCTGTTCAGCTCTGTCACAAGTGGCCTGGGGTGTAGTCACAAGTGGGCTGGGGTGCAGTTCAGGCTAAGTGTGTGCTTAGTAGGCACAAGGCCCAGGGTTCACTCCCTAGCACCAAAGGGCTAAAGTTACTCTATTATCAATGTTCTATAGTCGCCTTTATGGAAAGAGGAAGACGGACCAATCAATGTGCTTTGTAAGAATGCACAAATGAATGGGATAATTTACTTTTGTAATATCTGTTTTCCTTTTGGTCAGATTTTTATTTCGTTTCTCCAGCTGTTTCTCCTGTGGAAGAAGCCATCCTATTCAATTGACATTGAAAATGAGTCATGCTACAAGTCTTATCGCTTTCCTTTTGGGAGATATTTTTATTAATTTAGTTTTGTTTTAATTTTAGCAGCAGGAAGATATGGACTTGTGGCAGCCACAGGGACGTGATCAAACAGAAACATGAATCTCTTGTTTGTCTGTTAGTAAACACTGTTAGGAAACTGACCCAGCCCTCATAGGCTCTCTAGAAAGATTGACTGTCGGGTAGTCTTTTTCTTCTTTTATTTATTTTTTTTCTAAAGCTGATTAGGTGCTTACATCTCAAGATGGAAAACAGAGGGCAGAAGGAAGGCCTGAGTTGCATATTGACCATCTATTATTATTGTGAAAGCATGAATCTGGTAGGGAAAAGAGTCAGGGCTTGGAGAGGTCTTGCCTCACCTCTACAAACTTGGACCACATTGCCAAGGAGGCCCACACGCCATCACTTAGTTAGCAGTTCTCTCAGAAGGAGTTACAGACCAAGGAAACAAATCCTAGCCACAGTTAGCACTGGGCATCTCTAGTCATATATGATTGAGAAACATCAAGCTTTGGAAATATATGACGTCTCCTCTAACATTGCTGATGGTGTGCTATGAACTAACTTAGAGTCATTCAGTCCACCCATTTCCCTCTTCCCATTCTTCCAAATTGAAAGAATCTATTGCATCCTTGGATTTATCAAAGCATTCTCAAACACTGAGCTGTGAGGGTGATGTGCTCTTGGTGACTGGAAAGGGACTCTATCAGTAGCAAAGGATTTCAAGCTAATTTGATTAGGATACGAAACCCAGCATGCCCGAGAGAGATTCCGCTTTCTGTTAAGGAGCCTACCCCCTTAGGAAGGGAAACAATCTAACCTTCTTGGCCCTCCATTTCCTTCTCTGTAAACAAAGGGATAAGGCACTATCTGGTCATTTCCAGTTCTGCCTCAGAGAAAGGTCAAAGTCAATTGACAGTGTCGAGAGCTTGCTTCTCTGCTTGGTGAGATAGGCTCTCTGAGCTTATGTTGCCTTCTTTTAAAAACGTGCTCATCCTTCCTGCTTCTCAGTTCTCCCTACCTTTCCATCGCCTTCTCCTCACAGCTGCGCAGTAAAAACCATACAAAGGGAAGGAAGCTGAATCTCATGGCCTCAGGGTCCTGTTGTGTTTTCCCCAACAGACTTAGTTGGAAGACAGCAAGACTGCCTTGCTACTTCCCATTTTCTTTATGGTTTCGTCTGGCTTACATTTTCTCTTAAGTTGCTTTCTGTAACTGACTTTCATTTATTCTAATTCAGGAAATAATTTAGTTCATTATCCCACATGCAGGAAAAATGATAGCAATGTGTGCTTTCTTTTTAGATGCTGCACATTAGCGAAGTCCATTTGGGTTTCCCTGAGACAAGTTGCCTCAGCCAACTTACTGTATGGCTGTTTTAACTACTTCATATGACTATTAATCATGGGCCTAAAGGAAACAAACCAACCTGAGATGGAATTCAGATCAGCAAATGTTTGCTCAGTAGCTCTCATGGGCCGGGTCTGGGTGCTAGGTGTACAGAGGGTACAAAAATGAGTATATCAGAACCAGTGACAGAAGAAGCCAGAGAAGGTGGGTGAACTTTTGCTTAACATGTCAGTTGACTTGTATGCCTCAAGAGCATTGTATGCTTGACCAGCTGAATCCAGAGAAAGTTGTGGGTGGGTTCGTTGGTGGCTTGTTCGGTAAAATGTTCAGGGTCTGTAAAGGTGAGGGTTTTCAAGTTCTGGATCGCTTCAGTGGGAACAATCAGGCCTTCCTCCTTTGGCTGTGTGGAGCCATGGAAGGTTTTCCCCGATGACACTGTTGCTTTAGAAGGATGAACAGCAGGAGTGTATCGGGTAGTGAGTGGGCAGGCTGTGGGACTGGGAGACTTTTCCCTGTCCTGCTCTTGGTTGAAGCACCTCTTGCCAATCCCTACTCCATGTGGTTGCAGCAGCTCATGGCTATAAAAATGTGTTGACCCAAGAGGTTTAATATTAACCAAAGTTATAGTCAAAGTCAATTCAGAGGATTCAAGAAAAAAAAAAACTTGATGCTAATAGAGAAATAGAAGTCAATATTTGTAATGTGAGTCACAGGCTTGAAATAGAAAGCTAAAACACATCGGCATTGCAGTTCCCAGCGGGCCATGGGCTACACAGCCAGCAGGTCTGCAAACTGGGCTGACCACCCTCCAGGGCTATTTTAAAACCTCCTCTGGCCCCTTCCTCTAATTGCTAAATTCCAGAGGCTGCTATTCCCGGGGAGCTCACCAGATAGCCAGCCCTGGTGACATCATGGCTGCTTTTGAGTGGGTCAATGGAAAAAAGATTTTTTTCCCCTAGCTGTGAGTAACCTTTCTCTCTAGTGACGTGACATGGAACTAACTTATCATTTTATTTTGTGATCTACAGTTCACTTCCCAGGGGTCATCATTGCTAAGGCCTAATCGTTTGCTTGTTACCTAATTGGAGAAGGCAAACGGGAAGAGAGAAAGCAAACAGGAATAGCCAAAATTAGAAAGGGCTTTTTGTTTTGCTAAATATTTGATATGTTAATACTATAAGGGGGTATGTTTCCCTCTCAGGGATCGTGACAGAATGGGGAGCTTCTAGAGTTTTTCTTGATAAGATTAGCTCCATGGCTATGTGTAATGTAGCTTTGTCCTGCCTCTGATGTCAATCTTCAACTGACTACTTTAATAACAAACTCTTAAAGAGTGAAAGAATAAATAAAGATGAAGAAGAAAAGAGACATCATGAGCCTACCCTGTGAATACAGTGCTTTGCCTACTGTGGGAATAGAATATCCACCAAAAAAAGGCAAAATTTAGCTGTTCCAACATATTGAAATAACCTAAGACCAGATAATGTCTTCTCATAGAAAAACTCATTAAAATTTGAGGCAGGCTCAACATAGACTTAAGTTCTCAACTCAAACTATCACTTCAATGAATCCTCTGGAGACCTAAGCAAGGTATAGTACCTCATTCTTTCTTGGTCTCCTTTTATTTGGTATCTAGGAGTCCCAGTTTGCAAAGCTCAGCTCAGACAATGTCTTCTTAAAATAGAAGCTATCCTTCCTGGTGATGAGAGTAAAGATGGTCAGGCAAGGAAGAAACAGAAATGGTCATAGTTGGGTCAGAACAAAGATAACTACAGCTGACGAATCAAGGTAGGCAAGCAGCCAAAATGTGCTGCCTTGAAGTTGGTAATTTTTCTTCCCTTCGAGTACAGAGCTCACCAAGGCTGAGTAGTTTATCTTAAGTCACCTATCCCTGACCCAGCATCTGCTTCCTCATCAGCATGATGGAATGATCATAGCCACATCTCCCTCAGCATGTTTGGAGAAGTAATTAATGCTTGCCAGGTGTTTTGAGAGCATTGATAAAAGACACTCTACCTACCCAGGGTGTCATTAGATTGTTTTATTTTCCTCTCCATAGCCAAGATCCAGTCTCTGATAATTTAGAAATGAGACAAATTAGAAAAATGTCAACCATGATGAAAGCCACCTTAACAATTGAATTTCTGTTGAATTACACTCACAAGAAATGGGAAGCCACAATTGTCTTCAGATTCAACCATGAGGTTATTTTTTAAGGATCTATTTAAACTTCTTTAAAAGTAGTAAGTTATTAAAGGCAGGTGATGTGCTTTCGTTATCCATCAGAAATGGACTTTGTAATTGGCCTCAGACATGGCAAAGATGCACATGATTTTGTGTAGATTTCTTTCTGTTTCTGTAGAACACAAAATATCTCGTTGGCTGGTAGACAGGATGTATAGCAACTAGTAATTTCAGTGTATTATGCTCGCATGAAAATTGGATTGCAACCAAAATGCTTCAGGATAGATCCTCCTCTTACAAAACACAGAATATGATACATGTGACATGTAAATTAAGAGAGATTTTATTTCCCCCCAAGGAAGAGGCATTGGCCTGAATGCTTGCATGCTTATTATAGGATACTTCCATCGTATCTTTCGAAAGAAAGGTGGAGATGACCAAAGGGCAGAAGGTCACCTACGTAGTAAGGTCCACGTGAGATGTTAATTAAAATGGAATGTATAAGGAGGATACATATGCCCTAACCACATAATTCTCCTGTAGCTTACTCTGAATTGATCTTTATCTTCTTTGAGATTTTTCTAAAGACCATACCTTCTGTTTAATTATGAATTTTGTATAAAACATTTATAGGTAGAAATTAGGGCATTGGCAAATATCTTAAAATGAGTAGAAAGTTTTGTTAACCTTTGCATTTGTCACATAAAATAGTTTATGCCCCTTTCTCTTTTTACCTATGGCATGATTTGTGACCTCTGTCTGAGAACCATTATACCATGGGAACTAGTAAAGAGGAATTGTGTGGATATGAGTGAAATTTGTATGAAGTGTAGATTTATCTCCACATGAAGATTAGGCACATGATTTTCTGATAATATTTAATTGTATTTTGCTTGATGCCACCCCAAGGCTTTTATTGTCTTGTAATCCTCACCCAATCACATACAGCTACTCAACCAAAGTCTGAAAGTGCACACAAAGTATGTGACCTTGTACCCACCTGTATATAAAACTGCATCTTAAGGGTGTGTCATTCATAACTCTTCTCAAAGGAGAACAAAGATCATTGCTTGGAATCCAGCCTAAGATCAGGGGTAGGCAGGGTCGGGGTTAAGGTGGGGCTGAAGCAACACATTCTGAAGTTTTCCCCTCTCCATCTCCACCACCTACAATATGCAGCACAAACTGTTTGATTAAGAGGTAAAATTTAGAGAAAGGATAGCTAGTATAATCTGAAACCATGTGTTCTGCATTAGAGAACAGACATAAAAAACAAAGAAGAAGAGCCTTTACGCATTGATTTGGGAAAGTCTGAGGTAGAGTCAACCACCCAGAATCTAATAAATATCTTCAAGGCAGTGCAGAATAAGTATGAAGGCTGAATATAGAGAGCTAAAATAAGGATGAACCCTTCCCTCATTTGTCCTAGGAAGCTAGATTAATGTCTTTGTAAGCTCTCTTTCTCGCTCTCTCTCTCTGATCCAAGAACGGAGACTATATCTCGATTATGCATACCAATGGATACCAGGGGTCATCGTGAGAGGTCAAAGTTCAGCTAGGGCATATTACATGAATATATATGTTATGATGAATACATAAATGGAAACTTGGAAAGGCAAGAATTGTGCATCAGGTTAATCATCCAGAGAACAGCAACGGCCATGTTCTAATCACAGGTTCTAGAGTAGATTGCCTACAGAGACAATAACCACACCACTTCCGCATAGAGGGAGAATCTACTTCTCCATCTCTTGAATAGGGGCTGATACTGAACTTTGCTCTGACAAGTTGAATGTTGCAGAAGGAATGTTCTGGGATTTCCAAACAGCCATTGCAGAGATATCTTATAACATTTTAAAGAGAATATTTGTATTACTTCTTTGAGAACACCATATGTGCATATAACATATGTTATTTTTATTACCCTCTTACTTTCCCTCTTAACTCCTCCTTGATCTATCCCCTACACCCTACCCCTCCCCACTTCATGACATTTCCTAGAACTTACATTCTAACCCTTGCTCTTACTCTAAGACACTAAATTATAAAAGCTCAGACTGTCTCAGTAAAGAGAGAGAAGTCACCTGGAGAGAGGCATCTGAAGGATGAGAGGTCACAAAGAGAGACCATAGAAGGAAAATCAAGATGTCCTTTCAGGCACTGAGCACCAAGACCAGGTCATGATGGACCCTCAGCCTACCTCTGCCTGACCCAAGCCAGCCAAAAATAAGTACAGCTGCAGGAGGTTGGTCTAGCCACCTTCCATGAAGCAGACCAGCCACCCTTTCCTGCCCAAATTCCTGACACACAGGATCATGAACAATGAAATGATTGTTGTTTCAGGGCAATAAGTTCTAAAAGTGATATGCTGTGAATAGCCATATATAACTGAAGTAGTGTCTGAATGGTTATGGGGGCCTTGGGCTGAGTTCAAGACGGAAGCCTCTCTACTACACTAATGGGTGGGGTTGCAAGTAGGAGACGTAGATATAAAAGTGCCAGCATTGGAATTGACAAATCTCAGGTTTTCTGAATACATATCTTTGGAGAGAAGACTGGAAAGTGAAAGTAAAAGAAGAGTGTTTTATACATAAACATGGTGCTGAAGGAGGTTAATGCCATTGATCCTGCCCACCTCCCACCCTGGTAGTGAGAATTCTCACAGGTGCCTCTATCTCCATCAGAAAAAGGACAAATGTCCCAGTAGAATGGTTGCTGGAGCGACTGTCAAAGTGATGCCATTCAGCTCATATTGTTCGTTTAACCAGTTTGCATACCACTTGCTCTGGGGGATAACAGAGGAGCAGGTAATGCCCACTAATCAGACATGAAGGGAGATTTTGTGCCAGACATTTGGCAGTTACCTGAAGGCACAAAAGATAAAGGCATCATTATTATTTGCAAAGAAATGGCTCTCTTGACTTGTACTTCCATTGCTTCTGTTCAGGGGTGCTTTTGTGGTCCATTTTTATAACATTTCATCTATCCAAAGCACTATAGTAAGACAAAAATCCCACCAACCACAAGTGGGGAACCATTCCATCTTCTACTGGCTTTTGGCACAATTCACTGCATTCGTCATGGCTCTGACTTCAGATATGAATAGGTACAAATTTCAGAGTTTTAGATTTAATTCTGATGTCTATTCATATTCTAATAAGGAGGGGGATTTTCTTCAGTGAATAGGAAAATACTTAAATATCCAACAGAAATATGTTGTGCTTCTATTTTGTGGAAGCCTCAAGATAAGCCAGTTGTGGAAGGTTTCTTCTTGTCTGCCTGGTCTCATGGCAGAGATTCTTAATTTCCTATTGCTGTTTGATTTCATACTCTTTCCTGTAGCTTTGAATAGCTTCTTTCTTTGGATTGAATGTGTGGGTAAGTTGAGGCACAGGAAATGAAAGCAGATTACCTATGTGCCGATCTTCCTGTGCTCTTTAACTGCAAACATGAAGAATGAACCCAAGTTCACAGGGCATCCAAGTTTTGTGTTGTAAGCTGTGGCCCTGGTGCCACAAAGCAGCTGGCATCCTCTGCACCTCTGCTCTTGCAGTACTCAGTGGATTCCATCAGGACCCAGTTTCGCCATCAAAGTGTGCATACATTAGGGATGAGTGATTGTCCTAATCTAACTTGAGAGGACTTTACTCAGATTAGAATGGGCTAAAGTCCCCAGGAAATTGCTCACACATGCTTCTGTTGGGAGAAGTCCCTCCTATGCGGACATTTCCTCACATTCCAGCCATACCTTATGTTGCTAAGAGACTTCCATGACCATACTGTATGACTTAATGATTTGTAGATGGCAGGAATGTTAACTCAGTTGATTACTCAAAACGGACTGATAAGGTATCAGGCAGTTTAATTTGATACGTTATTATCCTCTCCCACAGAACTTAACCTAAGCCTCCTTCTCCATAGGTCATCTTTATGGGCCTCCACATATTTGGTAAAGAACTTACAAGGGACCATACTCTTCATTCCTGTGTTTCTATTTGCTTTATAATTTCACTCACGGCAGTATAGTTTATTTTTGATAACCCACAAGCAGTGGTGATGTTATAATCAGAATATTTTGACTTCGTGTGGAAAAACAATGCAGGAAAAGGGCCCTCAAACGGGTTTGAGTCTATGAGGAGGAAGTATATAGAGCTCTTCAGTTCTAATTCAAACATCAACTCTTATCAGAGTGTATCAGGGAGACAAACTTCCAAGAACGCTGTGATGCAGACTTGGTTGCTCCCCCAATCCCTTCCTTCTTTCCTCCAGCCTCTCCTCCATAAACACAGCCACAGATGGAAATGTAAGCTGCAGGCTGTCTCACTCTCTGTGGGGGTATAGAAGATCTCTGTGTACTTGGGTCTGAGCAGCCTGATTTGAGTACTCCTAAGAAGGCACTAACACCCCAAGATAAGCCAGATAAGCCACTTTGTGGGCCTTCATTGCAGGAAATAAGAGGGAGCAAGTCAAAAAGTTTAAAAGTGAATTATAAATCAAAACGGTCTCTGTTGCGTTCTCAAAGCACTTGGCCTTTAACAAACTGAAGGTTATTTCTCAAAGATAAAATAGCCCTGTGGGAGGGCATATAAAATTTCACAGTATGATTCCATCCTATAATGAGATTTTTACAAACTAGCAACAGTAAGACCCACATGTAACATTTCTGCAAGTATGTACAGAAAATACACATTCAAGGATAATTTGGCCTCCAATAAATGTTCAGACAATTGAAAATGATTTCAACCTCTTTTCTGTTTAAAAGTTTTATTATTTTACACCCCCCACACACACACATTTGCATGTTTTCTTATTAGGAAAACACTTTTTTTTTTTTTTCAGTTCAGTCGAAATTCACTTATAGCACCTAAATGAAAACTTCAGACATGGGTTGAACAAGAAGCAAAATTAAGATTTAAGGGTTATTAACTAAAAGATTGTATCATTAATGGATGATACACACACGGATAGTAATGCTTGAAGTGATACATCAAAGAAGGCTAAAACAGTCTGGGAAAAGTGGAAGCCTCACAAAACAAAAATACAACAACAAACTCTGGTCCTTATTCACTCAGAAACTCGAGTCTAAAATCCAGACTTCAAAAAGTCATACCGCAATCCCGTGTATAAAAATGGTACCCCACACACACCTGACAGTAAGAAAAATGAAAGTAATCAAATAAGCCTCTGATTAAAGTGTTTTTTTTTTTTTTTTACTCCAATTTCCTCCTAAATTCGGGATCTGAGGACCCTCAGAGGATGAATGATAAATGAACCTCTTCTGTCAGGCAGACCTCACCTGACACATCAGGGGCTTCCTCCAAGGACCACACATGTAAGGCCCAATCCCCTTGGCCTCCTCATCTGTTTGGCCCTGGCTTTTCACTCCTTCCTTGTTTGAGGTGGTTGTACATCACTCATGATACACTAAGGTGTCACTAACCACAAAGCCAGAAAGGAAGTGACCAGGCAGAACGAGATACTCTCAACCTTCTCAAGCAGTCCTCCAGTGAAAACAGTCCACAGCAGGGCTGGCTTCTGCAGAGAGCCAATGACACACGGTAAAAAAGCACCAGCTGGGGCTGCATTGCCTAATGACTACTGAGGGATGCATCTCTGAACCCTTGGGCTTCTTAAAATGATCATTATGTGCCAGAGATAAAATGGAGGCCTACAGAATAGAATGTCACTGTGGTGACAGTGCCCTGACACAGGTGAGGGAAGCAGGTTTCAGTCTCAGAGGAAAAACCCTGCTTGTGACAAAGGAGAAGAGATGAGGGCCTGAGAACTAGTCACCAAAGGCTAGAAGGGAACTTGCTTCCTTCAGGGAAACTGGCTAAGTTTCCAGAACTAGCTGTGCAGCCTCCTGGTTAGATGCATGGCCTCTCTGATCCTCACTTGCCTCTGGAATTATGATAATAACATTCTCTTCAAGTACTGCCAGAGGGGGTCGGTGATAGGATGTGGGTGAATCACTCTGGTCAGCAGTCGGTGTTATGTAAGAATTGTATTATTATTATTACTATCATTATGAGTGCAAGCTTTAAATGCTGACCATGTGATATATGCATAGCTACAGCTCCCTCCTCCCCCAAGATGAAGAACCTTCTTCAAGGAAGCCATTTGAAAGCAGTGCAGCAGATAGGATAATATTTATTTTGTGAGCGAGTCTTACTCAGTAATTCACTTATTTGAGCAATATTTATTTCTTAACCACACCATTTCAATCACTTTTCCGGTTGCTCAGGACACAAACACAAATAAATCAAGGTCCTCGCCCTCAAGGAGGACCCGGTCTACAAGGAAGACACCCTACATACAGATAACAGACCAGATATGGAAATAGGTTAAAGTTGCTAGAGCCAACCTTAGGTGTGAATGTATGGTACCAGGGCTGCTAACCAGGAATCTGGGAGTTACAGGACCCTTAGTGAAGGCCATTGAATTTGAGTTTGTACCCTAAGTTCAAATTTACCAGCCTACACAGCAGTGAAAGATTATTTCAAGCAGGGAAGGTTCATGTAAAATATGAAGGTTTAAAATGGCAGAGCACGTGAAATGAATGGACATCACCCAAATATATGAGTTGAGGAGACTGTGGGAGAGCATGAAGGGAATCACTCCTTTATATGATGTGTCTCAGTGTGGCAACCGTCTTGGGAAGAGAATGAAGCTAGAGAAACTTGATGGAGAAATCCCAGAAGAGACACGGGGCAGAGGGATGCAGTTATCACGCAAGTGATTTGGTGTGGCTTTAACAGAAGGCAGGACATCTCACCCTCTGAGAATATAGAAACAGAAGCAAGTAAGACGGGTATGGGTAGTGATAAGCTTACAGTGGAAGATACTGTGCACGTCACTGCATTCTAAATGGCTTGTTTCATTTCCTAGGCCTCTTTGAAGGTATCCACAGGGCTAGCTGTTAAAGCTGGGTTTGCAATAATAACACAATCTATGCCATCTGTACACCTCACGTGTCTTAGGTGCCATGGTAAATGCTTCACAAGTTCAGGCATTCAATCCTGATGACAGCCCCCCTGAAGTGAGTATTATTAATCATTATATGAAGTGAGTATTATTAATATCACCTTGGAAGACTTCTCTAATTTTACTTGGAGTGAATATTTGCAAAGTTAAAAGGTGTGTGGGGTACAGAACTGTTACCTAAACCTGAGTTTTGAGGAGGGAGTCAAAGGATGTTAGGCCGAGGGACTCGGGAACTTAGCAAGTGAATGAATGGCCAGGCTGTGCACAGGTCCAGCAAAAATTATGTTTGTACTGGCACCAGCTGGCACAGCTAGTGAATTTTTCTGTTTAGTGTTCCAGGTGCATAGAAAATACACAAGTGTGGTGGTGATGGTACAGAAGAGAAAGGAACAAAAACACAAGGAGGCTGAGTGAGCCTGAGGCCAAAGTTTGGTGCTTATGTAGAAGAGCCGGGCTGCATCTGCAAAGGCTGCAGAGTCTCCAACGATGGAGGAGGAACTGGGAGACAAGGGTCACCACAGGGAGAACAGAGGAATGGGAGAGGACAGGAGGTCACGGCATAGGATATCAAGGTTTAAGTTCTCAGACACATAGCAGTTCTGGGTAGCAGCCAAGCCTAGGACCGGCTCTTAGAGTGGCACCTGCTTGCAGGGGAGCTAAAGTCCATTGTCACATTTTTAAACACAGGAAAATTGTATCTGTAAGCTCAGCTTTTAGGTGGGCTGACTCTGGACATCCCACACTGTTGACAAGATGCAGATTGGCAAGTCTAGTTTTGACTCAAGTGACAATATCAGCAAAGCGACCGAGATGGATAATATCTTAAGTGACAGTGGGCAAGGAAACGGTGGCACGGAAACTGAAATCCCAAACAGCAATGAGGGTTTGTTTTGTTTTCAGGTAAGAGTAAAAAGTAGTTTTGAGTCATGAAACTGACACATATTTTAATTGTACCGGAATCTGTGACAATGGGACAGAGAAGTGGTGAATTTACAGGGAGAATGGGCAGAGTGGCCAGAGAGGAGATGGGGTGGAGAGGGATCCAGACCCTGGTAAGTGTTCTCTGAACACTATCCGCATGACACCACCTGGGAGCTTCGTAGAATGCAGGCATTCATTGACCCTAGCTCCCTCTCCTGAATGGAAACCAGCATTTAATAATATCACCAGGCAAGGCACGTGCCCGATTATGCTTCCACAAGCACTAATCTAACTCTGGGCAGGTCGATTGCAGATGTAGGAGGGAAGAGTTACTCTAAACTGTTGTTAGTGGTCTTAGCTCTCTGCACATGCTCACAGGAAGAGGGAACCACCGCCTACTGCTGATGAAATCGTACTCCCAACTCAGCACGTCAAAGCATAATAATAGAGCATCAGTTTGAATCTTCTCACAGGCTCAGTGGACTATTTTCTGTTTTCCACTCCTGTATTCCAGGTGAGAGGTTGTCTGTTACCAAAAGCTTCCTACCTTGTGGGGGATGTGGAAGAATATGCAACGGTAGTTACATAAGGGCTTTCAGACTTGGAGTGAGTGGGGAAGCCCGGAGACAGAGCTTGGGCCAGACTTCTCTACCCTGGAGTGTTCTAAGCATCGAACCACACTTCCTCTCCAATCACTCCCTGCTGGCCAAAAGGCTAAGGGAAGACGACGATGCCAGGGAATCTGTAATTGTATGGCTTTTCCAGTGAACCACTCCAGATCTACATAAGCAGGCATGTCAAAACCGACTTTCCCCATCTGAACACTCCGCGGTGACCAAATGGGCTGGAGGAAGTCAGAGAAATGCTGTGAACGATCCTGGCCTGCACCTCAGAGACTAATAAATAATTACTAATGGGAAAGAAAACAGAGGCAAGCGAAGGAGCGAAGCAGCAGGCCAGACAGTCAGCGTGGGTTCCGGCCCACAGAGGGGGACAGGCTGGGGCTAAGTGCAAACGAAAGGCTTTCGCACAGCACCAGCGCTGACCCAAAGACAGCAAAAGCAAGAATAAAGTTGACCGGGGAGGTGTTCTGTTCCTGCATTTGATCCCGCTGCTCACAGCATGTTTCAGGGACTTACCGAAGCTCAGACGGAACGGGACTGTTAAATCATTTGCCATATGAGTGCTGTGTGAAGCCAAATGCTTTGCGTCCCCTTTAGAGGGCTCATATTCTGCCTTATTTTAAGGGAAAGAATTGAGGGTCTCTGCTAAAGTATTGACATTGAGGGGGAACTTTTAACACAGACAGCAAAAATGGCAGAGCGGAGAAGCATGGGCAGGTGCCATATTGTAATCTGTCCACCTCTTAAATTATGTAGCATATGTATCACAATATATTGAATTTAAAACCTGAAGTATGACATTTCATAAATAATTCACACTGGCTTTTTCATTAAGTGTGAGTCGAGGCTCAGGACAATGATACTTGATTTTTTTTTGTCTGTGTCTCATTTAAATACAGGTGTGAAAAGGAAATTACACCAGTGTCCTAGTGAGGCAGTATCGCTAGGGAGAAACACATTCACGGACAAGCTCCTTCCCCAGGAATAATTCAGAAAAAAAGTAAACAATATATGATTAAAAAAATACACATGAAGTCAATGCAGGCTTCTCCTGCACATTATTGTTTTATAATATAGCACATTATTGCCCACTTGGAATAGCACCTTCACTCAGTGGGATCTGGTCCAGAGGAGCAGCGGCATCTGAGCCTTAGGGATACTGATGTCTCCAGACACTGTCTGTCTATAAAGTGCTCCTCCGACTCTTCCTTTTCTAGGTCCATGAGGAACTCAATAGTCCAGGAGAAACACGAATTTACGTGGCTTATGAGTCAGTTCTTAAAGACTCTTCATGTTCATTTGTTAATTAAAATACCATGTAACTACAGCCAGGCTGGCAATATGTCAACCATTGTGCCTGTTGGCTATAGACCCTGGCTCTGCTGATCCATGTTTTGTAGAATGGAAGAATTTAGGGTTAGTGTGGTCTGAAATGCCAGTGTTTAGAGACATGGGTAGAGATCTGTGTTCTTGATCCTTGTATCTGCGGTTATGTTTCTGCTTCTAGCATCACGCTTCATAAGATAAGTGACCATCCTGCGAGCACATTGGCTTTAACGTTCTGTAGAATGTTAGGAAATATCTTCAAGAGGCATGATTCTTTCCTCTCTTCTACCCCTTCTTTATGTTTGAGATGATAAAGATACAGGCAAGATCAGATGAGCTGCCTTCCAATGAGATTGGCCAGGGGAAAAAAATGCTAAATTTCGATAAAGCTCCAAATAAGCTTAATTATGGTTGTCCATACAGGCATTTTTTAAACTTGAGGCAGATAACTGTGTTCATTTCATGCTCACTTATAAGTAGAATTCAGCACAAAGTACTGCCTTGAGATGGGAAATGAATCTTCTTGATGAATAGCCAGTGTGTGTGTGTGTGTGTGTGTGTGTGTATGAGAGAGGGAGAGAGAGAGAGAGAGAGAGAGAGAGAGAGAGAGAGAGAGAGAGAAAACACGCAGTTTGGAGGTAACCTGGAAGACTTATAGAAGAAGGAGCATTTTGTCTTAAAATAAGAGCAGATTCTATTTGTTAGGGATTGAGAAAGAGGAGATATATCTAAAGACTCAAAGCCACAAAAAAATCAGAAAAGAGCTATGGTGGTAAAGCCACAAGGAGGGTTTTCTGTAGGCAATGGAGGACTGACAGGACCAGACATACATATATTCTGATGTTCTACAGCCTGGAAGGCACACTGAAGAGGTGAAGGCACAGTACTGCTGAGCTGTGGACAGGTGTGAAGTTAGGAGAGGCAGAATCAGGAAGCTCATTCAGATTAGTGTGCCTGAAAGGCAGTCCGCATGAATGTCCAGGCTGGATCAAATGGCTCTCCTCTCCAGATCCAAGATAATTCTTATCACTGCATGAATTCTGTAGAACTGAAATCATCTTTATGACATTATCCACAGATGAGACTGGAAACTTCTTAGCTGTAAAGTTGGTACTTTATTCATTCCTGTGCCCTACAGACACAAAGCCATCCATGCTAACTACAGTGGCTATATTCATAAGTACATATTTAAATAAAGGACAGAAACTTCAGGTTGGCAGCTAATTTAATATAGAGGTAGCAAAACAAAGAGAGGAAAGTTGGAAACTGATTCCGGGTTCAAAGTCCACACTGCCTCCAGGATCAAGGTCATATTTATAGAAACAGGGAAGTGAAAAGAAGGAAGTTCCTAGAAAAAATGCAAAACCTGAATGAGTTAATTTTTAAGCCCACAGAGTAGAGGACGTCAGCAAAGCTTATGGACAGAAACATGGACTGTATGGTTCTAGGATATAACCACAGTAGATTTGAGAGGGATTGTATTTGTTGTATTTCGCTCAATCTTATCACATCAGGGTTTCAAGTCTTAGTGGCTTTCCACCAAAGGAGACTAGTATGTCTTACAGAGCACATCTCCTGTGACCTGGGTACTGTTCTGTGTCTCTCCTAGCCTGTCCCTGGCTGCAAGCATCTGAGATGCAGTATCATCCCTGTGGAGGAGCAGCATAAAAGAAGGCACAGAAGCCATTGTACAACCTCGTTCTCTTTTTAAATTTTGTAAGCCTTTGCACAGAAATGAAATCTCTAGAAGCACCTATTCACATCCCCAAAACTAGGGAAAGTCACACAGCCAAGATAACATCAGTGGATCAGGAATCCTGGTTAAGGAAGAGACAAAACAAGGTACCACACACACACACACACACACACACACACACACACACACACACACACACACACACACACACACACACACACACACACACACACACACACACATACACATACAGTATCCAGGACTGTTCCAGGATTCCTGGTGAACATGCAACATGCATGACACTATACATAGCCCCCATACCTTTTTCTCCTCTCCAAAATCTTAAAGACCATTCTTCTGAGAGGTAAGTAATAACAACCTTAGGGTACTATATTTTGTTCTTTCCTTTCTAAATCAAGAATGTTCACTTTTCCCTGAAAAGAATCCCTTTTTCCTTCTCTGTGGCATATCTGACTGCTCAGCACCATTACTCTGTTCTCCTCTGTTTTGTTTGTTTGTTTGTTTGTTTGCTTGTTTTTGAGACAAGTGCTTCTATATAACCCAGACCAGCCTTGAACTTGCAATCCCCTTGGCCAGTCTTCTGAGTTCTGGGGTCTATAACCCCAGAATGAGGCCCATGTCTGGCTGAAAGCAGTTTTAATGATGATAGAGCCCTTCTCTCTAAGGCTGTCAGTCTCTAGCATGAGAGACCATTGAGTTCTATGTACATGAAGATGCTTAGTGTATTAATATCTATCAGACAGAAACATGTCACCCACTGAACAACAGGAAAGAGTGCTCACATCATCCCTGCTTTTGAGGAAGTCTGTGTTGCTCTTGTTTGTCTTTGAATCTTATTTGCATGCACAGCATTCACAGTCAGTATATTGGCAAATTGATCCTTAGATGTTCTTGCTGCTTTAAAGATGGAGAGTTATAAAGATATTGCTTCTTTTGGTTAAATAAAGTGTTGTGTTCTTTTCTTTTCTTTTTCCTTTTTTTCTCTTTTTTTTTTTTTTTTTTTTTGAAAAAGAGTAAGAGTGAAAATTCTTATTTGCATTTCCTTGGACGTTCTTGGCACCGACTGAACTGAAGGTCATGATGCCACGCAGCAGACTTTCCCCTCAGAAGGCCTTCAGTGATGCTGATGGGTCCTACTGAATGTACACTTCTCAGCTCTGGTACAAACAGGGTGCAAACATCCTTATCGAGTGAGCGTCACAGGGCTTATTAAGCACACGATTTTGTTAAAAATCCACTGTGTGCTTCTGGCCTAGGTCACTTGGAGATTACATGTGGTCTCTCTGAGCCTCTGGGTCCATAAAGATCCTCACATATTTGCTTCTGAAACAGCGACATTCTGGATTGGAACTGCTGTTTTTCCAGTGTCATCAATGAAAATACTAGAAAAGCTCTGGGGCCCTCTTCCTAGTGACTTACACGATGGTCAGTGCACACTCTCCCATCATCTTGCAGGTTGCTTCCCTGCACTCTTGGAGGAGACATGCACCACTCTAACTCAGGTATGCTAGAGATGTTCTTTATAACAACTTTGTTTTAATTTTAATTTTATTTTTTTAAGATTTTTATTTTATTTATTATACGTAAGTACACTGTAGCTGTCTTCAGACACTCCAGAAGAGGGAGCCAGATCGGATGGTTGTGAGCCACCATGTGGTTGCTGGGATTTGAACTTATCACTTTCGGAAGAGCAGTCAGGTGCTCTTACCCGCTGAGCCATCTCGCCAGCCCCCTGTTTTAATTTTTAAACTGGGGATTTTCTTTCACTTGGAAATGCTGCTAACAGTTATATGACCAGAAGGGAAATCCATCCTTATTCACTGATTACCATAAAATCGTAACTGTCCTGGCTTCTTACCAGCTTCAAATTGCCCACATTCTGCTTTTATACTTCCTTCAGTAACATACCAAGAAGTGCAAGCATGTTGAGAGTTGAATGCTAATTACTGCTGAGTCATTGGATAGTTTTTTCCTTTGTCCTGGTGCCATTTAAAAGAACCATGTGACTGCCGTGGCCTTGGCACCATGGAGATCCAACAACTGTTCTAGAATCATTCAGTTCTTCCCAGTAGTCCAATATTAGTACCCAAACCCAAACTCTTAGAGTTCCTTGTGAGGACATAGAAAAGGTAGGGGTTTCCTGCAAAAATAAAAGGGGCCAGCTAAGTAGCTAAAGATCTAATCCAACATAGTCAAAAAGGAAAGCATGATGGGGGTTGGATGCCCATTATAAGTCAGGATAACAGTATTGTTATCCTACAGTAAAAATGAGAGGATACTTTCTCCACATTTTCCAGAATTCAATATTGTTTTGGAAGCCTCAAAGTTACCCACTTGTTTTGCTTCCAAGCTAAGACAGAGAGGCAGGTGCCAGGCTGTGATGTCGATGTGGCTTTCCAGGCTATATTGCTGCTCTGGAAAGAGGTTTTACTTACAGGTTAGTAGCGGAGCCTAGTATCTTCCAGGTGTCTCTGTTTTGCAAATGGAGAAGATCCTAAAATAAACAGTAGCGTACAAGTGAATGACCAAGCAGAACCACATCTCAGGGCCTCAAACCCTTCCAGCCAGTCTATCTCTAGAGAGAACAAGGGAGGGGAGTCCTGGAAGCCCAGCACACAAGAGTCAGAGGCTAGGGTTCATCTTGTGACTTCAAACAATGAGCGGCTCTTTACAGCCTCCAAATTCCCTCCTGATACCCTATCATTCCAGTGACTTCCCTGAATCCGACAGTGTGGATGCTGATGTCTAGACAATGGATCTGACATTAGAGAAGTGACCTTCAGAGCCATGAAGACCGAGACCCTGTGACACAGTTGAAGTCTGGATAGCCACTTAGTTTTAATAAAGTGATAAGTGTGGTGCTTGGCCTATAAAGAGGTATCACAGTCTACATCACAGACAGCATCTTTGAGCGGTTGCCTCCTGCCATTCCAACAAACACTACCCTCCTTCATCCTGATACAATGCTATCTAGTAAATGGTCAGTGGTTATCTAGTAAGAAGATGTTGACATTGTTCTTTCAGGTATACAGTGAGGACACACCATCACCCTTTTGACATATATGTGGTGTGTGTGTGTGTGTGTGTGTGTGTGTGTGTGTGTGTGGTGTGATCAATTTAATTATTAAAATAAGATAAAACTAAGTGAATAGGTATCCTATAACTGAAGATCATTCTGAAAAAGTGAAATATTTCATATTGTCTTCAATATAAAAGACAAATGAGGACAAGTAGATTATCACAGCGGAAAACAAAGTTACGTAACTCGGTGCAACTGTTAAGTCGAGCATTAGGTCTTGGAATGTAGAGAACACATGAGTGGGAAAAGCATAGCAGAATTCAACAATATCTGCAGTTAAGTGACAAGATGTGGAATTAAATGTATCCTGTAGATGCTTTTCTTTGGAGTCTTTCTGAGCTGTAGCCCAACAGAACATAAACAGAAGGAAGGAGGCTTTGCCAGTTCTGCATTGGAATGAACAGATGAGTCTCAGCCAATCACAGCACCCAAGCTTTAGCCAATTGAAAACCCCTATTCAAAGGAGGACCTGATCCTGTACAGGTTTTCAGTGAAAGCCAGCTAAGTGCTGCAGTGTGAAGTGGTGACCTGGAGCTCTTCTGGATCTGACGCTGGCTTCCAAGCTGTTCTTTGCTTGGTTCAACTTGGTTGAGCTGACCATGCCTGAGTGTTTAAAAGTGCCGATGTTTAGGCCTCCATTTCAATCTCTGTTTTAGTGTCATTTAAGGCACACGATAAAGGAAGTTGGGCAAACTGAATATAATAAAGTTTTGTATTATTTGTGCAACATTTCTGTAAGTCAAATGATTTCAAAATGAAAACTTTTGTTATTTTTTTAACTCTATTTTGTAGGTAGAGTTGGGGCTCAAAATTAGACTGAAAAAAATCATAAAGCATTTTTAACAATTTCCCAAGTTAATTGATATTTTGATTGTGTTATCACCAGGGCTGAGAACTCTGCCTTTTCTAAAGATGTACTGCAAGAGAGCAGAAGTATTAAAAGTATAGTTAGGGCCATTCCATGAATGGTTAGAAATTCTGTTCTAATCCCACCCTAAAATTTACTTAATGATTTAAAAAAAAAAAAAACCTTTAAATATGACTAACTTAAACAATAATTTATTTTTTTAGTTTTCTAAAGGTATGTTTTGTTGTTGTTGTTTTATGTGTATGTATTTTTGCCTGCATGTATGTATGCACACCGGGTGTGTCCAGTGTCCATAGGGGTAAGAAAAGATGTCTCATTCTCTGAAAATGTGGTTCTAGTCAGCTGTGAGCTGCCACATTGGTTCTGGAAATCAAACCCTGGTTCTCTGGAAGAGCAGGAAGTGCTCCCATCTCTTCAGCCCTAGACAGCCAATACTAAAACAGAACATCTTAACACAATATTATCCAAATATATACTAACTTGATAAATACATGCTTAAATATGATTGTTGAGATATATTAAAGCCTTTGTTTCTCACAATTCAACCATCATTTCTCAGTAAAAGGAAAACATTTAAGTATGCAATAGAAGCCCAGAATTCACAACCCAGAGCCATATTTGAACTCAGCTCTACTAGGTGGCCTTCACTGGTGCTGCCTAGCCTGATGTCACATACAGGGCAAAGTACACACCTGTGTAATTGGAATCAAAGTCACAGCAAAGGCATGCAGTACAACATTGTGAACACCACCAGAAGCATCTTGAATTCACTAGATGCCCGATTTTTGTGAGGGTTTATTCTGGTTGTCAACTTGACAGGACCTGTCACCGTGGAAAGGAACCCATGACTGTGTATATAAATTTTTTTTTCTAGATTAGGTTAACTGAGATCATAGTTTCAGATAAAAGGACTTACCAAGAACCGAGGTCCAAGTGGTGTGCTGGCTAATGATCTGACTGTGTCCTGTCTGGTTCCTGGGAACTGAGTGAGGCAGAATATAAAAGTAATGGGCTCACTTGTTTGGCTGAAGACATTTCAAAACAGGATTGTATTCAGGCATGAATGCTGCTTACTCTTCTTATGTGTGTCTACAGAGACAGTGCAAACTATGGAGTCTGTGACACAAAAACTGTGCAACTTAGTCAGTGAAAGTGTGCCAGTCGACCTAACCTTACAGACAAGACAGGATTAAAGGTAGCTGTGAGTGTTAGTGAGATTGATGCCATTAATAAGAAACTATGGTCTCAGCACCCAAAGAACAAAGGTACCCTGGTAAAAAGACTTATGGAAGGCTCCCTCTCAAAAAAATGAGAAAAACTAAATGGAAAAATTCCACTGCACATGTTCCCTGTTCACAAACAAGTACCTAGGACAGTTTTTCCCAAGGATCAGCATACAAAGGCCAATGTATCCACTGTCTCCAAAGTCTAAATAGATTGGGCTCCGTTCTCAGCTGGCAGCAGATCTCGGCAGTATTATCCACATGGTGCTGCTTTTCCAGGCATGAATGATACTATACTCTAGGAGTCAGGGAGACTTGTGTAGTGGTTCCAGAGAGCCGTTGAAGCCAGACAGTGTGGGAGCCTGGGTCCTTTCAAAGAGGCCCTGATTGACAAATGCTTGAAGCTGTAAAGGTGAGGTTCAAATTTCAATGGAGTCTCCAAGATGTTGGAGATTCCAGAATGATGTGATTCACCACCAAAGAAAGCTGTCAGCTGGGATGGAATAGACACAAGAGTGGTGTGTTGTAGGCAGCAGAGATGAGTGGGGTGGAGAACTACCTAGATGATTTCATTAGGATCCTTAGATGCCAGAGGTGGAACTGTGGGATTTTCTATTTTCTCTGATGGGGTTTGTTCCTCCTACAACCCTGTCATGCCCAGACTTCTGTTTTGTAATAAGACCTTAATCGATATCATTCAATATTGGAATCATATAACTTGGTTTTTTTATTTTATAGGAATTCACAATTCAAGAGTATGTAGCAAGGCTCAAATGAGACTTTGGAATTTAGACATTTAAAAAGTTTTTAAAAGGTTTACAAGTCAGAAGACATAGATGAGATTCTCTCTCCTTTCACACAGATTCTAGGGACTAGACCAGGCTTCAGTGAAAAACTTTTACCTACTGAGCTATCTTACCAGCTCGGACTTTGGACTTTTAAACAGGGCTGGGACTGTTAAAGACTATGTGAAATTTTGAAATTGACCGAATGCCTTCTGTGTTATAAGAGGACCATGAACCTATAGGGGAAGGGCTGAAAACATGTGGTTTACAAGGGTTATGTTAAGGCTAGAAAGTTGACAGGAAGTGGAATTTTGATGGTTAGTGTTGATCATCAACTTGACAAGATTTAGTACCAGCACGGAAATGAACCTATAGGATTGTGAGGGGTTTTGTAGACTGGGTTAATAGAGGTGGAAAAACTCCTCTAAGAGCATGGGCTTGGAAACTGTAAGTGGGAGAAAGAGAACTAAGTATCAGCATCTCTCTCTCTCTCTCTCTCTCTCTCTCTCTCTCTCTCTCTCTCTCTCTCTCTCTCTGCTTCCCAGCTCCAGATGCAAAACTACCAGCCAGCATCAAGCTGCCACCACCACGCCTTAATCGCTTTGATGGACAGAATCCTCAAACTGTGAGCCAAGTTAGTTGGCCCTTAAGTTGTCCATGTTCGGTATGTTGTTCTACCCACAAGAATGTAATTCAGTTTTGAATTAATTTTTTTGTCATTGGGAATACAAAATCCTTTCATTGTTGCCTAGTCTGAGGTCCCTTGTATTCAGCTACAGGAATCCTTGTGGCATATGAGTGAGTGAAAAAAAAAGTCAGGAACCGATAGGTTTGGAGTACCACTTGTGTTTGCATTCACAAGTAAATTTTCATGGCTTACTTAACATACCTTAACCCGTTACCACATTACTCTTGGCTTCTGACCATGATATGGAATGCTAGGTACCTGCTTCTTTCCTATGGCTCCATGCCCTAGTTAGCAGTAATTGGCAACTTGTATCAGCCTAGAGTCATGTGAGACACAATTCTCAATTGAAGGATTGTCCATATCAAACTGGCCTATGGGCATGTCTATAGGAAATCGTCTTGATTATTAATCATTGGAGAAAGGCTCAGCCAACCATGGGTGTCACAATTCTTTGGGCAGGTGGTCCTGAGCCATGCAAGAAAGCTAGCTGTAGCTAAGCATGAGCCTGTGAGGTGAGCAGTTATGGTTTCTGACTTCACAGTCCTTCTTGAGTTTCTGCCCTGACTTTCCTTAATGATGGACTGCCACCTAGAATTACCAGCCAAAGAGACCCTTTCCTCAATTAAGTTGTTTTTGTTAGAGAGTTTTGCCATACCAACAGATAATAAAATATCCCACTTTATGGTCCAAAGTTAGCAGCACACAAAGTTGGCACACCTAACAGTTTCCCAGTTCCTTTGGGGTGTGTGTGTGTGTGTGTGTGTGTGTGTGTGTGTGTGTGTGTGTGAATAGAGAATTGAAAATACCAAAGAAGCTTTTTAACATTTTTGGTCCTTCTCTATTAAATAATAACATACTGAAAGAAAAAATGAACAAATTGCTAAGGGCAGATGTTGAAGCCCTGTAGCCTGCAGATAAAGAAATAGAACTGGCCGGGCAGTGGTGGCGCACGCCTTTAATCCCAGCACTTGGGAGGCAGAGGCAGGCAGATTTCTGAGTTCGAGGCCAGCCTGGTCTACAGAGTGAGTTCCAGGACAGCCAGGGCTACACAGAGAAACCCTGTCTCGAAAAACCAAAAAAAAAGAAAGAAAAAAGAAACAGAACTGTATCAGCTCCACATATGTTTTCATTGCACTCAATTCCAATTGCCACAACAATGACACGTAGCCACTATCAAGTGGATCATTCAACCAATACTTTTTATATCTAACCTCTTTTGTTCACTGTGCCATTTATGCTGCTAGATATGCCATTCAGCTGTATAGCATTTATTACCTTTGCCATACACTAAGAGAATTTATTACATTTTTTATCCATATTCTTATTTATGCCTGCTTAGATAGGCTGAGCATAGGCATTTTTTAATTTTTATTTTATTTTTATGCATAGTCCATAGCATGAGTGTTTGGTCCCTCTGAAGGCCAGAAAAGGGTGATGGATCCCCTGAAACTGAAGTTACAAGCCATTGTGAGCCACCACGTGGGTGCTGGGGATCAAACCTATATCCTATATCCTATATCCTATATCCTATATCCTATATCCTATATCCTATATCCTATATCCTATATCCAGTGCTTCTAACCACAGAGTCAGAGTCATGTTTCCAATTCTGTGGCAATAATTTGAACAATGCTTCGGTGAACAACCTATGGTACATCTCTGAAAGTTCACACATGTCCATGCACACTCATTCCCATTGCATGCAAATGTAAGTGTAGAATTGCTAAGTCGTGAGGTTTCTATGCATCCCGTTTTCATACAGACTGTCGAATGGTTTTTGAGTTTTGCATTCCTCACCTTTAGCATCAGCTCTTGCTAAGCCTTTGTGCTTGCCAGCAGTACACATCTTTAGTGTTTCATCCCAGCCAGTCAGGGACTTATGGGGAGAGCTTGTTTCAGTTTTAATTTGTAGACCTTTGATATTTGGGTTCTAAATCAATCCAAATCTGCCACACATTTATGACTAAATGTTCCCTCCCTTGGATCAACTCTGTCTTTTTTCCTCCTTGTAACATTATATCCTCTTTCAATTAAAAACCCAAATGTCCTTTACAGGTGAAAGAGCAAGCATATTCATGGACTTACTTGAACAATCCCCAGGATTAAAGCCCAATTGATATGCTATGGTAAAAATGAAGCTGAAACAAATTATGTTAAACCAAGGAGACCTGATATGGAAGAGTCCATCTGTCTGGCTTTCTAGAATAAGAAATCCAACATTGAGGACAAATGTGAGAGTGGTTTCATGGGTAGGAGGACTATCCTGGGTTTAAAGAGGCAGAAGAGACTACTTTGGGGTGATCAAAATATCCTGTATTTATTTCAGTAGTATTTGTCAGTATATACATTGTTCAGACTTTGTGCTATTCACTTAAAAAAGGTGAACTGTGTTAAATTATATCTTTACAAACCTACTTTTAAAATGACTTTACTGATCTTGTCTATAGAAATCTATAGGACATGGTCAAATTAAGGTGTCTGATCTGCCACAGGGACCAGCCAAAATGTCAAAAGACTCCCAAGCACTCCAGCAGAGAGCTGTTTCTGCCTAGAAGGAAATAGTTGCCAATACCTTTAGAAGTAATTGTTTTGATGGAAGACATCACAAAAGCCTAGTTATGGCTACTTTGCCCACTTCATACTCCACAAATGACTTAGTTTCCGTTCCCTGAGGCTCCCTGCCAGTCACTCAACAGGCCAACCAGTATACTTAACAAGCTGGCCCATCACCATGTTGAAAATATACAACATGACTTTTCTAAACCCTGGTCTGGGAAAAGAAAGATCCCTAGATGCTTTTCCCAACATTTTCCCTGACAAATCCAATCTTCACTCGTTTTGTAATTTGAACTCCCAAGGGAAAAGAGACAGCACCCGTGTCTCAAAAAGATTTTCTCCAGAAGAGCACCAGAGATGTGGTATTTTAATAGCTGCCTTCAGCCCCTCCCCTGGAAACATATTATGTAGTCATTAGTGATGGGCAAACCTCTGTGGGTTTCCAGGTTTGAATCTGTGCCAGCAATTCCAAGTTCCTGCTTCTTTTGACCTCCCTCCTCTCTCTCTCTCTCTCTCTCTCTCTCTCTCTCTCTCTCTCTCTCCCTCTCTCTTCCCCTCTCCTTCATTGATTTTTATTTATTTTTTATTGCTTCTCACTTAACTAGTCATATGTTTCAATCTCATCTTCATATAAGGAAAGGAAAGAGATGATAGGTAGGATATGTGAGTTCCCTGCTGCTATCTCTGTTGACAGCTCATGTGCCAAACAGGATTGTAATCAGGTCCCAATTAGGCACAGCCAAGAATAAGTGACTAGAAACTCACTGTGTGCCCAAAGTCTAGAGATGCCCACGGTACATGTAGGTGAATAAGAAACTCTTGCAAAAGATGCTGAGACCAGTGGGCCAGTAGGACAGGACAAACACAGACTCAGTAGGACCCTGAGCATGGAGAGGGGCCTGAGATCTGGAAAGCTGGAGAGAATGCTTGGAACAGTTAAGAAATCTATGTGTTTATTCCTCATTTCTCAACTTCTGGAGTATAAGACTATGCCATTTAATTCATTCTGTGCTATCTCAGGGACTCTCATTGAAGGTTCCTGTCTTTACTGTCCTGTAGAAAATTAGAATACTAATATTTATCACATGAGCTGTTTGATCACTCATGAAGCTTAAGGACTGGATCTATAACTTTGGCATTACATTGAATTCAGGTTCACCAAACTATAACAACGGACTTGAAGTCAAAGCCTGTGTTTGTAAACTGGACCAATCAGCCAGAGACTGCCTGATGGAGTCATGGGGACAATGTGGAACATGAAGTTTTAAGCCCTTCTCATCTTCCACAAGAGGAATCCCAGGATACAGCATGTCCCGTGACCTTGTAGAAGGCTGGGAATGTCCAGGTCAGAAGCCGCAGCTGGCCTAGGAGGGCTGCCAGAATTTCTGGGCCACTGATGCATTCAGAATAGGAAAAAAGGGAACATTGGAGGGGCGCATGGCCAGGGGCAGGGGTGGGGAGCTGAGAGAGTCTTGCACTGATTCTTTTTGATTGGTGTGTTCATTTAATCTGAAAATTTCTGAGTCACTTATGCTAAATGTATTTTCTCTTTAATGAATTCTTGGTTTGTCTAAGAATGTACTTTGTCTACCATAAATAATCTCATACAGTTACTACACAAAATTTACTTTTTTTACCCAAAGAACAGACACTCGCCTTTGGGCTTGTTTCCCTGATGTATAATTAAATCAAGGAGACCATTTCTGCAGCAATTAAGTACTTTCTATCACTTTCTGTGAGCCTGCAGTTAAGACATCTGATTCTTAAGGAATCTTCTCCCCACCCCACCAGGTCATTGGGATGTTCTGTGTCCTGTCAATTTTCTTGGTTCTCTCAATTTTGGTTCTCCTTAGGCCTACTTTCATCATGTTTGTCACTGTCTATAGAGGGTCACAACTGCAATAATAAAATCCAGGGACTGGAGAGATGGCTCAGCAGTTGAGAACACTGGCTGCATTTCCAGAGAACCCAGGCAGCTCACAACTGTCTATAGCTCCTGTCCCAGGGGATCAGACACCCTCACACAAATATGCATGCTGTCAAAGTCACCAATGTTCATAAAATAAGAATAAATTATTAATAAATAAATAAAAACCATTCAGAGTGTTAAAATTATGAGTATTATTGTTTTAAAGCTGTGGTGACTTTTATTTTAAAATAAAAGGACACCAGGGAACCACACAGTGCATATAGATACATACAGGTAAAACATTCATATACTTAAAGTAAAATTAAATGTCTTAAAGCTCATCCAACAAACAAAAAGTGTTTTTATAAATTAGAAATTGACAAATGGTAGGATGTGTCCAGAATAGATGTGTATTAGAGTAGCTTGAAAAGCATGTATATGTGTGTATGTGTATGCACATGTATGTGTATGCACATGGGTGTGTATGTGTATGCACATGGGTGTAATGTGTATATATATATATATATATATATATATATATATATATATATATACGCACATGTGTGTATATGTGTATGCACATGTGTGTATGTTCTTAGCTGTGTTACATAGTAAGTATTCCTATTCCTCAGCCTTTGCTACAATCAAATTATACAGCAAACCACCCCAAAATTTAGGAGTAAATAACAAGAATTTATGTTTTGCAGTCCCTGGGCAGATGAGTTGGACACTCTCCTTCAAGCTAAGACCTGAGTCTGGCTCTCAGATCTCAGCTTCTTTCAAACAGCTTCAATATGACATTCTGTGCTTAGCTCTGTGGAGTTGTTGCTACCTTCAGTTGACTTTCTGATTCTTACTGAAGTAAAAGCAAGTGTCAGGCATAGCCTTAGTTACATTACAATTAGTCTCTGCCCTCAATGGCTCGAAAGAAATTTATTCTAGCTCTATTCTGACTGAAAATGGGTTAGATTATGGTTTAGTCTGTGTTTTCTAGAGGAACAAAAGCAAAAGAACAGATATATACCACAAAGATGATTTATTAGGTTGGTTTAGTGCATTGGGTAGTGCGACAGTGGCTATCAGCTGGGGAGACTGAGAACTCAACAATCACTCCCTTCACAAAGCTGGATGCCTTAGCAATCACGATCTGATGCTGAAGGACTAGAAGATTCCTAGGTAGCCACCAGTCTTCATTCTATGTGAGAAGTATGAAGAAGCTGAGTCATGATGGCAGCAGTGGCAGCAGTAGAGTAGATGCATTCACCTGCACAGAGTGAAGGCAGGTAGGCAAAGCAGCACTGTGGCTCCTCCAGACCACTTTCTATCTGGGCCACCATCAAATGGCACTGCCCACGATGGAAGAGGGTCTCCCATATTCAGCTAGTTATTCTGGAAAATTCCCACAACAGATTGGCCTACAGGTGTGTCTCTTAGTCATTCCCAGATCTAAACAGGTTGACAATCAAGATTAACATCATGGACCACATGGCTAAGTATCTCCAGTGGAATATGGGCAGAGATGGTGTATATCACTCCAAAACAGCAGATTCCAAAGCCTGTACTTTTGCTACAGTTTATCTCCCCACTCAAAGCTGAAGGTTGAGGAAAGCCATAAGGTGGGAGGAGTCTGGGTCACTGCAGACCATGTGGATGGCTTCTTATAAGCCATCAACAAGCACTGAAAAGTTAACTTTCATGGCTGTTTTATATGGCAGTTATTAAAGGCTGATTGTCCTGTCATACCAGAGCAGGGCCAGACAGTATGGCAGTCACTGGGACTAGATGTTAATTAGGCAAAGTTGGAAAAGTCCTTTCAACCTCCCTCAGAGCATTCAGCTGAAGAGATCGGCCATGGTAGCTGCAGAAGTCCTCCTGGCAGCACACTCAGCCCACAGCTGGTGATTGTCAAGGACTGGGCCTTTGTGATATTTGGGCATCCTACATCCACACTCTTTGACTACATTTCCTTCTCCATCCATGAGGGCCTTTCTTTGAGCAGAGGAGTGTAGAGATTTTCCTTGGATGCCTGTGGATCCTCTGATCCCCAATGGAGTGAGGCTCGCTCGCTCCTTGTTAGTGCCTCAGTTCACCCTTTCACAAAACCTGAAGCATTATTGGAGCTCTTGACCTTTATTACAGACCAGCACAGGCACCAGCCACACTTGTGCAAGTAGGTAGAATGTGCCCCCCTGAGAAGGATGATCATTAATCATATCTTGACCCAGTTTCAAACCAAGGCTTTAGGGGGTGGTGTGGACATCTCTACTAAAGAGCATCCTCCTGCATCTGTAGACTAGTCCAAGGCCAAGGATGGGTGAGAAGGAAGAAATCTTACTCCTGCACCCAATAGCTTTCACTCCTCTGCTCAGACTCTTATTCTTGCTCTTACCCCTCCCTCTTTCTCTCCCCTCCATTCTTTTTCTCCCTTCCCTTCCCCTCTGTTTCCCTCCCTTCTTCTCCCCTTTCCTCCCTTCTCCCCTCCCTTCCTCTCCTCTCTCCTCTTTTCCCAACATAAGTCCCCTTATGCAGTTGCTTCTGCCCTCTAGCTAGCACAGCATCTTTGGTAGAATGACTCCGTGCTCATGCACTCTCTGCAGGCCACACCAAAACTGCTTCTGCTCCTCCAGTTAGAGCAGGCTCCTGCCCTCTCCTTGGGTTTATGCTTCTTACCTCTCATTAGCAGAGTTCAATCCCAGCCTGCACATGGCCTCTATGCCACCCACCTGGTATTTTCTCCTTTGTTCTCTCAGACACACCTTTATACTGCCGGACTGTCTCCTTTTAGAGCCCATGAATCCAGTTTGGTAGTCCCAGGCATGAGAGGGAGAGCTCTTGGAGCGCCACAGATGTCACCACAAGCAAGAGTCTCCTTGACACCCACAGAGGGACAGGAGATACTCTGCTGTTGGAAAGGACACTTTATTTTGAGTCTTCCCTCCCAGTGACTGACAGCCGCTGGCATTGAAAGCTGGAAGGATGGGGGTGGCGGGGCATGAAAAAGTGCAGAGGAGAGAACACAGCAGAAAGCTTATTAACCTTTCCAAGAGGCTTGTGATTCAAGCTTGCGGAGCTTAACATTTTTTTTCCTCTTCCAATTATTTTAATGATGCTGCAGAAAGTCTGAAGTTCTGTGCTAAGGCTCTGTTGCTGCCACTGTCCTAACTGATCACATGGTAACATTCCAACCCAGGCTGGGTCACCCCTGTAAGAAAAATCAGCTTGGGAAAACCACTCCTACTGCTCAAATGCCTCTCCCCCCTCTCCCCCTCTCTGCCCTCCCTCCCTCTTCTCCTCTCCCTTGCCTCTCTGTCTCCCTCTCCTCTCCTCCTCCTCTTCCTCCCTCTGAAAAAAGGGCTCCTTTTAAAAGAGTTCTGCAGCTTAAGTCTTAGGTGGGAAATTTGCTTCAGAGTTTATAAGTTATTTTTTTCATCCACATTCATCAGTTCTCTCAAAAAAAGTTCTGCTCACTCCAAATGGCAGTTATTTGACTCTAATTCAAACTGGTCTCTGTCATTTCCATCTGGTCACATCTTAATAATCTTAATCTCAATAATAGGGGAATATATCAAACACATTTGTTGCTAAAGAAACGAGTCATATATGTCAGCTCATCAATCATAATTGTTTTTTTCTTTCTTAGTTTTAATATATTCATCATTTCATTTTTGAGCAGGAAAATGAAACTATGCACAAAATTTAAAGTTGACTACTATTGTCTGTTCTTAGAACCCAGATGCAAACATAGCCATATTCAGATAGAGACATGTGAGGCAGGTGCAGGGGTGTTTAGCTGATGTTTTAGCAGGAGAAGACAGGGCTGGAGAGGAAAGGAGGCAGGGAGCTTAGAAGTTATGCTCCACCCCCAGTGCATTTCCCTAGACTTACTGCTAGATTTTCAGTAACATACCACAAACGGCAAGGCACAGTACACCAGTGATAGAGGAAAGGATAGCCAGTCCCTCTTTTCGTGTGTGTGTGTGTGTGTGTGTGAGAGAGAGAGAGAGAGAGAGAGAGAGAGAGAGACAGAGAGACAGAGAGACAGAGAGACAGAGAGACAGAGAGACAGAGAGACAGAGACAGACAGAGACAGACAGAGACAGAGAGACAGAGAAACACATACATGTTCTCCCTTAGACAGGGTCTTGTGCTTTTATAGTGCACATTGAGCTTAATCTCAATATTCCCCTATTTCCGCCTCCCCAAATCTTTGATTCAGGCATGTGCAACCATGCTTTATACGTCTCCAGTATGTAGGATCATAGATTTTTCCAAATTGAACATAGTTGAGCAACAAGCAGCAGCCTAGAACCTTCCAAAGAAGGCATTCAAACATTCAGACACCCCAGAGATAACCTTAAGGTCCTCTTCCAGTAACTAACCAAACTCTAGTGTGACCTAAACTCTATCGTTATAGACTACCATGCTTTACACCTATCCTGCCCATTTTGAATTCCATGAATTTAATCATAGAGTGCACACTTGAACTAGGCTTCTTTACCTTGGTATTTGGTTTGGAATCTCCCTATTCTGTTCTGAAGGGTATTCTGTTTCTGCTTTCCACAGTGCATTTTTTCTCCTGATCGAAGTTTGGAAACCTCCACAGCTGATCTCTACCCTTCAGGCAATGTCCAAGAGTCCCAGAGGACCCTTGTCCTGGCCAGTGCTTGCTCTTCTCAGTGCTTACTTATGCTCTTCAGTGAACTTTCCTGTAAGCTGACTGCACACACGCCACACCTCCTTGTTTTCATTTCTGTGCAATTTCCACTCCTCCCTTAGCCTCGCCAGAGCCAAGCCTGTCATCGAGTCTTCCATGTAGGAAGAAGACTTTCTTCTCTACTGCTGTTCCCCCAGTATGTCCCCCCACCCTCCTCCACGTTCTGAGTTTTGTGTAACCCATGCATGTTGCTATCTCACTTGTACCTGGAAAGGCACCAGGTAGAGATTTGTTCTATTGCTGCCATGTTGCTCTTCCATTTCAACCAGAGGCAGAGTTCCCCCAGGATAGCACACAACTCTTCAGGCTCCTTTGTACACACAAACCCACCAATCCCACTTCAGAGAAGAGTGCACCAGGCTCCCATCGCTCTATGCTTTGTAGTTTTCGTCAAGTCCCTCTGATGTCTTGTAGTTTTAGTGTCAATACTTAATACTGATTAAAACCACTCTAAAAGTTAAATAGGATAGGATGTTGAGTGATATGACTACAATAAAGAACCAAGTCCTTAAGATTAGGGTAGGGCTGTTTTTCAGTTTCCGACCTGTGGTAATTATTTTGCTCATCGATCTGACCAAACACTTGACAAGAGGCAAGTTAAGGAAAGAGGGGATTTATTTTCGCTCATGGTTCGAAAGGATTAGTCTATCATAGGGAAGGTACAGTACTGGATGACTCAAGGTAGTGGAAGTGTATTGACAGCCATTTGGTCACCTCTTAGGAGACAAAGAAAATGAAGTGGTGATAGGGTCTCTCTCTGTAAAACTCCAGCCCCACTCCTCCCCAGTTTCCCACTTGCTCCATATAGGCTCAAGCTTCCAAAGGTTTCATAACCCACTAAAACAGTGAACCAGGCATTCAAAACCATGAGTCTGCTGGGAACAGAGTAGAGCGAAGCATAATGGCGCCTACCAGTGGGGTTCTTAGGAGTGGGAAAAGTTTATCTGTGATGTTGAATCTCCATTTTTACATTCATAAGATGAGGAAAAGAAAGCTGGAGAGATGGCTCCATGTTTAAGAGCACCTGACTGCTTTTCCAGAGGTCCCCAGTTCAATTCCCAGCAACCACGTGGTGGCTCACCACCATCTGAAATGGAATCTGATTCCTTCTTCTGGTGTGCATGAAGACAGAACACACAAATACATAAAAATACATGAATAAGTAACATTTTATTTTTTTAAAAAAAGAGGAAAGGAACACTATAGTGAGGATCCAGCAGGATACCACAGAGAAAGGAAGGGGAGATGAGTGAAACCAAGTACTGATGTCTTCCCATTGACCTGAGCGGGGAGGGGGCACTGGGAGGGGGCAGTGGGAGGGACATAAAATGAAAAATAAAACAACAACAAATATTAAAAGAAAAAAAAAAGGTTAACTTCTTTCTCTGTGTTTTTTGCAAAGATTTTAGTGTCTCAGACTTGAAATTTAAAATGCTTCGTAGATCTTTATTTTGGTCTAGCCATGAATGGCTTTCCTTATCTGTTTCTCTGGAGTCTAGCAGTATCCTACACGGGGTTGTAACACTTGAAGTAATTTTCTTTCTTTCTTCCTTTCTTCCTTTCTTTCTTTCTTCCTTCCTTTCTTTCTTTCTTTCTTTCTTTCTTTCTTTCTTTCTTTCTTTCTTTCTTTCTTTTCAAAAACGAAACTTTAAAAAATGCAATTGAGGAGCATGTCTCCTCTACAGTTGAATTAGAGCTCTTTGTAGTGAAACCTTTGGCCCAAGGCTCATCAGTAACTTTTTATATGATCTCCATCAATTTTATCTTCTCATCATACCAAGTCCAGAAAGACACCTAGGGTAGCTGAGGCAGGCAACTCTCTGCCGCCATGGATGTGATTATGGCCTGGACAACCTGCTTCAAGAATGGTACTGGGGAAGGTGAACAAAGGAGGCAGTTTGTAGCAGGGCTTTCTAGTTCTTTCCTGGAAGATTTGGGCATAATTTTCAGAGGCTAACGGAAGCTGGCGAACCACACACTGACTCTGACCCTTAAAATGACGCAGGGTTGGAAAGGACGACTCAGATTTTGTTCTTCTTGAGTATTGCTGTATAATGCCAGCCTAGGTTGGCTCGTCCAAAAGCAATTTGGCAGGTCGCCAGTTTGTTTCCTCTGATAGCCCGGAACTGGAGGCAGGGTTACCAAACAATTCCAGCTGGCTTGGCTTCTAATATTAGTATCTCAGAATGGTTCCTTGGCCTTCAGGCTGGATTTAGTGGTCAAGAGTCTATTAGACTTCCTTTTCTCTTTGCTTTAATTCCCCGCCAATTGCAATGGAACCACAGCATAATACAGCTAAATGTATTATAGACATTTTTATACTACAGCTAAACCATAAAATAGAAAATTTAAATGTTAGTTTGATAAGAAGATAACATTTACAAAGTGATTCCCACTTAGACTTGTTGTCCTAGGTGTGATGGGTGTATAGGGAGAAGAGCTGTGGAAAATGCAGTTTGTGGCTTTCTGAGGTTTTACCGTTTAACCGTGCATCAAGAAGAGGTGGGATTATTACCTCCTCTTCAGAGGTAAGAAGACAAAGGCTTGGAGATTGCCATTAATAACTTGTTCAAGTTCATGCCATGGGCACTGAGACTCAGATATTTAGTTTCCTTTAACTTTTTACCCGCTTTTTCCCACTTCATTTCTCTTTGATTTAGAATCTCACAACAATTATCTCTTTCCCTCTCACATAGACCTCGTACATGGAACCCTGTCACAAACCATTTGGTGCCAGGTTTGACCTTGTCAAACCCTTTCTGTATGGCTCATGACAGCTTCCTGAACCTCGGGTGCTTACAGCCAGCCACAATTCACTCATTCGAATGGCTTGTCTTATTTAAACAAAATCTACATCTGCTTGGGCCAATGTGCTGTCTGATTGTGCACTGCTCTTCTCAACTCCGTGCCTGGTGGTGCAGATTTCATAGCTTGGCCTGAGCTGTGGTGGGAGTGTTCTCACAGCAGAAATTGCCAAAAGCTATAGATCAGAAGTTCCATGGCGGCTTGCCTCTTGCTGCACTCACAGACAACTGTGAGAACGTGTGGGCACAGTGCTGTGTTACCTTGATGTGTTGATTCTGCCCTGTGGGGCTCACAGAAGGAAGCAACCTCTTCTTCTCTCTTAGCCCCTCAAAGATTTCAGAACAAAAACTTTTCGACATGCTACCTTTCTAGCATAGCTGCAGAGAGACCTGAATCAGAGTCTTAAGTTGGTACCTTGCAAATAGTGTAACTTCAGATAAACTATTTAATCTCTCAAAGCTTTAACTTCCATAATCAAAATATGGATGATAAAAAGAAACTCCTTAAAGTTGATGTGAGATTCACCAAAGAAGACAGATGGAACATATAAATTCTGGTCTGTAGGGAGCAGTTAATTAAATTCAACAAGTACTGATTTTTATCATAGTGCCAGAAGCTAAGTAGCCTAAACAAAGGACTTGACTATAGGGAGTTTAATGCTCAGACTGTGTGCAGCAGAGGGAAACTAGCTAGACAGTTAGGAGAACGGATGAAAGATACTGAGATGCCAGTATCTATGGGCAACAAAGAACTATGACCACCTAAGATATGACCTGCCCAAGAATGGAAGGAAATGGCAGTGCCCAGAGTGATAACTTCTCACTGACTGAACCTGCCAGATTCCAAGAGATCATTGATTATTTCTCCAATATCAGCATTTATACAGAATTTTGTAATCATTAACAAAGTTGTTAAGGAGAGTGCCATTCCTTCTTGAAAAGCTATTTCCAGAAAGTATTTCTTATAAAAATGCAGTTGGGTAGGTCATATGAATCTCAATGGTTTGATCAAGGAGTTCTTAAGCTGGGTGAGTTGCCACATCTTTGAAGTCTTCATCAACATGGCCATCATAGAATAAAGGTGAATATGATCATGATCCTCAAGTTATTGTGTTTACATTGTAGATTGTCAGTGTCAAACTCAGTGTCATTTACACTGTTCTATTATAAATAACTCTAACACAGACATAAAATGCAATGCTTGTAACATCCATGCACGTGATAGGTGCATGAATGGCTCCAGTGTAAAACTGTTATTTTTAGAATGTGTGCATGTTACATAGTCATCTGTTTCCTAAGCCCAATACCACTGTTGGTACAATACATATTTATTTTTCATATTATTCTCTATTAACAAAATTCATTATGAGTGGGTTAGCAAGAACAGTGGATTCTGTTGGCACAATTATCTCTTCCAGGAGGGACAGCCCACTGCTTTGGGGCATAAGTATCACTCTGATGAAGTATCCTGGATTGTCCTGATGCTGTTTGTATTCTGATGTTAATTCTGCTTCTCTCTCTCAAGAGAGAGAGAACATTAAATTAAGTGAGAAGATGTATATTTTTGCAATGATAAGCATACAGAACCTACACTAGAATGTTCTAGAAGCTACCAAGAAGTTGGTTTTGGGAGGACAGTCCTAGATCCTTATACCTGTGTTTCATAGTCACTTCTTCTCAAGCATAAACAATATACACTCTCAAACTACTCATGCATGCTCCTCCTGTCTGCTTACACCATCGTGCCCCTTCTTGACACCCAGTCTGTGTACAGATGGCCTAGCTCATGGCTTGTGCATTTTGCCATTGGTATATGAAACTATCTCCATAATGATATTGCTATTTCACTAACCTGAAATTTATGGATTCAAAGTCGAATTTAGGGAAGAACATTTTGAAAGCCTGTATCACACATGATCTGCATCACACAATCTCTGTATTCCAGAGGCCTCCTTACTACTGTAGAAGCCAATGTGTAAGTATTCACCTAGTTTTCAATGAGAGCAACACAATGTTTTCTAAATGCTAGGGAATGTCTTTGGCATCGGGAGGCTCCTCGTGCCCTGGAGAAAACCCATCTGCTTTATTTGTCACTCCGTGGCTAAAGGCTCCCCAACCCATATGAAGAACTGAGGGCCAAAATATCCTGCTCCAGCTTATGGCTTTTCAAAGCACCTCTGGGGCTACTGTTCCTGGAAGGGACTTTTCATGGCCTGTGATACCTAAGCCCTTTAAAGAAACAAGGTGAACTCTGAAATTAGGAGCCATGCACACTAATGAGCAACTCCTTCAGGCCAGCCCTGGGGCTAGATCTCACTGCTCAGTAGACCGATAGCTTATAGCCCAAACCTCCCTCTCCTTCCCCTTCCTCTTTCTCTACAGCATTTAATGGGGACATAAGGTCCTGCAGTGGTCTGCAGGTTGGACACAGATCTGGTATCTGAGACGGGCTTCATCCTGTTTTCTGCACCTATGTCTTTCAGCTTCTGATGTTAATGTTTTTAAACCAAAAAATGGTAAGTTTGAACTTTTGGCCCTTGACCCCTCTATTACCAAGAGGATGCTGTCCTTGACTTTGCAAGGAGCCAATTTCCTGCCCTCTCCAAGAGTATCTACCTCATGGAAAGATACACAAGTGCCTTCTCTTGACAACAAGCTCTATTGCCAGAGGTTGTGCCCGGGGAACTCTCTCATGTTAAGGCATACATTGCCCTGACAGCTAGAGTTCAGCCTACTTGGTTCATATGCTAAGGATATCCCAGAGTCAGAGGGTTAGAATTATTACTTTATGTCTTTCCTTCTGCTTGAAAAAAAGAAGAAAATTAAAAAAACCTGCTTTTATAATAAACAGAAAGCAGCATTACGTTATTGACCTGAAAATAAAAAAGCAAATGCTTATTAAAGTGTGTTGGTCACTGTGTGTTAGAGGACAGGAATTCCTGGTGACGCAATGTGCTTTATCCAGAAACTGAGGACAGAAAACCTTTTCATATGTGCTAAGTCTGCAGCTGCAATAAAGCCACCGCGTAAACAAATCCTCTTTGACTGCTAGGTCCCATCTTCCCTGCTGAGGAGCACGGCATGGCTTGACAGACCCAGATTCTAGATCCAGCATCCAAAGTGATGTTGTAAAAGCAAATAAAGTGGGTGACAGGAGCTGATGGCTAGGAGGTGCTTGGTGGTCCTGAGCTCCAGTACAAAGCCTATCAGAGAAGAGTCACTAGTAGAAAGGTGAGTGTCTTGTTAAATCCTGTAGTGAGAGTCACTTCTTCAACTGATCAGTGAGTTTTGGTTCCACATGCCCCATGTGTACTTAGCAGACAGAGTAATGTATGCCTTAACATAAGGCAGAGTTTCCAAGGTACAACGTATAGAAAACAATATGGTTAAGAATCCTAGAATGTAGATGTAAAAGAACATGGCTTCACCTAAGCAGTTGACTTGGCTCTTGTATGGGAATATTTAAATGAGCAAGTGGATGTACCCCTTCTTTATCAAAAGCATGTTACCTGGTGGGAAAAATCAAAGCAGATGTGCCTGTCATAATAACACTCCTTCCTAATTCAGGTAAATGGCACTTTTTCAGTATGAGTGTGACGTCAGTCGAACTAGGCTGTTCGTTTCTATCATGGGTCACAGATAAGAAAGTACTGCTCGGGGTGGGCGGGTATCTGTGAGGGTCCAGTTAGGAAAACAAGACATTCTAGTACTTCAAACAGAGAGCATTAATGCAAGAGACTTGAGTCGAGGGTGGGAGGGAAGGAGTCACAGCAGGGACAGTGAGGCAGCCCAGAGATTGCAAATAGCAAGAATCAGTTAACACCTCGAAGGTTAACAGAAAATGCTTTTTACCAGGGCCAGAGTCTGGATGTGAACTCTGGAAGGAACCACCATTTGGAGGTATTCTCATGAGAAAGTGAATCACGGAGAAGGCACCATGGCCAGCGAGCTGGAGAACAGAGCTGAGACTGACAGCTCCGTCTGACCAGCTCCTACCTCCAGTATTTCCACAGAACCTTCCTCTGGGTGAAGCTGCCAGGCCTAGGTGAGCAGGTTCCAGATCAGAACATCAGAAGCCCATTCAGTATCTCAGAGACTATGTACTTCTGTATTTACATTCGCTCACTGAGCTAGCTTTTGAGTGGACTTTGACCAGGAAGTTCTAGCACCATTTTTAAAAACAAAGTTTTATTTTCAAATCGACTAAAAAGGCAGTAATAGCCAATAGGGCTGTGGTGTGTTAGCCACTCACCCACCTGTCAATTAGCTGGTTTGGTCTCTTTTCCAATCAATGTCTCTCCATTCTTCTCCCACATGTTCTCTGCTGACCCCTCTCTTGACTTCTTTTTCTGAATTTTAGCATCAGGACTATCCAGTAAACAGGAATGATGACTTCATGCGTTTTTATAACCTAATCCCTCAGAGGGTGAGACAAGAAGGGGGCGGGGGAAGAGTCCACGCTGGTAACTATTTTAGACTTGTAAATTTTATAAGTTCAAATATGTGAGTGTTAGGACATGAGTAGGGACACAAGCACAGCAAACGCCGGGGATGTAGGAGGGGGAAATACTAGCAAAAGAAGTATTTTGGAAACTTCTTTTCTCTTTCCTTCGGTCTGAACCACTCAAGTTCATCAGAGCTTTAAGAACCCTTTCAGTGACGGCAGAGGGGACTCTGCTCTTTACAATCCAAAACCAGAAGTGGTTGGATCTGAACCATCTTTAGCGGGATCTGCTCCTGAGCCTGTCGGACAGACCCATCTGCAAGGGTCAAGTGATTTAATTAGCCAGCGGGGTGCCCGGTGCTTTCTTAGTGGAAGTATTTAACAAGAATTATCATATTGACTCCTTAGGCAGCTGAGAAAGGGAGCTGACATAAGAACATACTGATGGAGCTACCAGGCATCACTTCTCTCAGTGAGGGCACAGAAGTTGAAGTTACAGTCCTGAGGGTGTGCTATGAAGCATGGGACCAGGCAGGCTAGTTCTGGTGCCTGCATTATTGAGTAGGAAGCTGTTCTGCATCTCCAATGCGGCAGCCGAAAGGCAGGGAGAGCTATGGCATGGCACGCAGAACCCCAGGAGCGAGCAAGCGTCCCAGCGAACAAGGCAGGACCTGCCTGGCCTTTGATGATGTGGCCTTAGAAGTCACTGAGTGTAACTTCTGCTTTAATCTCCCAGTCACAGCAGTGACAGGCCCTCTCACATGTGGGAGGGGTGGTAAAGTGTAAAAGATTTGTATTCAGGCTTTGATTCCCTCACAGTGAACAAAATACTAGCGCCAATAACTTCAATATATGATATTCCGTAGGGTGGGTTGGTTTTTATTTGTTGAAATGACCTTATGACTTCCTGTACTTGGTCTTCATTTATTTACGGTAGGAAATAGTCTTAGGCAGTGCTCTGCTACTACTGGTATTTTGACACCTCCCTTAACTCTGACAGCCTTCTAAATGGCATCTAACAAGACTTGCCTGGACTCAAGTTAACCAATGCAGTTTTACCAACACAGGACATGATCTGTTACCTGAATTCAAAACACATTGCTAAGCCTATTTTCTTTAAATTCCCCTGGATTTTTGTCCCTTGTGAATATTACCCAATTGCCAAGTTTATACTTTAGACTTCCAGATACTTTTGAGCAATAGCGCAATACTCAGTAAAGAATTATAAACTATTTTTGGTAAGGGGTGTGTGTGTGTGTGTGTGTGTGTGTGTGTGTGTGTGTGTGTATGAATTGTCTTCAGAGAGAAATGTTGGTTCTCTATGTTAATATCACTGAAAGTCATTGCTAAAATCTTTTAAATACACATTCAGTTTAGGATCCTGATGACTGACAAAAAAGTTCAGTTGAAAAATATTGGAAAACAACTTCATTTCCCCAGACTTCTGGTTTTTAATAAAATCTGAATTTGTGACCAGTCTTGCTTTCATAAAAAACAGCTTCTGTGACTACCATAATTAGACAATCCAATGATATTTCTTTATGATACATCCCAACGGAATAATTTGATTAGTACCTGAAGAAAAGCTTCCTTCTCTGTTGTGGCCTGCAATAACAATACAGGAGAGATTGTCTGATTCATCCACTCACCTTCACAGCGGAGTTAATCTTAACTATGTGGCTAAATGCCAGGCTGGCCCTTTCCTTTCACACCATAACACACCCAAGCAAAAGACAGCCCTGCAATGTGACAGTTCACCTTTCCCTCCTCCGTTGTTCTTCCTTCGATTGTACAGCCAGCTATGAAAGGAGACATCCATAAATCCATCTTTATTACTTTAGGATGCGTCAATAGGAAATCCAATCCAATCAGTTTGGCAAGAATGCACAAACCTGGTCCTTGGGTTGGCTGTGCATAGTATGTCTGGACAGAGATGACAAAGCTGATCTCAGCAGAAAGCTGGTTTTGCCCTCTTCAAAGTGAGCATGTAGTTTATGAAGAACATGACCTGACTTTGATTTATCTTAGATAGGAGACCTAGACATGGACACTAGGATTTAAATCCCATTTCTATGACTTGGACCTGAAGGGTTTGGGGATATGCTACTTAATCACTCTGGACTTTTTATTAATCCTCTATAAATGCCTATTCTTCAATATTATTTTTTTAAAAAAATCAAATGACTTAGTTTATGGTCAGAGGAATTGATACAATCTAAGTGCTCAGAAAATGTCACTACCATTGATTCTATAGTAGGCCTCTGTGATTCTTAATATCTCTTTAATGTAAATCGGCTTTCTACCATCCCTGTAAAAAGTAAAATAGACCCTACCTCCAAGACAGTAGTCTGATAGATAGCCTTGGGAACCCACTTGTCGATGGCCATTGCCAGCTCATACAGATATCCTTCCACGGTTTTAAGAAGACCCTGAAATACTGCCTAGCAGACAAATGTGAGGCATGCGTAGTTTGAAGGGAAATAAAGGAGTGAAATAAAATACTAAGCCTTTTAAAAAAAGGAATAAAAATGAAAAACTATACATACTACCAAACATGGGAAAAGGGAAGGCACACTTCTCAAAGGGACAAAGCCAGATTGAAGGGAAGCTGCAGACCCTGGCATCCCTTCTCCATCTCCCAGAGGCCCTCCTCACTTCTAACAGTGCCTCTAACAGAGGAAAGGCTGGAGCAGGTGTGAGACAGGGCAGTGAACACATGAAGAACTATACAGACTACAGAAGACAAGCAGAGATTCCATGTACATACTATAAGAAAATAGTGCCTGGGTGAAAAATGTTTGAACTAGTAAAACTATTCAATATTTTATGTCATGTATGCTAGGAAAAACTAAATTAGTGATGACAAGCACAGATATGTCCTGTAACAGTGTAACTTTGAAGATCATAATAATGTTCTAGGGGATGGAGATATAAAAAATAAATTGATCTAGACTTCTTGACAGCACTACCTATTGCTGAAGGGTAGAGCAACACCTTCCTGTTAGGAGGGGATGGTGGGAGGGATGTAAAAGTTTTAAGCAAACTGAGACATATATGCCTAAGGTCAGACAAACCAATGATGAAAAGTCCAAAGCTGTAAGTTGTTACGATTAAATTAGTTAATATTTATTAAAGAGTTTATGGCAATGTATGCCATATTAAGTATATTGTATAAATGTTAGTTAATTTATTTTATAAAAGTTCATGAAATATAATGAAATCTATTCCAGCAGGATAAGTCAAGAAGACTGAGGTGGCTGCACTGCATTTACACACACAAGGAAGAGTGACTGGGCTCACACACAGAAGGCTGAGGGCTGAGGTGAGTGGTTAGGCTTACACACAGAGAAGGCCAAAGGACGATGTGCACACACAGAAAGCTGAGGTTTGTATACAGGGCTTACACACCAAGCACTAAGATTAACATGATGTGGGGATACAATGACAAGAGGTTCATTTTTCATGTTTTATTAATCATTTTATTTGTTTACATTTCAAATAATATCCCCTTCCCATTTTCCCTTCCACACCCCCCACACCATCCCCCCTCCCCATTGCCTCTATGAGGGTGCTCCTCCACCTACTTACACACTCACTCCCACCTGACTGCTCTAGCATCCCCTACACTGGGGCATCAAGCCTCCTCAGGACCAAGGGCCTCCCCTCCCAGATAAGGCCATCCTCTGCTACATATGTAGCTGGATCCATGGATACCTCTGTGTATACTCTTTGGTTGGTGAGTTAGTTAAGGAGAAGCCAAACCATAATAACCTCAGACACACTTGTGCTGCGGCGCACTATCCAAGCAATAAACATAACTGTCAAAGAGGCTCAGTTCCTCTTGTGGTTTAATTCAAGGTGGACATGAGAGAAACAAAATGGTGGGGTTGGTATTTTCAATTTTTGATGAGAGCCTGAAGCATGGAGACAACTCATCTGAAACCTATCCCCTATCTAAAAAGATCCTGTGTGTTTATTGTTGAAGACACAGGAGGCCCTGTGGGAAGGAAGCTTGGACATCACAGTCATCACCATGGGAAAATCCACTCCTAACACAAGTGAGGAGATCACTGTGAAAGCTAGCCACAGAGCTTTCCTCTGTGGGTCTGTCTGCTACTTCAGGGATGTTTGGCTGTGCAAACTGAGAAACTCAAAGCCACTCTGAATTCGGAGAGGAACATTGGAGATTCCAGTGGCCCCCTCCCTGGTCCTTTTTCAAGAAGCGAACGGTGTGATCTATGTCCTCTCCCAGTCTGTTCTTGGCCCCCTTCTTTGCTTTCCTCTGCAGTTTTTCAGGACCAATAGACAACTTCTGTGTTTTTCCAGATAAACAGCTGACTCAAGGGGCAGACTTTGTGATACATGGCCCCATATCATCATTACAGTAACCCCAGAACACTTAATGAGTTCAAAATAGACTGAATCCTGTCCCCTGACATTTTCTTATAATTGTATGTGATATATACATAACACAATTGTAAAATCATTTTTAGTTTCACCTTTAAATGATTATAGACTCCATCATCATTCCATTCATCAGCATATCAAAAATATCCAAGGATCATGAGTCTATATGTTTTCTGGGGATTTAATACTTTATTTGCCAAAAAAAGAAAAAAGAAAGAAAGAAAGAAAGAAAGAAAGAAAGAAAGAAAGAAAGAAAGAAAGAAAGAGAGAAAGAGAGAAAGAGAGAAAGAGAGAAAGAGAGAAGACATAGAAACACTCAACTGGTTGAATCAATGCCAAATTAGTAAAAAATCACTGGAAAGCAAATCTATTGCTAAGATTAATTTTCAAAATGTTTAATCATATTTGTTTTCCTTATTGGTCTTCTGACTGTTGCCATTCCCAGGTCATACAAAATATTGTCCAGCTGTTAGCATTTTATACATGTGTATGGGGTCTTTTGTTAGTGAATTATTTAAGCACAAATGGCTCCCTAAGGTGGAGCCTGCCTGGTGAAAGGCCTTGGCTTCCCTTTGAAGACATGTTTACTGCTGCTGTGAATGGCTTTGAAGGAACAACTGTAAGAACTTCATCATTGACCCTTGTGGAAATTGAGTTTGGATTTGGGAACACAATGCGGTCTTCCCAAGAATCCATTCTGTGCGTTTATTAGCAGGGTGTGCTCCTGCATTTTGTATACCAGGTTGCTCCAACTTGCTCTTCACCCCTGTGTTAAGGTCCATCCAATTTTATCTTTTCAATTTCTTCCAGCCTTTCCCTCTTACACTGCTGCTGAGGGCAAACTCCCCATCTCGTACTTAAGCAATTACAACCTTTTAATTTGTCTTCACCTGTAATCTGGCTCTATTCCAAGCCATCATGCCCACTTCTCCCTTCAAGATTTTTTCTCACGAGCAAAAAAAGCTGATCCTATGGGGGAAAGACCAAATTCCTTTGCCCAGCAAAATGCTGGCACTTCTCTCCCCTCTTCCCATCTTCCGTCCAGTCACACTTAATTGCAGATGATTTCTTTAATGCTTCTTGATGTTTCATGCCTTTCTGCCTTTACCCCTGCTGTTCTTCCTGCCTGGAATTCCCTTCCCTACCCCTGTGTGTCTGCCAAACACCTGCTCAATTTTCATGATCCAATTCTAGGGTTGCATCCTCCCAGGAAAGCTTCCCTGACCTTCAGGTGAAGGTGGTAACTCTATTCTTGGCACAGTTTCTGGGCCATGTATAAACTTCTTTTTGGTTGATTTGTCAAATTGACATGTTTGACTTTGTCACTCCAGAAACTGAGCAGCGCCTGAAAGAGTGAGAATCAGGCAAATGGATACATGACCCAAACAGAGCAAGGAGCATTCAAATATCCATGATTTTCTTTCTTTTTTTTTTTTCAATGTGCAATTCAACCTTAAATTCAAAGCAATTTGATAAACACTATCTCGTTTGATATAGTGTTGGACAGCCAGTGTTTCTGATTAGGTGGCAAGAATTTAAGTGTAAGTACATTAGAGGTAGTAACACAAAGAAAGTTGGAAGAAAGAGAGAAAGGGAGGGAGAGTGTGTTGCAAAGGATGCAGATGTGTCCTCAAACCAGGGAGAGCTTTGGAGGTCAGCTACTGTGGAATTGCTATTTTAATGCTCCCTGGTCATTTGTTGAGGGCCTGTCCAGCAGCGTACACGTGAGAAGAGCAAATTATGTGAAATGGGAAAAGCTTAGCAGACAAGAAAACACTGTAAAGGTCGGGGTAGTGGGGGCTGCGGTGGGGAGACACATCTGCTACATCTGGTTTTCTGCACAATTGCAGAGCAAGCGCCATAAAGTGAAATATTGTATTTCTCACTAGCTCTGGTGACAAATGTCTGAAATTCTACCATTCAGGACCAACACAGAAGAACTGCACATTTGGGGCCAACCTGGGCTACATAGTAAGACAATGCTCTCCCCCTCAAAAGAAAGATACTTCTAAAATTCTCATAGGTAGTATATGCCCCGCACCATTTTCTCTGGGAACAAAGACTACAGTAATTAGAGAAGAAGATCATTTAAATGTTTCACTCAGCAATTTTTTTTTTAATTCCCCAGGTACTTTTCCACTAAGACTTAGTGGTCAAAGTAATTCTCTTAGGTTGCTACTGTTGAGTCGAAGTGGTTTTTAAACTGAAATTTAAAGCTTTGCAAAATTCTCTCACTAAATTAATGAGTAACCAAGATGAGTAGAACTCTTGGTCTGTTCAATCCATGATGATCCTGCAGACAGAAACAAATGCCTGGCAGCTGAGGGGTAGCTTGCCAGGCATGGGAGACTTTTTGGGTCCACCAGATTATAGAAGTTGTGTGTGTGTGTGTGTGTGTGTGTGTGTGTGTGTATGTGTGTACATGCCTAGGTGGAGATGCCCAAGGAAGTCTTGGTTGGTTTCTCAGGAACCGTTTTCCTTGTTTTCCCAGACCAGGTCTTTTACTAGAATCTGGGCTTACTGAATTAGCTCAGCCAGCTGGCCAGTGAGCTGTCAGCATCTGTCTGTCTGTCTGTTTCTGCCTCCCCAGTGCTGGAATTACTGTTTCCAGTAATTTGACATGGCTACTGGGACAGAAACGTGGATTCCTATGTTTGTGATACACACTTACCAGCTAAACTATCTTCTTAGTCCCAACAGCCGGTTTATAAGTGAAACTTTGGTGATTTGCATGATGGCTATAAAGGTTCTTTATGTGTGATTGGCCCTATTATACTTACTTTTAATAAATAAATTGAATTTGCCTATAGGAAAGGTGTAAGAAGCCAAGACATAAAGCAAGGCTGAGTTATCAGAAGAGAGCATGAATGCTACTATTACTAGTAGTAAATGCTACTATTCTTACATTTCTAATGATTTAAAAATTGGGAGAAATAACTTTTTTCAGTATCAGCAAACCTTTGCCTATCAACCTAATGGCCATGAGTTGGTTTTGTTGGAGAATTTCTAAATGATTATTTGCTCTTCCCAAAAGTCAGCTTCATGGGAAATAGTACAGCTGAAAGCTCTGTCAGCTACACCTTTCATCACTGAAAATGGTTTGCATACACACACACACACACACACACACACACAAATACACACACACACACAAATACACACACACACACACAAATACACACACACACACACACACACACACACACACACACACACACACACACATACCCCAAAGCAAAATCAATCAACAAATAAAGCAACATCCCCCTTAAGTAAAATAAGCTGAATATGTTTTTGTAATATGTCCAGAAATCATCCAATGCCTTGAATATACTCTGTCAATTCAGTTAATAATTATTTTGACTGATTTCTTTTAAGATTGCTTACCTTAGACAGCTTACAGTCAAAGAAGGGACCTATTTAGATGTTCTTGATTCTCTGTTTTGAATAAGTATCTATGAAAGGATAAACTATAGAATTGTTATATCTGGTAAATAAAAATAAACTAAAAAAATTAAGAATTTACTGCAGTTTGACTCCTCAGATAGGCAGCAATGAATAATACTTTTTAAAAGTTCAAAAAGTTCAGAAACTTACAAGGGAATGGTGGGACCCTCAGGCACACTTGATTTGACTGGCAAGTAGTGCAAATTAAGTGGCAAAGACAGTGACTCCTCAGGGTTTCACAGCGAGCAAGGGATCAGCTGAGATCCAGGAATGTGAGGAGATGGAGTAAGCAAATGCCTGGGTTGCTGGCACCGCCCTTGCTTTCACGCCCTGGTCTATCCTATTAGCTTATGCCATCTTATTCTCAAAAACGTGGATCCATTTAAGGAACTGTGTCCCTATTTATGTCTCCCTACTGACAAAAGGAAATCGAAATGCAGGGAGCCCAGAATCTGTATAGAAGTAGAGCTGACCACAGGGCAATAAGAATATGGTAATAAAGAGGAATGAACATAAATCAAAAGTCAGATGCTTACCACTGAAAAAACTCACTCTTATTGTCTCCAGGGAGAACCCTTGGGAAATCAGCCAGGGTGAAGGTCTTGTGTCCTGAAGGGTCTCTCAAGACTAGTTCAGACTGAATCAAAATCTTATTTCCTAAATTTAAATTTTATTTATTTGCTTTCAATGTATTTACTTATTCACTTTGCATCCCAATATCAGTCCCTCTTTTCCTCCCAGCCCCATTCTCTTACAGCCCCTCCCCCTCCAACTCTCCTCTGGGAAGGGGGAGCATGATCCTGGGTATCCTGTCCTCTCCCCTTCCCCACACAAACACATCAGTCACTGCCAGATAGGATAGTCACTGCATCTTCTCTCACTGAGCCCTACAAGGCAACCCAGCTAAGGGAACGGGATCTACATGCAATCTTGTTTCCTAGAATAAAGATGCATTTGCTTATTTGACTTATTAGCTCTCAGTTCAAAGGCCTAGAAAATATATAATATTTAATGCGGATCAGAACTAAAAATGTTCCAGGTATATGTTATCTCCTTAAGAAAAAAAAACTTTGTCTTCATAGGATCTAGGGCACTACTTTAATTCTATTTAATAATGGGCTTTCTGGATACTCTGACATCTCTGTTAGAAATGATAGACTTTGTCAGAATCACTGTTAAGCTTCCATGAAAAAGCAAGCCCCAGCAACACTCTCTAGATGAGACCTTCATTGCAGAGAGTCACACGTCTGCATAGCTCTGTTCACTAAGGGATAGAAAGACTGGGAAGGTGACATGATATGCCAGGCAGAAAGTTATTTTAAACTTGAATTGTTAAAGTGAAAAATACCATTCGTTTCTACATTCAAGTAAATATATTGTCAGTAGTGGATTTCTACTACAAGGGCTGATTTTAAAGAAGTCATTGAGCGTAAAGATTAGTCCTCTATAACACCGAAGAAATGCAGATAGGGCCTTTGCCAGATCTATTTAAAGGATTATCTGGAGAAGAATTTGATCAAATCTATAGTTAAGTGGAAAACTGGCACTCTTGAAGCACTGCGTTTTTCTAGTTTTCAGTTAAATTCTCGTCCTAGTTTCCCAGCCCTCCCCCAATCTCCTCCATCAGATCCCCCAATCTCAGCTTCCTGTTCCTGTGTTCAGTGTCCTCAGCACATCCCCCTCACTCCACGTGACCTCCTACTTCCTTCTGATCTACGATCTAGAATCATCACCAAAGAGCTGGGCCCTGGATGCCCTCGTCCTCTGTCCTGGACATCATTTGGGACAATATATTAGCCTTTCCAAAGACCTGCATCATATGTGTTCTAAGACAAACGGCCATCGACGCTGTTTTCCTTCTCTGAATACATTCTTAGGAACACCTTCATCTCTTCTCAGCAATCCATTCTTCTTCAGACAGGATCTGTCTGAGGAATCTGAAGTTTTATAGCCTGATCTCTAACCTGGGCTTTGGGCGAGGGGCTAGTGACCTGCTCTAGATTTCTGTGAAGGCTGTTTAGACTAGAATCTCCTGAGACCTTACATCACACTCATCGGGGCACCATTTATTTTTTTATTTATTTTTGCCATCTGGAGTCCAACACCTGGAAAGCATTGCAGATTCTTCTTCTCTCTCACAAATCTCTACTGCCCATCTACATGCCACATCCTGCCCTGCCAACCTACATGACAGCTTTCATGTGGGCACCATCCCCCACAAAACACACACACACACACACACACACACACACACACACACACACACGTACACGCACACACATGCATGTACCCATAAAAACATCTGTGCATATAGTTTCCAAAGATACTCATTGGTCCTTTACCTATAGTTTCTCTACTTCTCCTATTACCAAACATTAGATTTATGTTCCTAATAGGCACCTCCATCTCTGGTACTCCTCTGGTCAAATAATTACTCTTGATTCATACTCCTCAGACTATCAGCCAAGACCTATAGGTCCTAATGTTGCTTCCCTTGCACTTATATCATGTCTGATAGTCTTGTGTTTTTTTTATTTTTTTCTCTAGATACAGCTTTTATCCTGCTCTTTACCTGAACCGTATAACTCTACAGATTAGAACAGGGATTCTGAGTGTTCGGTGTGTAGACTTTGCATAATCTCCTACCCTCCCCGTGAGAGTAAGATGTATCTGTGAATGCGGCAGAGTATTATTCTTATTGTTGGGTTGCATTATGTGGCAATAATGAAGAAATTCCCATACGTGTAGTCAATTGAAGGTGAGTTAATCAAAAATGTAGATTATCCTGAACAGGCCTAACATCATCAGGTGAAACTTTCAAAGGTAATTCTGACTTTTAAAAAGATAGTCTTCTGCTGGCTTTTTTGAAAGAAGTGATCAAGGATAAGTTCTGTAACTGGAAGAAAGTGAATCCTGCCAACAACCACAGGTACTTGGAACACGAGCTTGGGTGTCAAATGACAGTGCAGCCAGCCCTGGGCAACACTGATTGTAGCCTTGTGAGATCTTGAGGGAACCAATTAACCTGTGCTTGGCTGCCTGACCTACAGAACCTGTGAAATAATAAGTGGGCCTTAAGCCAGGAAGATTACAATCTTTCGTTACACAGCAGTAGTAGGTGCCTAATATACTTGCCCTTGTGGTTAAGTTATATCAATAGGAGATAGTCACAAAGGCTGAGAAGAAAAGGAGAGATGGGTTGACTTATTTACTCTGCTTACAGCACTCCACATCTGCCCATGACATAGTCCTTCAGCTCTAATTGCCCCTCCTGTCATCCAGCAGAGACAAGGGACTTTACAGTCCTCTACCATTTCCCCTCACACTGAACACAACTATCTACACTATTCCATTGTTAAATTTGTTTCAGCTTCCCCTCTAGTATGAACCATTGCTGTTTCCCGTCAGGATACTTTCTGATATTTGGTTGACTTCTATTCCAACTCCGCTTCCAGACTGGAACTGTCTTGTGCATCGTTCCATGCTCACTCCCCTGATGTGTTGGCTCCGGCTTGCTACCACTGTATGGAGTTGAAAGACTATTAACATCACCATTGCAAAAACACAGATTTTAGCTGCTTGCTAGATGTGAGACATTGGGGAATGTGTTCACTCTCTAAGCAACTTCCTCATCTATAAAAATATAGCTAATAACACCCTCCAAGAAATTTTTTTGTAAAAAAATTGAATTAAATAACACATGGGAAACTATATCTAAAATTTAACAATTAATGGTTCTGATGAATTTTTTTTTCTGCTGGTGTTATATAGTCACCTTCTGAACCTAACTCCTCAGCTCCCAGCCATTGTATTCACCTGAATATTCCCCTGAAACACTGCTGTCACAGGTACTTATGGCTGTGATGAAGTACCTGACAAGAATCAACTTAAGGCTCTCACAATATGAGGCAGTCTGTCTTAGTGGAGAAGTTGTGCTAGTAGAGGACTAAAATGGGTGGGAACACATCTCAGCAGAGCAGGGAGCACAGGTCATTTGGGAATCTGGATGTAGAAGCTTAAGACCCACTGCCCTAGTGACCTACTTAAGACCCACTGCCCTAGTGACCTATTTGCTCCATCAAGGCTCTACCTCTTATGTTTTTATAATACCACCTCCTGGAATAGCACCACCAGATGGGGAGCAGACATTCAAGTGTGAGCCTTCTGGGGAGTGTTCACATCCAATCCACAACCCTGTCTTTGCTATAAGCTTGCTACTTTCACATTGCTTCCCATTAGCCCCTCGGCAACTGTTTGCTCTCCTGAAGTGTCCTTGTCATATGTCTTATGCTTTATATTTCTTTACTTCTGAACATATCATACTTCTTCCATTGGCTCCTAAATAAATGATGTGCAGAGCTCATGTGTCTTTATGCACCGGATCCAAGTAACATGGTGTCGTGAAGTTCATAGATCCTCAGTAAAGATTTAGAGACTGTTGGCTTTTGCTGTGGTGGTGGTTTGCTTCTGCGTTCAGTTCTGAAACAAAGACCTAAAACAGTTTGAGAAGAGGAAATATTTATTTTGCCTCGTGTTTTTAGGAGTTTCAGTCTATGGTGGATGGCTCCATTTTCTTTGGACCTGCAGTGAGGAAGAACATGGAGAAGAGACACATGGGAGAAAAGGCCTCTTACTTTATGGTGGTCAGGAAGCAAGGAGAGCAACAGGAAGGCACCCAGGACAGGGAAACAGGAAGAAAACCAGGAAGAGACAACAGGATAAAAACCAGGAAGTGACAGGCTGGACCCCAGCAAGAGACAGGCAGGAACTTTGAAAACCTGTCTCCAGTGACTACTTCCATCAACCTGTCCCCATTCCCTAACACTTATGTCACTGCCCATAAAGCTTTCCAAATTGAAATTTGTCAATGGATAAATACACTGGTCCTTATGATCTAGTCACATCTCCAAAACTATACCTATAACACTTATACGGGAGGGGTTCTTCAATACAGAGGCTTTGGGTGAAAAGTGTGACTCCATAGCTACCCTGTAAAAACATTAATACTGAGGTTGACTCCTTTTTAAAAAACATTAGTTCTTTTATCTTTGGAGATTGTAACTACCCCCTTTCCCTCTTTCAACCTAATACAATAGCAAAACATTTTAATATCATTGGTCACATATGCAAGTATATTGCTATATGGTAATTAAATAAGATTTGATGGCTGTCTAAAACAATGTGACTTGGCCAACCTGGCCTAGTTTGGCATACAAATCACTCCACCCATCTTTCTTACTGTGGCTAATCCAGCACTGAATAGGTAAGCCCTAGGTAGAGCGAATGCTACTCTTGGCTGTAGCTTCTGGTTCCTAGGAAAGAATCAGGAGTGAGGAGAGCCAGGGTTGGGTGTCACATCAGCAGCAAATGATACACAGGCTAAGAGGTTTCTCAGGGGAGTTGCCACAGGTTACAATGGAATGACAATTACAAGGTAGATGGATCATGTCACACCTGCTGTGACCTTTACAATACACGGGGATCATTATTTTCATGTGAATTTGCATAATGGTCCACCTAGTAGGAACAATCCTGAGTGCTAATAGCTGCAGGATGCAATAAAATTAAACATTATCTGAGCTGAACTGCTCAAGGAAAAGTTGCCAAAGTATGACTCTTTAAGTACTTAATTTCATCCCAGGTCATGTCCACATACAAATGAGGATTTCCGGTACCTCTTGAAAAACTGGGAAAAACAGACTAGAATAGAACAGCAGCAGCCTCCTTTATGTAGAGTCCTAGCCAATAGACTGTGTTCTGATACAATGTGTCTGGACTTTCTACAAAGATCAGACTTGTAATTCTCACCATAGCTTGCCCCAATAGTGCCGGGCCACTGGAAACCCCTTACATATTTGTTTACAGATACACTAAATAAGATAAATTCAGAGCTACTCTCACCTTCTGAACTGACAGATACTGAGTAAAACTTTGTAAAAGGTAAGATCAAGCAAGTCCACAAGCACTGTACATTTTCAGAGAAGACAGATATTACCCTCTCAAAGTATTAAGTGAGCATACATTCTTCGTTGTGGGTGGGAGGAGGCCACCAGCAGAGAGTGTAAAAAGCAGTAAATCTCTGTATTTGTTTCTTCTCTACTATTTCTATTGCATGAAAAACGGACTGAACATGACCATCTACACTGTATTCCAAAGAACAGAGAATTAATTTAAACTGAATCCACTTCTGGGTCCCATGCGTTTACACTCATTTCCACCACAAGAGGGCAGCCATCTCTAAAAAACAACAGTCGAGTGCTCTTCAGAGAAATTGGGCCAAACTTGAGGAAAGTTCCTGGGAAAGGCTTTTAGCAGCACCTCTCTGGGATATAAAAAAGAAGCCAGCAGGCACCACCAAGGTGGAGTAACTGTCCAGAGGCATCCATTTTACCTCAGAGACTTGATTACTAAGGATATCCTAAACGGCCAAATTCTCTCTTCTGGTGTTCCAGAGGCCCAAAGCTGCAAGGCATTGTTGATGTCATCACCAAAGGTTTCATTTTCATCTTTTCTTGGGGTTGGTCCAACAGCTGTCAGCTTTCTCTTCCTCATTAAAGGCAACTTTCTTATTTGAATCTCATATAGGTTCGGAGTTTCTCTTGCTTTGCTCCTTCTGCCTCCGCGATGACAGAAGCAAGGGTTAACTTCTCAATTAAACTTGATAGGGAAGGAAATGGCTTCAGAGGCGATCAGCCCTTTTGACTTACACGTCTGAGTGGAGTGTTTTATTGCCGCCTTGTTTGGTGTCTCATGATTCAGAGTGACAACTTCTGCAACACGTTTTAAAAAGGAATACAGTAGCTGATCGCAGATGGCTGGATCTATCCTTTCCTCTCCTTTAATTTCCCTTGTAGACAGCCTTCCTTCAAAAATACCTTATTTGACCTCTACAGCTCTAGAAACAGCCAGGGCCTAATTTCCCTCTGTGGGTTGCTAATCCGATTTAGGTGAACGAACCTAGAGTTTTTTTAGCTCCCCGACTGAAAAGCTAGTACACGTGGGTAAGACATTACTAAAGCCCCTTCTTCTGCTCTTTCTCTGTCTTTGTTTTGCAAACTGGAAAGATCTGGTTCAGAACCTAATGTTATCCACTCTGGTCTTCTACAGGAACTCTCAGCCCATAGTTTTGGGGGTCCTGTGGGCAGCCAGCGGTGGTACTATGAAGGCTCCTGAATGTAGGGAGAAGTGGAAAGAGTTCAAAAAGAATCCTGGCTCAGCAGCTTTGGGGACATTCCAGCTGAGGAAGAAAATTGGCTTGGCCACAGCCAGAGCCTTGCTTCTGGAGACCCAGTGGAGAGGGCCAGGCAGAAAATTCAAAGGTCTCAAACCGGAATTGTCTTGTTACCTGACTCTGGAGTAGGTGGGTGTGGGAGGAAAGATAAATATCAGAAGTACCAGAGTGATCACTTCTATAAAGAGAACTTCTATTAACTCCCATTGTCCCCTCACATGGACACACACACACACACACACACACACACACCTAGAAGGGGCGTCCACTTTACATGTGTGTATATCTATGTACAGAAACCTGTACCCGTATTTTTATAATTTACATAAATGAATACATATAAAATATATGCGTCTTTGTATTAGATTCATTTATTTGAATATACGCACATGGGTGCATATAAATGTATGAATATTTTTAAAATGTAATAATGCACTCAGATGTGTATGGGCTATTTCTCGACATTTTCTTCTCACCATTCAAAACAGAAACGTTTGCTCACATTTTTGCCAAAATATCTAAGAACTTGTAAGTTCTGTTTGTCTTTTTAAATGTGCTCTTACCTAAAAACTTCAAACTCAAGTTGAATATTGGCCCAGTGGGGGAACTCAGAGGCCAGCGGACCCTGGATTTGCCCTAGACTCGGGCAGCTGTGGGCGCGGATCCAGGTCCCGGGGGTCGGCTTCACACTCATCCGGGACGCGACCCCTTAGCGGCCGCGCGCTCGCCCCGCCCCGCTCCACCGCGGCCGCCCCGCAGGGCGCGCCGTCCACACCCCTGAGCGCCGCTCCCGCCCGCCCGGGGATCCCCGGCGCGCTGCGCCTCCGAGGGGGAGGTGTTCGGCCACGGCCGGGAGGGAGCCGGCAGGCGGCGTCTCCTTTAAAAGCCGCGAGCGCCGCGCCACGGCGCCTCCGTCTTCGCCGCCGGAGTCCTCGCCCTGCCGAGCAGAGCCCTGCTCTCACTGCGCCCGCCGCCGCTGCGCTTCCCACAGCCCGCCCGGGATTGGCAGCCCCGGACGTAGCCTCCCCAGCCGACACAAGGCACCGGACTCCCTCCAGGCAAGAGACGTGAGGGTCACCCGCGGCTTCGAGGGACTGGCACGACACGGGTTGGAACTCCGGACTGTGCGCGCCTGGCGCTGTGGCCTCGGCTGTCCGGGAGAAGCTCGAGTCGCGGACCGACGCTAAGAACCGGGAGTCCGGAGCACAGTCTTACCCTCAATGCGGGGCCACTCCGACCCAGGAGTGAGCGCCCGAGGCGAGCGGGCGGAAGAGTGAGTGGACCCCAGGCTGCCACAAAAGACACTTGGCCCAAGGGCTCGGAGCGCGAGGTCACCCGGTTTGGCAACCCGGGACGCGCGCCTGGACTGTCTCGAGAATGAGCCCCAGGACGCCGGGGCGCCGCAGCCGTGCGGGCTCCGCTGGCGAGCGTTGATGGGGGTGCGCCAAAGTCAGGCTGAGGGATGCGGAGTGGCGGCCCGCCCGCCACCCAGATCTTCGCTGCGCCCTTGTCTGGACACGGCATCGCTCACGATGGCTGCCCCGAGCCATGGGTCGCGGCCCAGCTAACGCAGAACGTCCGTCCCTCGCCCGGCGAGTCCCGGAGCCAGCCCCGCGCCCCGCCAGCGCTGGTCCCTGAGGCGGACGACAGCAGCAGCCTTGCCTCAGCCTTCCCTTCCCGTCCCGGCCCCGCACTCCTCCCCCTGCTCGAGGCTGTGTGTCAGCACTTGGCTGGAGACTTCTTGAACTTGCCGGGAGAGTGACTTGGGCTCCCCACTTCGCGCCGGTGTCCTCGCCCGGTGGATCCAGTCTTGCCGCCTCCAGCCCGATCATCTTTCTGTTCTTCAGCCCGCTGGGCCCACCCCAAGACACAGTTCCCTACGGGGAGAACACCGGGAGAAGGAGGAGGAGGCGAAGAAAAGCAACAGAAGCCCAGTTGCTGCTCCAGATCCCTCGGACAGAGCTTTTTCCATGTGGAGACTCTCTCAATGGACGTGCCCCCTAGTGCTTCTTAGACGGACTGCGGTCTCCTAAAGGTAGAGGACACGGGCCCGGGGACCCGGGGCTGGCTGGCGGGTGACACCGCTTCCCGCCCAGCGGCGCAGGGCGCCTGGGAGGACTGGTGGAGTGGAGTGGACATAAACATACCCTCGCACGGTGCACGTGCAGCGGATCCCTAGAGGGGTCAGGCATTCCAAACCCCAGATCCCTCTGCCTTTCCCACTGGCTGTGACCTTCCTCCAGCCGATTCTCCTCCCCAAGTTTTCGATACATTATAAGGGCTGTTTTGGGCTCTCAAAAAAAAAAAATGCAGAAATCCATTTAAAGAGTATGGCCAGTGGATTTCACTAATTCATTGCTGACCAGTAAGTACTCCAAGCCTTAGAGATCCTTAGCTATCCTTAAGAACTAGGTCCCATTTAAGAAGATACTAAAAGTTGGGGTTCTCCATGTGTGTTTACTGACTATGCGAATGTGTCATAGCTTGCACGTGCATTCATAAACACTATTTAGATAATTGCAGGAAGGTGCATGGATTTCTTGACTGCACAGGGATCTTGGGAAGGGGGACAGGGTTGCCTGTGGGTCAACCTTGAAAAGTTAGGGGCGTAGGCCACCACTTGCAAGTGGCGTCATTAGTAGTAATCTTGAGTTTAGCGCTTACTGAATCTACAAGTTTGATATGCAAGGCTACCAGGAAGTTGTATACAGCGCCTCTAAGGAAGTCACTTGTGCATTTGTGTCTGTTAATGTGCAAATGAGCGCTGCACAGTATAGGTTTGTAAGGGATGCAATGTCCTGTGGCTTCCCAGCTTCCTGACACCGTCCTTCCCAGCTAGTGTCACAAGAAAAGGAGACAGAAGGTCAATGCTTTTTTTATTGGGAGTTAAGACCAAGCCCCAAGTAAGAAGTCCCGCTGGGACTTGGGGGGTCCTCCATCCTCTTGATCATCCAGGCTGTAGCCTGCGAACATGACATGCCAGGAGGGCATCCTGGAGAAGGCCAGCAAGCCCTATGGGAGCCGGGCCGCGGGGGCGGGCGGAGGACTGGGCGGGGAACGTGGGTGACTCACGTCGGCCCTGTCCGCAGGTCGACCATGGTGGCCGGGACCCGCTGTCTTCTAGTGTTGCTGCTTCCCCAGGTCCTCCTGGGCGGCGCGGCCGGCCTCATTCCAGAGCTGGGCCGCAAGAAGTTCGCCGCCGCGGCATCTGGCCGACCCTTGTCCCGGCCTTCGGACGACGTCCTCAGCGAGTTTGAGTTGAGGCTCCTCAGCATGTTTGGCCTGAAGCAGAGACCCACCCCCAGCAAGGACGTCGTGGTGCCCCCCTATATGCTAGACCTGTACCGCAGGCACTCGGGCCAGCCAGGAGCGCCCGCCCCAGACCACCGGCTGGAGAGGGCAGCCAGCCGCGCCAACACCGTGCGCAGCTTCCATCACGAAGGTGAGCGGGCGGCGGGTGACGGGGCGGGGACGGCGGGCGGGCGGGCGGGCGGAGACTCGGCGGGCAGCCCGGGCCTCCACTAGCACAGTAGATGGCCTTTCGGCTTCTGTACCGTCCCATCTGTGGCCCCAGCCAGGGATTCCCCACTGGTGAGTCCGCACCCTTTCCTGGCAAGTAGCCAGAAGACAGGCTCCTCCCCTTAGAACTGGAGGGAAATCCAGTGATGGGGAAGAGGGTGCGAAACTGACTAGCCCCTAGTCAGCTCAGCGTGCGCGAGAATTCCACAGAAGGCAGAGAGTTGGGGTTCCTTAAATCTGCTTGGAAGCTCAGATCTGTGACTTGTGTTCACGGTGGAGTTTTAAGCTAGGCAGAGCCAAGGGCAGAATGTTCAGAGATAGTATTAACAAATCAAATCCAGGGCCCCAAAGCATTCAAATTTACTGTTCATCTGGGCCTAGTCTGAAAGATTTTTGAAACCCTATCTAATCCCTGTGGGAGAGATCATTTCCACAATTCATCATATTGTTTCCACAATGACCTTTGATTCTTTGCTTAAATCTTAAGTCTCCAAGTGGAGACTGGGCAAGCCTTCAGATAAAAGCTTTTTCTCTCACTGCCTGCTACTTTCCTAGGCAAGGCAATGGGGTTTTTAAACAAATCTATGAATATGATTTCCCAAGGTAGAATAATGTTGTTTATTTCATCTGAAATTTTCTGGGTTAGAAAGGCTGTATAGAGGCCTATTGAAGTCTCTTGCACCAATGTTCTGAAAGCAGTTAGTAAAAAATCATGCCCAAGCTCAATTCTGTGCATGCCACTTTAAATGTGATTTTGGCTTAATGCATTCTCCATAGAACATCAGTTCCTTCAAGTTCTAGAAGAATTCAGAGTTGTCTGTCAGTGAGCTGCAATTTATAGAACAGTGAGGAGCTGGGAGAGAGGTTCCCTTTTTAAAGTTTTGCTTTGTCTTGCTGAGAGGATAAATTTTAAGTAGAAATCTAGGCTTTGAAATGGTAGCCCAACCCCCATCCCCAGTAAGGGATGACTCAAACCTTGAGAAGTCTGGGTGATAATAGGAAAAAGTTCCACAGGCAGGTCACAGAGCAAGAGATGTATCTGTCTTGAGGCAGCCAATGGTTATGAGGAGCACTGGAAATCCATCACTTTCAAACTGGCATCTAGGGCTTTCTGGTAGCAAAACTTAGACCACTTTCTTCTCCTCAAGGTCTGCCTACTGAGAGCAGGGAGATTCTCATGCATTCACTTCCACCTTCCACCCCCAGGTGATTCTGGGCTTAGCTAATCTCTCCTGGTTAATATTCATTGGAAAGTTTTTATAGATCAAAACAAACAAACAAACAAACAAACAAACAAACAAACCCACTAGCCAGCACAGCTGTTTTTTTTTTTCCCACTGTCTCTGGAGATATAGCAAGAAAACCATATATTCGTGTATTTCTTTATTAGTCTTTTCTAAAGTGAAAATTATTCTTGACCTATAAAAAAATGAAAGAGATATTTTATCTTAACTAAGCTAAAAGAATCATTTAAGTCAATTAAAACTTAAAAATCCAATTGAATGAAAGGTTCGTCAATAAAAATCTACATTTTTCTTACTCTTCCTTTGGAAGTAGCTTGATAAAAACACCGACAAAGCAAGGTCTGTGTGTCATATTTTAAAACTTAGTGAGCTGCAGTTAATAAGTAAAAAATGTAGTTTTAAAAGTGATTTTTCTCGTGTAAATTGTATAGAAGTTATCGACTTGTTTAAAATAAACTTGCACTAACTTTCTATCTATCTTGGTGCAATTAGATGTAATTTTTACTGTAAATTTCAGGAAAACCTTTTCTTTTGGGCCATGATCAGGTACACATGGCATTTGGGAAGACTCTTCACATTTTTGAGTTTGTTTTATTTTGAGCATCCTTGTGCCACTAGAAAAACCTTAATAAACCATGTGTAACTTGGTAGGCTTCTTCGTAAGTTCTAGAAGGTGGCTTAATGGCACGATGAGACAAAACATACCATAGTAGTCTTTCATCCAGTGGCAGAGTCTTCCAGACAAAATCTCCTATTGAACATCAAGACCATAGAATTTTATCCAAGAGAGCCCAAGCTTTGCTGAATCACCTCCAACCCCACCCCAAGGTCACTGAAGGCCTTCCCCAACTGGCTGCCATTGAGAAACTGTTTGAAATTGCTTGACTCCATTGGCCCTAGAGATACTTCTCCTTTAGTGACAGATCATATACTGAAGGGTCCCAAGCTTGCTCTTCTGACTATGGAGAGCACAGTCTTTCTTTTTCTTTATGGAATAAACAAACTATGTGGCCCTGCGACTAAAGTTTTCAAAGAGGGAGAGATCCTGTTAGCAGAAGTGCAACTGCCCAGAAACTAGCCACAGGCTAGGATATTTCAAAGTACAGCTCTACAGTATGGTCCATCCTAAATCCCAGCATGGGGTTGGATGCAGGCATCCAGGAATACTCCTGTCTACCTCTGTCTGTTGCAGTGTGATTACAAAGACCTTGGGAGGTGGGGTGGGAACCAGTTGTTTAGTTTACAGATGTTCCTTGCCACAGATGTTCTCTGTATCTCTTGTTTGTCAGAGGATCCTTTGAATCCCTCTTGACATCTCCAATCTGCTTTTGTCCTCTCTACATGTGCCTTGGGGCATTTCACTTGGTCTTTAGAGAATTCCTTCCTGGAGCTGCAGGTACCCCTGTAGAACCTGTGTTAGGAGAGCAGGGACCTTGTCAGGTTAGTGGCACCTACCAGACCCTGCTTTCCTTGCCTGTCACTTCCTTTGTTGCCTTAAAAATTAAACCTTAATTCTCTGTATTTAAACCTTTTCTTTCTTCCTCTTTGGCATGTCATTTACTTTATCCTGTAGAAAATCACAGTGTGGCCCAAAGCCCCTTGAATCTTGTTGCAGCAGTGAGATGCAGCTGCTGATCTGGAATAGCCTTAGGCTTGTTGTTGTTTTGATGGAGGAATGCTTTCTGTCCAAAAAGTGTTGCAAAATCCTCCAAGCTTAATGATAACTTTTGAAATGAAACTCACCCTACTTTAGGGCAAACAAGTAGCCACAGAGAGCAGGATCTAAACAAGGTCTGGTGTCCCATTTGGCTGTGTCTCTTCAATTTTCTGTTCATTTAGCTCTGTCTGCGTCTAAAGAGTGCTGGGAAATATGTTTTGATCTTCAGGGCAAAACTCAATCTGCAGTTACCATTGTAACTACCATATCAGGTACCAATTCCTAGTGATTTGTACTATTGCTTAGGATTTTATTTCTCTCCTACATTAGATAATATCTTCCAATGGCTAGAACTTGGGCATTGCAGTACACTCAAGCTAACAGTTCTGTGACCTAAGAGAAATCACATAACCTCTTGGAATTCTCAACTGTTTCATTCACAAAATGGAGAAAATCATGGCTCCTTCTTAATGTGTTTCTTGTAAGCGAGTTTATAGAGAGGTGATGACACCAGATTTGGCAGAAAGAAAGAAAGAAAGAAAGAAAGAAAGAAAGAAAGAAAGAAAGAAAGAAAGAAAGAAAGAGAGAGAGAGAGAGAGAGAGAGGGAGGGAGGGAGGGAAAGGGGAAAAGAAAGGAAAGAAGGAAGAAAAGGAAGGAAGGAAGGAAGGAAGGAAAAGAAAGAGAAGAAAGCATTCAACATAGGAGCTAATGTTTCATGGTGACTTTTTATATCATATTATTCTTTGTTCTAGGAAATGGCCCTAGCCATATCTTTTGGGTTAATTTGGGGTAGAGGAATAATCAACGTAGTGTAGAACATTAAATCTGGGCTTTGTTTCTAGAAGAGGCTAGAATGGCATGGCTGCCGCACTTGCTCCCCTTCCGGCAGTGTGGCAACCACCATTCCCTCCAACTGGTAAGATCTAGGAGGCTGATACTCAGGTTGGAGACAGGTCAGAATCCTGAAATCACTTAGCAAGTTCAGCTGATTCAACAAGGGATATTTACAGAGAATTAACAGCTATTCCAGCTTCCAAAACGTGTACATTACCTACTCTGTATTTTCAGAACCCCAGGTTTGCTGTGATAATTTGTAGAGGTCTTTTCCTATAATTTTCTTTATTTAAAAGATATTTTCAATTTCCCACCCTCAAGAAGAGGTTGAAACTTGTCCCTTGAAGTAGAAAAAGCGTTGTGTGTCCTGACCGTGGGCAGTTGGCCTACTTGTTGAGGTCTTCTGTAAATTCTTGACTTCTCTGTATAATTTCAATGAACAGTCATGTTTGGTAGCTCGGTATAAAGGATGGGATAAGATCTTCCAAGGCTTAGGCTGATGGAAACACTGCTGGAAGACTAGAGATTGGTCTTTCCCTTGGTGTTTGTCTTGGGTAGTATATTGTTCTCTGTGAAGGCCACTTATTCTGTCTTGAAAATTCTTCTTACCTCCAGAGTGAGGCCACAGGGAGTATGTTTGTAGTTGAAAGATGACAATTTCATATGGTCCAAACTTGGCTTATTTCTTGG
>LR749998.1:783387-876174 GCA_902729485.2 Mus minutoides
GGGATTCCGGCATTTTGTTACCATTGTGATTTTCTTTTCTTTTCTTTTCTTTTTTTTTTCTTCAACTTTTATTAGATACTTTCTTCATTTACATTTCAAGTGTTATCCAGAAAGTTCCCTATACCCTCCCCCCTCCCGGCCCTGCTCCCCTACCCACCGCTCCCACATCTTGGCCCTGGCGTTCCCCTGTACTGGGGCATATAAAGTCTGCATGACCAAGGGGCCTCTCTTCCCACTGATGGCCAACTGGGCCATCCTCTTCTATATATGCAGCTAGAGACATGAGCTCAGGGGGTACTAGTTAGTTCATGGTTATTCTTCCACCTAGAGGGTTGAAGACCCCTTCAGCTCCTTGGGTACTTTCTCTAGCTCCTTCTTCCTTGGGAACCCTGTGTTCCATTTTGAGCCCTGTTGTTGACTGATGTAGCAGTTTGTGGAAGGCCCTGGGTAATCAGCCTTTATACTCTGTCTGTACAGGAAACAAAGTGCATGTCACCATGCCAAAGTCAGGAGATGCAGGGATGTGATTTGCTGTGATTAGGGTCCATGGGATGTTGCTACTGTTCTACATTTTCTATTGATGAATTGCCTTAGGCAGAAACATTAAGGGACACCAGAATGGTGATGAAAGACTTTTTATAACAGAAGCTAAATACAGTCCTTCATATTTTCTAGGAATGCCCCTGCCCTAAAGTACCATTAGCTGATAGTGGAGTTCAGAAAATAAATGGCTCCCCAAAGGTATCACCAAGAACTTTTTTGACAAACAGATGCAAGAGAATCACAGCTTGGTCTGGTAATCTTCTTGTCCAAAGAGAAGAGCTTTAGAAGACCCCCCTTTGAGTCCCTGGCTGGCTTACCATAGCATGAACCCTTATGTGTTGGCCAACATTAAGGCTTTTTCTATAAACGTCTCCTCCTTCATCAATATACTCTCGAGTATGAGAAGCATCTTCTTAAACCTTGACTCTTTGTGGTCCAGAAACAAGAGCATCCCTTGTCTAAGAGCTTAATGGAAATGCAGGACCACAGACCTCTTCGCAGACCAGCTGATGTGCAGGTCAAAGTCTAAGCACTGCTGTATCAACACAGAAGTTATTTTGAATGAGGATGAGATGGCTACCAGAGAACAGGAAGTAGGAAGTGATTTCTTTATCGTGAATTGCTACAGCAACCTAGTGCTACCCCATACCTTTCTGAAGAACTATATCCCTGTGAATGCCTTTGTCTCTAGAGTTCTGAGCAAAATGGTAGGGTGTGCTTTGCAAAATGTCATCATTGATGTTGAATTTCAAAGTCTTTAATTAAGGGGCTGAAATCTGTATATTGAGATTTGTAAATCATCTAAATTGTAGAGTAATGTTTGCACAGGCTGCTTAAGGGATTGACATTAAAGCTCGTTTTCTTAGTTAGGAAATACAGTAATTTCCTCAACTCCTCAGTCATTAGCTCTCTACTAACTACAGTGCTGACTTTTTTTCCCCTTAAAGTCTGTGAATTCCAAAGAAGTGTCTCACTATTTCCTCCATTATTATAGCTACCTAGAAGCTATGTTCATATATTGGATTAAAAACATAGCAATTACAAAGTTAATGTGGCCATATAGAAAAGGGAAAAGAGACTCTGTTTTCACTTTTATATATATAGAGAGATAGATATAGATATAGATGGAGATGGAGATGGAGATGGAGATGGAGATGGAGATGGAGATGGAGATGGAGATGGAGATGGAGATGGAGATAGAGATAGAGATAGAGATAGAGATAGAGATAGAGATAGAGATAGATAGTGTTAAGCAGTAAACTCAGGGCCATGGACAGAGGGGCAGACATTGTATCTCTAGGCCTGACATTTTTAATTTCATTTTTAATTTTGATGTAGTTTAACTTAAACCATGCACTGAAGTTTTAATGCTTGTAAGGAATTAAATTACCATTGGCTCTCTTACCAAATGCTTTTCCTTTTTCTCTCCACCTTGATCAAACTAGAAGCCGTGGAAGAACTTCCAGAAATGAGTGGGAAAACGGCTCGACGCTTCTTCTTCAATTTAAGTTCTGTCCCCACTGACGAGTTTCTCACATCTGCAGAACTCCAGATTTTCCGAGAACAGATACAGGAAGCTTTGGGAAACAGTAGTTTCCAGCACCGAATTAATATTTATGAAATTATAAAGCCTGCAGCAGCCAGCTTGAAATTTCCTGTGACCAGACTATTGGACACCAGGTTAGTGAATCAGAACACAAGTCAGTGGGAGAGCTTCGACGTCACCCCGGCTGTGATGCGGTGGACCGCACAGGGACACACCAACCATGGGTTTGTGGTGGAAGTGGCCCATTTAGAGGAGAACCCAGGTGTCTCCAAGAGACACGTGAGGATTAGCAGGTCTTTGCACCAAGATGAACACAGCTGGTCACAGATAAGGCCACTGCTAGTGACTTTTGGGCACGATGGAAAAGGACATCCGCTCCACAAACGAGAAAAGCGTCAAGCCAAACACAAACAGCGGAAGCGCCTCAAGTCCAGCTGCAAGAGACACCCTTTGTATGTGGACTTCAGTGATGTGGGGTGGAATGACTGGATCGTGGCACCTCCGGGCTATCATGCCTTTTACTGCCACGGGGAGTGTCCTTTTCCCCTGGCTGACCACCTGAACTCCACTAATCATGCCATAGTGCAGACTCTGGTGAACTCTGTGAATTCCAAAATCCCTAAGGCATGTTGTGTCCCCACGGAGCTCAGCGCAATCTCCATGTTGTACTTAGATGAAAATGAGAAGGTTGTGCTAAAAAATTATCAGGACATGGTTGTGGAGGGTTGCGGGTGTCGTTAGCGCAGCAAGAATAAATAAATAAATATATATATTTTAGAAACAGAAAAAACCCTACTCCCCCTTACCCCCCAAAAAAACCAGCTGACACTTTAATATTTCCCAATGAAGACTTTATTTATGGAATGGAATGGAAAAAAAACACAGCTATTTTGAAAATATATTTATATCTACGAAAAGAAGTTGGGAAAACAAATATTTTAATCAGAGAATTATTCCTTAAAGATTTAAAATGTATTTAGTTGTACATTTTATATGGGTTCAACTCCAGCACATGAAGTATAATGGTCAGAGTTATTTTGTATTTATTTACTATTATAACCACTTTTTAGGGAAAAAATAGTTAATTTGTATTTATATGTAATCAGAAGAAATATCGGGTTTGTATATAATTTTCAAAAATAATTGTAGTTGTTTTTCAGTTGTGTGTATTTAAGATGCAAAGTCTACATGGAAGGTTACTGAGCAAAGTGCTTGCACATTTGCTGTCTGTTTTTTGCAGCACTACTGTTAAAGTTCACAAGTTCAAGTCCAAAAAAAAAAGGATAATCCACTTTGCTGACTTTCAAGATTATTATATTATTCAATTCTCAGGAATGTTGCAGAGTGGTTGTCCAATCCGTGAGAACTTTCATTCTTATTAGGGGGAATATTTGGATAAGAACCAGACATTTACTGATCTGATAGAAAAGCTCTCGACACCCTCCCTGCAGCAAGAACAAAGCAGGACCAGTGGAAATAATTAGGAAAACTGTGACCATGTCAGGAAGTAATGATGGCATCTTGTTCTTTATTAAGCCTATAATCCCTTCCAGGGGGCTGATCTGGCCAAAGTACTAAATAAAATATAATATTTCTTCTTTATTAACATTGTAGTCATATATGTGTACAATTGATTATCTTGTGGGCCCTCATAAAGAAGCAGAAATTGACTTGTATTGTGTGTTTACCCTATCAGCAATCTCTTTATTCTCCAAAGCACCCAATTTTCTACATTTGCCTGACACGCAGCAAAATTGAGCATATGTTTCCTGCCTGCACCCTGTTCTCTGACCTGTCAGCTTGCTTTTCTTTCCAGGGATATGTGTTTGAACATATTTCTCCAAATGTTAAACCCATTTCAGATAATAAATATCAAAATTCTGGCATTTCATCCTATAAAACCTAACCCGTGAGAGCAAATGGTTTGTTTGTGTTTGCAGTGTCTACCTGTGTTTGCATTTTCATTTCTGGGGTGAATGGTGTCAAGGGTGGTGGTGGGGGGTGGGGACATGACTTAAATGGTTGAAGAATTCTAAGCAAACCCCAATTGGACCAAAGAACTTACCAATGAGTTAGTAGTTTTCATAAGCAGTGGGGGAAAGTGAGAGAAAGCCGATGCCTAAATCAAAGCAAAGTTTGGAGAACCCAAGGTAAAGTTCCAGAGATGAGATCCCATACAACAGAGGCCCAAAACATTAAAGAATGTCTGATCAGTATCCGCAGCACATCTACCAATTGACCAGATGCCTGAACAGAGTGATGTCAGAAGAGGGTCTGGAGAGTGAACCCTCTGCAATGGCAGAGCTTTGGTGCTCAGGTTGGAAGCCAAACCCAGAGAGGGCTTTATGACTGTTTGCAGATTGAGAAATCCACAGAGCTAGTTCCTGGCAGGGTTTCAGGTCAGTTACCAGAGTGTGTGTCCTGTAGTTCTCCATCATGGTTGAAGCCCAGGTCTCACCTCCTCTCCTGACCCGTGCCTTAGAGCTGACTTGGAAAGCAGTGTGCTTACGACAAGACAGGCGGTTATAATTAAATTCTTCCCAAGGACCTCCGTGCAGTGACCTCAAACACACTTACCTTTGGAAACCTTGAGGTTGTGAAGATCTTGTTTTAAGTGAATACCCTGGTTAGCTTTTGACATTTTTGTTATCCCTTTAGTTGTTGCTCTGACACAGGTAGAAACGATTGGACCCAACTATGGGTAGCCTTGTCCTCTTTATCCTTCCGTCATTCTCTAATGTCTCTTGCTTGCCATGGGCACTGGTAACAAACTACAATCCTAACATCTTATAAAATGAATGAGCCACATATTTGCATCTCCAAGTCCTCCAGATGAGAGTGTGATCATTCCATAAGGATCCCATCTTCTGCCAGGTGTATCCAGTACATATTTTCTGCTTCATTGGTCTTGATTTTCTTGGCTAAAATTACTTGTAGCACAGCAGGACCCATGTGACATATAGGTATATACATTCACATATATGCATATAGTGTGTACATGTTCTTATTTATGCATAGTTATGTGAAGATTATATATATTACATATGTAGATGGCAGCACTTCTGATTTCCATTTAGGTGCAGAGAGAGATGTTACAGTAAATGGAGCTATGCCATTGGTATATACTCCAAGTGGTTCAGGTGTTCTATTTCTTCTTCTTCTTCTTTTTTTTTTTTTTTTAGATGGAGAGAACTCATCTATACTATCAAAAATTAGTCAAATCACTTAGCAAATTTCTATTCACTTGCCTTGCTGTTAAGATACTGATTCATTGGGTGCTAACATGCTTAGCCCCTCCCTACTTTTTGATTGAAAGGACAAAGGAAGAGAGCTTTGCAGTAAAGAATGGTTATATTGGGGCGGGGTGGGGAGGGGAGGGGCGGAGGTATAGATCAGCATATATGTGGAACCTGAGGAAGTCAGAAGAGCCTGCACTATTCCTTTTCTGTTTTATGTCTTGCAGGGGGAAGGGACAGGTAGGTTGAGGTTGGGGTTGGGGGGGCAGGGCACACACATCTACTTGGGTAAATTGTATTTCCTCTTTCCTTCACCCCTCCAGCATATCTTAGAGCCTTATGACATCCTCTAGGGCAGAATTTTCTCACCAGCTCCCTGCCCTATGAAGTTCAAAGTGAACTTCTAACTAACTAGAGGGGCCAAAGTTCTAAATAAAACTTGTTAGACTTTAGCGTGCACCCCAGTCATCAGTAATGCCTCCAGGAAAGCATAAAAGCTTGATGTGTGTGTACAGCCCACGTGGTGGAGACCTGCCACCCTATGATTCCAGTCCCAGTGGTCTGGGTGGGGCCCGAGGTTCTGAATTTCTAATGAGCTCCCAGGTGACACCCTGACTCCCTGTGACAGAGGACTGCAGTTTGAGTAGCAAGGTTGTGTGGACTGTTCTTTCGATCATCGCTACAGAAGCTGGCTCGAGTACAGCCCCTTCGTGTGTAAAAGCCATGTGTAAATGAGAAGAAACAGAACGAAAAGCCACATTACATGGCAAGTGAAACAGTGCCCTGCAGATTTTTTTTTTCAAAGACATTCTTTTCTCCAAGAAGATGACTGGCAATCTTGTGTTCTAGCCACTCTTAGACATGAAAACACTTGGTTGCTTATCTTGTAAAATCTGCTCTGCTTGCTTGCTTGGGCACGCTGCAGTCAGTTTAGTCAAATACATGTCAGTACATCTATATGTATGGGGGAGCAGGTGCAAGTCCTTAAAAATGTACTTTAAAAAACTTTAACACTTAAGTCAGTGTGCTGAGCTGATCCTGTGTGATGTCAGTGCCAAGCACCTGAGTTAAAGGGTTCTCTTTGAAGGCAGTGGGTAGATGTCATATGGTTGAAGCATTTGTTTATACTAAAATGATGCTTGATTTTTTTTCTAAGTTATAAGACAGTACACTGCATAACTTCATTGAGCCTAGAGGGTGGCATAGGACTCCAAATCTGCTATGTGAGGTTTATTCTAATGGAAGTTGGAATTTTTTGCAGTTGGCTTGGAATAAAGTGCTTATGTGAATGAGCTTAAGCTAGAAAAAAAATGGGTTTCCCTCTGCAAAGAGGGTCAGCACAGAAATAACTTCCTGTCTTTGCTTGGCATGAATGCCACTTGTTAGCAGAATGCCCTGTGGGGATCAAGGGTAGCTTGGGAAGCACCTTACTCGGCTCTCAGAAACTCTTAGAAGCAACTCAGACTTTTATATTTATTGAAGAAATGTCAGGATGAATACATTCTTAATCTTGTGTAAGTCACACACGCATACACACACACACATACACACACACACACATACACACACGTGTGGGTGAACAGACATGTGCACATACACACATACAAGCACACATATTTGCATATGCACGCACATGCTAACAAGCACACACACACATTCACATGCATGCATGCCCACATGCACACACATGCATGCACATCTCTGAAGAAATTTTCATTTGCTCCTGTCTAGAGTCTGAATGCTAAGGCAAGAGCATCAATCGCCCCCCACCCTACCCCCCTGGCCAATCCCCTGCCCCCCGCTCTACCCTCCTGGACAATCCCCATGGGTTTATCATTTTGTTTAGGTCTCTAAACTCTGAATCGAGTCCCTCTGAGGTCCTACACCAGACGTTGACTTTAACAGCACTTAAAAGTTTGTGTTTGCCTGTGTGCTGGGCCCCTCGCCAGGGCATTGCTGGGAGTCCATTACTGCTGCAGTCCATTCTGATGAGGAGGTCTCTTAGCAAAGCCCCCATCTACTCACAAGCTCTCCTCATAAGGAGCAGGGACTCATCTGGACCGAATTTACCCTAGAACCGCTTGGCCACAGCACTATGAGAGAATAATTATTGAACTATTTTACTGTACAACTATTTCCAAATTGTTGATTTTTTATTGATTTCAGGAGGCAAGCTAATTGCCCCATGGCAACTTGATGTTAACATTTAATGAAGATCAGGAAGCAGAGTTTATGAAAAGCGTTTGTATAGCGACTGCAAAGCTTCAAGAACTGTTTTACACTTCCTGACGGTGCTGGGCCTCGCTTAATGGTTTGTTTTTATTGCTTAAGAGTGTAAACCGTGCCTTAGCCCAGTGTGTGGAAACTATACCCTCATCCCTCCCTGCACATTTTCTTGTTGCTTTTTCCTTGCTCCCCATGTCCTTGTCTACCATCTACAATCAAGACTTTCTCTGCTTTGTATGCAAGCAAGTTTCTATCTTAGATGTTGATGACACTATGCACACACGCTCGTGCGCGCGCGTGCACACACACACACACACACACACACACACACACACATGCACATAGCCTGATGAACTGAATGTGTTGCTTCACTGTGTTTGGGTGGAGTTTCTGTTCAGCACTTGGTTGCTAGACAACCAAGCAGACAAAATTTAGCGATTCAAAAGGCATTTTTAAAGATGACAAATTTTGAGTGGCTGAACTCTTTTATCTCTGACTTTGTGTGGAAGGTGCAGGTTTCTTTCAAAGATCTTCTTGTCTCTTCTTGTCTTTTGCTGAGTAGATAGCTTACTGGTAGAAATGTGTGTGTGTGTGTGTGTGTGTGTGTGTGTGTTTGTGTGTGTGTGTGTGTACACAGCCTTCATGTGTTTGCACATGTGTATTCAGGTGCACTTGCACATGTGAGCACAGCCATGTGGAGGTCAGAGGTTAACATCCAGTGTTTCTCTCAATAGCTCTGGGCCTTGGTTTTTCAGAAAAGACCTCTCACTGAACCTGGTTCTCATCAGTTTAGCTAGGCTGTCTGCCAGCGAGCCCCAGGGATCCTCCTGTCTCCGCCCCTTGTGTACCCCCAGCACTGGGGTTCCAGACACATTATCCACCGTACTCAGCTATGTTTTAATGTGGGTGCTAAAGAGCTACATTCAGTTGCTTCTTCTTGCGCAGAAAGCGCTTTAGTAACTGAGCCATCTCCCTCACCCTGAAGAGTTTTTTGAAGTCTGGCTCCTACAGGATTGTCTGTCTGAAAGCTTTTCCTAACTGCTGTTCCCATTTGCTGGAACTTGCTTCCCACCTGGAAGCTAACTTGGTTTCCAAGGGCATGTTTTAAATCACTAGTAAAGTTGAGCTCCAGTTCCAAGCTCCTCCAATTGTTTCAATGTCAGGGAATGATTCCTTTCGGAGGCAATGTTTAGAAGCATGAAGCCTGGGTGTGGAGGGCACTGTCTCCAAGAAGCTACCCCAAGTTTTTTGTCTGGTAGATGGTATTGAAAATGTTTTCTAAAACCTTTGTGAAAGCCTAATTTGAAATCAAAGTCATTTTCTGATTTCTGTAACATGCTCCAGGAGCGTGTTGTAAAATCGGGATCTTTATAGATCAGCCAAGTTGGGCTTGTGTTCACACGTTCGCTCACATGCGCACACAGTTGGCAGCTGACAGGCTCCACACTGAGATCTTTCTTTCTCCTCTACCCTCTGACATGCCTCTGCTGCTCTGGCTCCTCTCTTTGTGGGGTTCCCTGGGCTGGAATGTAGTCAAATCCATGGAAAACTTTAACCACTTTCCTGATTCATTTACAGGCAGGATTTCCTGGCACTGGGATCAAGTTGGGGAAGGACTGAGGTTGGTTCATCACAAACTGGCTTACAAATGAGACGCATTTGAAGCCCATCCGGCCTGGACAGAGAGATTTGACAAACTAGTCTCTGATAGAGAAACCTCACCATTCGGACTTTCTCCAATGAGCTTGCAGTTCTCTAAAGCGTATCAGTATGAATAAGAATTATTTTGAAGCACGGAGGCTCCCGGATGAGCTGGGCAGTAAATCACAGTGAGCCAGAGAGGAGCAATAAATGAAAATAAAAATAGCAGTCTTAGATGAAAACTCCCAACACCCAGCATTCCCTATGTTCATCAGAACCCATGTGGCTGGACAGTAGGAAATGGGAGGAACTGTAGAAACTAAATAACTTTTGTGGCTTAAATATAAACATATATGCATATATACTTCAAATATATTATACGTGTATTGACATATCCATGAATTGCAGAATTCTGGACTGGAACCATTCTAAATGGTATCGCATTGTAGAACTGCCTTGGAGATGCTGGTGACAACCTGTTCGTCTTGTGTAGAGAAGGTCTCAGACATTACTTTCAAGTGTTTCCTCTTTCCTAAGCTTCAGATAAAGAATAGTTCTCAATCTAAAGAAAACTGGGATGGGACACAGTAAAATTTAAGATGCAAATGTGTCTGGCATGACTGTAATACAAAGAGTTCAAAAAATAAATTAATTCTTAGAAGAACAATATATGTATATAAGAAAACCCATGCACCGGATTGGGCGTGTGTTTGTCATGAGTTAGATCACAGACACCGAGCATGTCAGTTGACTGGTCTTCTCTAGCCTTGCTTGTCTCATGAACTCATCCACCGATTTGACTCTGTGTCCTGTTGTTTTGTCCTGTAGCTATGTTTATATTTCCCATAAAATGCTTTAGGCCCAGTCACAGCTGCTTCCACTTTTGATATTCCGTGAGTCTTAATTAGTCTTAATTACAATCTGCATGATGAAAAAGAAAAAAAAAGGAGGGAAAGAAAAAAAAAAGGAAGATCCTCAAAGTTATGATCCGTAGATTACTCTTGCCAGAACCAGCTGCTCCAAAGGAAAACGTATTCTTGACGGATACATAAGCTTCAGGTATTACACCTTGCAAAAATATGTCACTAGTTGGCTGTCCCATTGGACCGTGGGTGAGCTCCCATACTCCCTTTTTCTCTCTTAGAGGTAGTACCCTTTGTGGTCCACAGTCACTTTAAGTAGATGTAGTCAGATTGAAGCTGGGATGATGGAAGGAGACTCTTTAGGCCTTTGTGTCAGCCAGTCTTTGATACACTTGTAAGTTCAGGAGGTACTTTTTAAGAATGTGCCCCGATGAAGGAGCAGTGCTGGGTGACCTTACAACACGTGCGGGTGCATTCTCACAGCTTGGCGGATGGCATGCAAGGCATTCCCATAGTCAGAGCCATGGAGGGTCACACATCGCAAGTGTAACATTGTTACTAATCCTGGAAAATGAATGGGGGCACTCTTCAGGGCAGGGCAGCAGGGCAGGGCAGGGCAGGGCAGGGCCTCGAGCTCAGTCCCATTATTATGTAATGTTCCTAGAAAATTCACAAGGTGGTATTTTAATTCCAGTGGTAACAAAATTATAACCTTTCTCCATGGCATCTATGGGCCAATGCTGTGCTCTGGAAATCTGCACAGCAGGAAATCCGTTTAGCTGGCAAAGAAATTATTCTCTGAAATTATGTCTTCATCTCTTACCAGATACCTAATAAAGACTGTATTGTGAATTGTTTGTATTTTTTGTTTTTGCATCTTATAATCTCTCTCTTCCTCTCTCCTTCCCTCCCTTCCTTCCTTTCTCTATCTATTCCTCCCTCTTTCTCACTGTTTCTCCCCCCTACCCCCATGCCATTATAGTATGTGGAGATAAGGAACTAGAGAAGCTCACCTCCTGGGATGCAGGGAGACAGATCTTCCATATCATTATAGATTAAGGGTGTATTGGAGATACTGTGCTGAAGGTCTCCTCTGAAATGCTAGTTTGAGCAGAGTCCTATCCTGCTTTTTCTCTTCCCACATTGATGGGGCTGAGTTTGTGGGGAAAAATAATTCCACCAAGTTTCCTCCTGAAAAATGTTCATGGTGAGGGAGAAACTCCTGTCCTACCATCTGTGCTGCAGGAGAACAACAGTGCAGAGGTGATGTCGCTTTTATGGGAGACACTGGCAGCCATTTAACTCCATGGACTAAGTGTGTGCATGAACCAAAGTGAGTTTGTGTACAGCAGAGTGCTTCCTCTACACAGACCACAGTGTGTGTGTGTGTGTGTGTGTGTGTGTGTGTGTGTGTGTGTGTGCACAGCAGATGGAGCGTGTGTGTAGACCACATTATGCACAGACCAGAATGTGTGCACCTAAGAATGAGTTTGCAGAGTGAGGAAATGAGACTTAACAGAGAAGAGTTAAGGTGTATAGCACTCTAAGTGTGCACAGGAAAGACGAGTGTGCACAGTCAATGCACAGGGCAGACTTTCAGTGGGTACACATTACAATTGGTCCCGACCAGAGTAAGTGGGCACAGAAAATGAATATGCCCAGATCAGAGTATTCACAGAGTAGAGTGTACCCAGAATGAAGCATTTCAACTTCATAGCCAGAGGCAGTGATTCACTCCGTTTTAATTTTGATGGTAGCGTTTTTCTTCTGACTCACTGATAATTTAATGTAAAATTAAAAGGTTGAAACTGTTCTTTACTTTTCAGGAATTTACCCACTTGCCCGGTGGAAGACATTTTTCCTTTGAAAGGGAAGATGCACTAACACTTCATTAAATTGCAAAACACAGAGGCATGCCAGTGATCTGTTTCTCCCAACTCCTGCCCGCACTCCTGCAGCAGCTGACATTCCCCAACTCCCTAAAGATGCCATTTAGCCTGCTTGCTTTATCTTAAAGGTTTCTCTTATCTTGCTCTGAGCAGTAAACACTGTCATTTACCTCCTCTGGTCTCTGTTGTAACATAGCCAAACAGCTTAGTTCTTCTCAGGGTTTGCATTATGAGTCTGATCCTACCTCTGATTTTACAGAGGGTATTATTGAAATTCTGAATAATCTGGAGGAAAGATGTGTTGTCACAAGGATAAAAACAGACACTCCTGCATTCACACACACACACACACACACACACACACACACACACACACTTTTTTTCACTAACATGACAATATGAAGTGGAGTTGCCAATGATCAATTTGCTCTATAGAATTGCTGTTATTTTATGATAGATGATTCTTATGGGAAAGACTAAGTGAATTAATGACATACAAGATTCATCTGACATCTCCCATTTCACAATTATCATAGCAAAAGAGTAAGTGCGGGGAACTTATGTTTATAAACTTTATTGCATAGTCATGGGCTTTTAAAAATCAGCTTAGCAAGTGTATGTTTAAAAATCTGTAATTAATGACTGGAGGAGTTTTCAGAAGCAGTCCTGTTATTTTCCTATGAGGTTTTCAGTCCCATCTTTAGTACTATGCACAGACCATCCTAGGTTTGTAAACATAGTACCATCTTCCCCCTTCCAGCTTTGTCCTCCAGGAGAAGACATTGTGGAGAAGAAAAGAACACTAGAGGCAGTTCCCTGGGCCCAATATTCACACACATGCACAAATAAGTTGTGGGGTGTGGCTCTAACCATTTTATGTATGATTTTATGCGAGATATAAGTAGAAATACACAGCCCAGTAAAGCTGGCCCTGTCTGTTGAAGCAATCAAAGCCCTATTTGAAATAGCACTGTGTTGTCATTTTGAATATGTCCTTGATTTCATGGTTAGTAAAAATAAGAAAGAAAGAAAAAAAAATAAAAGAAAAAAGAATATCATATAAATTACTGCTTGTTTCTTAGACATTATGTATGTATTTCATTATTTTATGTAGTAGAAAAATGTTAAATGTTTGTGGTGCTAGAATTTACATTTCAACTGGATAATGCTAGTTTAAAACAATATATTAGAGTGTTTCACAACACTCAAATTTACTTCCAGGTTGATGAATTTCTCAGGACAAAGGGGAAGACTGACTGGAGAATAAACCCTTGACTTAGGAACAAACAGTCACTGTGAGGGAGCTGACAACAGACAGAGTATTTGTGCCAGGGTTTGGAGTCTGGAATCTTTGGCCTTGCAGATATCTCTAAGTGTGTGCTTCTTAGATGGGGATTTGGACTGTCAGAATCTCTACCTCTTTTCCTTTAAATCAGATATTATCCCTGTCCTTCCTAATCCGTAGGACTATTAAAATGACTGAGAGCTCAAGGGAGTGTACATTGCCCCACTATATGATAAAAATGTAGGTTATTTGTAAATACAAAGATTGTTAAATATTTTGCTGTGAAAGAAACCATGACCAAAGCAACTTGAGGAGGAAAGGGTCTGTTTCAGCTTCAGTCCAGAGTCCATCTAGAGTTTGGAGGGCAGGGCAGGAACTCAAGGCAGGAACCTAGAAGCAGGAACTGAACCAGACCATGAAGGATTGCTGCTTCTGGCTTGTATCTCACAGCGTGATCAGCCCGTTTTCTTAGATAATTCAGGACCACCAGTCCATAAGGGAAATACCACCCTCAAAGGGCTAAGCCCTCCCACATCAATTGTTAATTATGAAAATGCTCCACAGACTGGCCTCTGGGCAATGTGATGGAGGCAGTTCCTCAGTTGAGACTGTCTCTTCCCTGCTATATCTAGGTGTTCATCAAGCTGGAAATAAATAAATAAATAAAAAACAACCAGCACATAGGTGAGCACTAAATAGATAACCTGACATTACATCTGGCAACTATTACTGTCAAATGGATTACTGAAAATAGTGGTTTCAAATAGCAAATGTTTATCATTTTGCATAGCTTCTGTGGGACAGGAATTCAGGAATGACTTAACCAGGTAATAATTGCCTCAGTCTTTTAGGATACTGCAACCAAGCTGAAGAGTTGTCTACAACAGAGGAACCCTCTTCTCAGATGCTCATTCACATCTGTCCTCCCTGGATCTGTCCATATGACTACTTGGGTGTCTTCACAGTAGGACAAAACAAGAAGGAAGTCAAACTGAATGGTCTATGTCATCTATGTCATTGTTTCTACTTCGATTCTTTCATTAAGACAAAGTCACAAAACCTTGCCCAGACTCAGGGGAAAAGAGAGGATAGGTAGTAGCTTCCATTCAAAAAAAAACCAAAAAACATCCAGATATAGTGTGTGTGTTTGTGTGTGTGTGTGTGTGTGTGTGTGTGTGTGTGTGCATACACACACATATATTTTACAAAACTATGCACACATATCTTCTTTAAAACAAAACAAAACACCAAACTTATTCTGTAAGAGATGGAGCTCAAAATCTCAGTGTCCTTACAAAGAAAAGTTTTGATCCTGCCTGAGTTTGAAAACTGAAATCTCTACTTACACTCTATAGTTGTTAGAACTAACAGTTGCGGTCCTTTTTACCATTATTAACCATAATTCTTTATGAGGTATAGTAACAGATAATCCTCAAGGAATTCTAACTCCATTTTTATTTCCCTCAAGGACAGGGACTAGCAAAAGCCAAGGATACAGAAATGGGCAAGATGGTGGTACTGTAGAAGCCAGCAGGACCAGAGACAAGTCTCGAATGGCTGTTGGCTGAGAGCCTTGCTTATCACAGCCAATTATCCTTGCTCTCTTCTCTTCTCTTCTCTTCTCTTCTCTTCTCTTCTCTTCTCTTCTCTTCTCTTCTCTTCTCTTCTCTTCTCCTCTCCTCTCCTCTCCTCTCCTCTCCTCTCCTCTCCTCTCCTCTCCTCTCCCCTCCCTTCCCCTCCCCTCCCCTCCCCCTCTCTCTTTCTCTCTCTCCTTCTCTTTTTGTTCCCCTGGGTGTTTTAAAAAAAGAGATAGTTCTCTTAGATTGAAGGGTGTATGCTGAGTGCATGCTATTTCTCTGTTGTTTTCCTGGAATATCAGGTAGGCAATGTTGTAGTTACTTGAAGTCCCTGGCCTTTCTTATCCATAGCCCTTTGGTCTTAGGGAAACCTTCTGGATAAAGAACACTGACTCAGGGAGTCTTTATGACATTCAAATGTAGCCTCTTGGTTCTGCCTTTTCTTGCAGGTAAATGCACACAAAGTTGTTTGTTGACAGCTGCCCGGTTGAATGTCTGTGTCTCACCCAGTGGCCCTTTGTCAAGTTTGGCATTTTCCACACAAGAAGCATGTGTTCTAATGAGTACCACACAGCCCATGCTATTTCAGGTAACAGGAGGTGAGTATGGATGATTATTTCTTCATGTATCTCAGGAGCACATTCCTTTTAATAATAACTATAAATGTTAATGGCTTCAACTCTATAATAAAAAATGCATATACTAGTTTAATTGATTAGAAATCAAAATGAAGGAGTCTCTTTTGACAGCTTTTGGGACCGTTTCTAACATACTGATTTACCTCATCTAGCCTTGTTGGAGGTGGAAGGTTCTTGGTCGTACCGGAACTTGATATACTATGTTTGGTGGATATTCACAGGAAGACTGCCTCCCACGAGGAGATGGGTAAGGGCTGAGAGGAGGTAGTGGTTAGAAGGAACTGGGAGGAGAGGAGAGAGAAGAAACTAAAACTGTAGTTAGAATGTAAAAAAGAAAAATAAACAAACAAAAATCCTATCTATCTGTTGCCCACAAGAAAGTAATCTTAGCTTTAAAGAAAGGTATACCTTAAAGTGAAAAAATGATTTAAAAAAGTGTTATAAGAAAATGGTATCAGGAAACAGCACATATATCTATCACATTTAATAAAATAGGCTTAAAACTAAAACTAATTAAAGGAGACAAAGGTATTTTATTCTAACCAAGGAATCAATTAAAAAAGAAAAGATTCCACTACTAAATATATATGCATAAAACTCTGGTGCACCCAATTTCATTAAATGAATACTAATGGAATTAAAGTCACAGATGAACATAAACTTTATTACAGTAAACTTTTTCAACAATCCACTTTCTCTAATAGACAGGTCATCATAGACAAAAAAATTTAGACACCTCAGAATTAAGAATGCTCTATCCAAATGCCAAAGAATGCACATGTTACTCATCAGTACACGCAAGCCTCATTAAAATAGACCACATGGAGAACTACAAAACAAATGTTAACAAATAATGAAAGTTGAAATAATTCCATGTACCCTACCTGACCACTGTGCAATAAAACTTAAAGTTGAAAGCAAACAAAGTCTAGAAAGTTTATAAACTCATGGAGATTGAATCACTGATTACTGAATGGTGAATGATTCAAAAAGAAATCAAAAATATTTCTTGAACTTATTAAAAATAAAAACACAACACAACATTAAAAGAATTTCTATGAGGGAAATTTATAGCACAAGGTGGTCATGGTAAAATATCAGAAAGAATACAAATAAATGACTTTATGATGCAATTCAATAATTTGTGCAAGCAACAACAAGAACAACAACAACAAAAATCAAACCAGTAGAAGGAAGAAGTGATAAATATCAAAATAGAAATTAATAAAAGAGCAACAAAGAAAACATTAAAAGAATCAATGAAACTAAGAGGGTTTTTTTTTTTGTGTGTGTGGCTGTTGTTGTTGTTGTTGTTGTTTTTCTGAACATAAACAATATTAAGAGCCCTAGTCCAACTGAGCAAAAGAAGAACGAGGTGACCCGAATGAATAAAAGTGGAGATGAATACTGTAAGAGTAAGACATTACAACAGACACAACAGAAATTCAGAATATTATAAAGCAATACTTTGAAAACCTATATATCAAAAGCTGAAAAAAAATCTACAAGAAATGAACACATTTATTTTTTAATTAATTTTTTATTATTATATTCTTCATTCTTTACAACAGTTTTAAATTCAAGTGTATTTTGATCACATTTTTCCTCTCCCTAAAGTCTCTCCAAATCCTCTCCCTGTCCTTCCTACACACCCAGAGTTGAGTTCCTTCTAAAAACAAGAAACAACATCCTAATAAAAAAACCAAAAAACTTCAAAAACACAGAAAACAAAAAATAAAGAAAAGAAAAGGATATAAATACAGGAGTGATTTGACACATACAAGTCAATAAATAAAATAAAGCATATATAATACAAATAATGGATTAAAGACAAAAATAACAATCATCTCAATAGGTTTACATTAAAGCATTTGGTCAAAATTCAATATACTTTCATGATAAAAGTCCTAGAATCAATAAGGCTGGAAGAAATACACCTCAACATAGTAAAGGCTGTATATGACAAACCTACAACCAACATTATCCTAACTGGGGAACTTGAAGACATTCCATTAAAATCAGAAATAAGACAGGGTCGTCAGTTATCCCTGCTTCTTCTCTATATGGTTCTGGAAGCACTTGCTAGAGCTGTGGTTCTCAGCCTGTGGTCATGATCCCTTTGGGGGTCACATATCAGATATTTATATTACAATATATAACAGTAGAAAAATGACAGTTATCAAGTATCAACAAAATAATTTTGTGATCGGGAGTCACCATTAGTCAGCATTAGGAAAGTTGAAAACCGCTATGCAAGAGAAATAGGACAAGAGAAGAAAATTATAAAGAGATACTAGTAAGGAAAAGAAGTGAAATTACCCCTAATTGCAAGTGACCTGATGTCATAGGTATGATTTTCCAAAAATTCCACCAGAATTTTCTAGAAACAATGAAAAATTTCAGCAGAGTGGTAGGGTATAAAGTAAACATAAAAATAAGTAGCCTTTCTATACAATAGCAACAAACACCCAAGAAAGACCCTCTCTTGTTTCTGATATTAATGGGATGTGTTCATGGACACATTTCCATATACAATATCATCATCAACAACAAAATATCTTGGATTAATCCCAACCAATCATGTAAAAGACCTCTACAATAATTAAACTTCAAATCTGTGAAGATATTAAGAAAAATGCTAGGTAATGGAAATAGAGCCAATCCTCACGGATTGGTAGAACTTATGTTGTAAGAATGATCATCCTATCATAAACTGATTGTAGAGTAAGTGCAATCCCAATCAAAATATCAAAACATTCTTCACAGCAAGAAAAAAACCTGTCATAAAATTAATATGAAACCAGAAAATACTTCTGATGACTAAAGCAATCCTGAACAAAAAGAATGATACTGGATAAAATTGCTATCGCAGACTTCAATGTATTTTATAGAGTTACAGTGATAAGAACCATATGGTACTAGCACAGAAACAAAGGAGTAAAAATAAGACCCACTCGTGAGTATTTGTAACTACAGTAGTCTTTAGTTTGACAGACTATTTGACAAAAGGCTAAAAGCATCAACACCTGGTGCTGAAAACCTGGATGTCAAAATGGCTAGAGCATAGGTGATATCCTAGAACATTATAGAGAAAAGATATTTTTGAGTAAGACTTCATTTGTCTAGGAATTAGGGACAACAGTTAGCATGTGGGACTTCACAAAACTAAAAAGCTGCTGCACAGTTATAAAAACCTTTGCCTGCTATACATCTAACCAAAGATGAATAACCAAAATATACGAAGAACTCAATAAAACAATCAAGGGAACACGTGACACAACTTTAAAAAATGGGATAAGGATCTCAACTTAGTTCTTAACAGGAGAAATACAAATGGCTAAGAAATACCTCACAACCTCTTCATCTTCCTTAGCAATTAGAGAAATGTAAATGAGAACTCAGACTTAATCCCAGTCAGAATGACTAAGATCAACAAAGCAACTGACAACACATATTAGAAAAAAGGAACCCCCATTCACTGTGTGTTGCCAACATATAGCATCTAAGAATATATATATATATATATATATATATATATATATATATATATATATATATATATATATATATAACAAAAGTAATCAACGTAAAACACTATTTTTTTTTTTTTTTTTTTTTTGGTTTTTCGAGACAGGGTTTCTCTGTATAGCCCTGGCTGTCCTGGAACTCACTCCATAGACCAGGCTGGCCTCGAACTCAGAAATCCGCCTGCCTCTGCCTCCCGAGTGCTAGGATTAAAGGCGTGCGCCACCACGCCCGGCAACGTAAAACACTATTAATGAGAGTGTGGGAACATGGATGCAGTTAAAGAGAAGGGACTTAGTTGGAACTTGAGTGATGAAGAAAAGGGAGAAATAATGTAATTTAATTAAAAACATAAAAATCAAATAGAAAATAAGAATAAATATATGATTCATCTTGAGTTTATTTCTGTATATTATGTAGTGTTTAGATGAAGGGTTGTATGTATGTGTGTCTGTAGGTGTGTGTGTGTGACCACTTCTTCCTTAACTTGAATGGACATATGAAACCAGAATGAATTACAAAAGAACTGTAACCTGTGTCCCTCAAGCTCCAATGTTTTTATACTGCTTGTCTCTCTATCCTCACCTTTCTGTAATTCTATTACTCATCTTTTATCATATTTACTATCTATCTATCTATCTATCTATCTATCTATCTATCTATCTATCTATCTATCTATCATTTATCTCTATCATCGATCTATCATCTATTTCTATCATCTGTCATCTATTTATTACCTCTTTATCTATATTTATCATCTATCAATTATCTATCATCTATCTAACATGTATCTATCTATATCATCTATCAACTACTTACCTACCTATCATCTATCTATCTATCTATCTATCTATCTATCTATCTATCTGCCCAAGAATTTTACTTGTACTCGAGAAGGACAAATATAGCAACTGCCTCCTCTTGGAAACATAAGCCCTAGCTGATGGGTTTTATTCAGTCTCTAAACGCCCTGAAAAATCCTCACATCAAAGGTAACTCATTATTTCAGTTTTCTAGAGGGAAAATTTGAGACACTTAGGGGCAATTTACTTGATCAAAGTTTCTTAGAAATGCAGCCTTAGCTTCCAGTAAAACCTTGGAAATTTTAGCAGTTACCTTCCTTTCCATTTCCCTGTCCTCTACATTTCTTTAAAAAAATAAACCTGCGTGGTGGGGGAGGGGAGGAGTAATTACAGACAGAGGAGGCTGCAATAACTACTTTTTGACTTGGAAGGAGTGCCTACAGATACTAAACAGAGAGATCCGAACAACGAAATGCTAATTTATACAAATTGATTATATGGTTTTCTTAATTATAGAACATCTTATAAATGAATGCATTACTCATTCACACTGAGTGCTAAAACTAAGTGGTGAGGTGACCGCTCCTTTGACAAGAACTTCCCCAGAAATGGGGATGAGGTCAGAAATCACCTTCAGCCTGTCCTTTCCAGCAGAAAACTTTCACTTCAATGCAGGGTCTCATTGGCTTTTATTTTGAAAAAGATGGAAAACCCTTCTCCTAGGGCTCATTATTGCAGATTCTTAGAGGCTTTTGTGTATCAAACATAGGGTTGGGGGCAAGCACAGAGAATTAGACTCTGAAAGGCTCTGTTTCTATGTTTTAATTTTAATGTTTAGCATTACTCTTCAGAGCCACTTGTCTGCTTCCAGATATGATGCTGGGAGGCAAAAACCTCACAGGGACTAGTGCATTGGCCTCTTATTTGGCTCCTTCTGTGCTGTTTTCTTTCCGTTCACTTTGAGAATTCAAGCCTGGTATATGCTGGAGGCGTAATTGCTTGAGTTCTTTTAAAGAACACAGAGGATGGCAGAAGGTATTTGGCTCAGCAGAATGAAGAAGAGCTCTTTATTCGGGATGAGTCAGAGTTCCAGCCATTCAGGACTCACCTGGGGATTTGAAGTTTCACCCCAGCTACCAACTGGCCAGGGCTTTACTCCAGAGCCTCTGTCTTTGAGGATGACCTTGGTCTTCCCACAATGTCAGTTCAGGAATAACATTAACTGAGGCACTGTTTGCACTGCAGAGGTGTAGGGGATGTTGCTCCTCCCAGATGCAAAGCTGGCTGCACAGCTGCTCACAGAACTTGTGTCAAGCTGAAGTTCTCTGGGACATGTGTGGACCAAAGACTATGATAGCCTTGCCTGGCTGTATCTCTTCTGTCTCTGGCATCTTATAAGTAGGAAGAGAAAGCTTTGTTTTCAGTTTTCTTTTCCTTTTTTCGCCAACTATTCTTCTGCCATGAAAAAGACAGTTATATATAAACTACCTGGCCAGAAAGGAATCTTTAGCCCTAGGAGCTGGCAGGGAGGCATTCAGAACGCACTTGTAAATCTATAATCTAGTCTGTGGCCCTGCCAGGGAACTAATTACCACCTCCAAGAAATAGGTAGAAATTATGAATTTATTTATTCCTGGTGAGAGAGAGTGCTGAGAAAATAAGGAGCCAGGAATATCCTTCTCTCGGGGACTAAAGGGTCATCTTAGTGGCAGAAGGTTCTGGTCCCCAATGGGCAAGAAGAAGGAAAGGGGGTCAGTAAACATTTATTTTATCAACAGTTGCTAAAGGGTAACCACTACCCTCACAAACTCCAAGAGAGCTACTTCACTGGGGTTTCAGGGTGGGCAAATGCCAGGAGTTACAAGTCTCTCTCTCTCTCTCTCTCTCTCTCTCTCTCTCTCTCTCTCTCTGTGTGTTTTATATTGTAATTTTCTCTCTAGATGACTAGATGGGCTTCAGGAAGAAGTCTATCCAAATTTCTTCCCTTTCTCTGTAGAACTCCGAGGTATTGTGAACTGCAGCATATGGTAATAAAGAAAAAGAGAAAAATATTCCAGAAAGGAATTTGGAATGGAAAACCCTTACAATTGTGTTTCATTCATTAATTAATTTGTGTAATTATTCTTGAGACATGCTCTGACTATGTAGTCATGGCTAGCCTGGAACTCACTATGTAGACCGAGTTGTCATGGAACTCACAGATATCCTCCTGCCTGTGTATCCTGTATTCTGGAACTAAAGGGATGCAGCACCATGCCCAGCCCTTGGCATTGTAAAGACCATGATTTTCTGTTTTCTAACAAACTAGAGGGTGTTCCATCTGCAAAAGAGTATCTCATTTCAGTAGTCGCTTCTACTACACATGTCCCAGAGTTACACTTTGGGTCTTCTTTATACCAGTTTGTGTTTTTATTAGTGTGCCATATAACCTTGTTCCATGAGGAGATGCAACAAAAATTAGCATAGCTCACATCTATACATCTATATTCACGTATTCTGTAACCCTGGTCTGTCATAGCACTAATTGCAAACAGTTGTGCACCAGAGAGGACGATCCATACTCCTGAAGACGGAAGCCTCAGTAAGGTTGCTCCACTGATCTCCTTTGCCTGTGTACTCCTCATTAGCTCTCAGAATCTACTGAGTATTTTAAGTGATACTGGGAAGGCTCACGATTGACAACAGAGAGGCATGATGGATTAGAAAGGCATGCTATCTGACAATGTAGCAATTTTCCAATTCCTTAAATTCTCCAAGTATTTACAGTATGTCTATTATTTACTGGGTGGAAGTGGAGACCCTAGGAATTCAGTAGTAAATAAAAACAATGGATGGAAAGATGGCTCCGGGGGAAAGAACACTTGTTATACAAGCATGCATACCTGAGCATGGGCAATTAAAAGATTGGGTGGCCACTTACAGGCCTGCAAATCCTGCGCTGTGGTGGGTGGGAGACAGGAACCTGGGTCTCTGGGGTTTGCTGGCCACAAGTCTAACTTCAGACTCCTGGAGGGACTCTGCTTCAGGGAAATAAGATGAAGAGTGACAGAACAGGACAGTAGATGTCCTTCTCTCACCTATGCACAGCCACCCACAGCCACAGACACACTTTTTACAAACCTTACAAGGCTTTAATGTCTCCCCTGTGTTCTGTTTCTCTGTACTCAAAGAGCAAAGCACCTTCATTCCAATGGGGTGCTTGGTATGTAGGATCAGAGAATGGAGTGCTTGGTATGTAGAATCAGAACCCAGCCCTGATTTTCAGATCCTGCCTATAGTATTTTATAAACAGTTCCAGAGGATCACATGCTATTGTTAAAGTTTCAAACCCTGGGCAAATGGCTGAGGTGCCTATTTCACATATCAAAGTGGACCTGGCCACCAGGTTCTTCCCACATCCCTCAGTCCTTACCTGTTACAGGCTATGACTGGCATACCCTGCCCTCTACCCTGAACTTTCTAGCCCAGTGGCTGGGCTGCCCTTCCCCTAGAGACTGTATCCTATATAATCCAGGCATTTTGGTTGCCCACCTCTTTGGCCTCCTGGCTGCTGGCTCTCGTTCTTTTCTCTCCTCTCCCTTCCCCTACCCTTTCTCATGTGGATCAGGGTTAAGACCACTCTGGACTCTCCCAAATGTGGCTGCCTCTGTCTATTCCCTCTCGCATATCGATAATAAACTTTCTCTTTCACCACACCTAGGGGCAGTCATAGCCTTTCCTTTTTACTTCTTTTTTTTCTTTCAGCTATAAAAGTATGAATTTTTCATAGATCATTTTCAAGACCCAGACTCTAGCTAATCAGTACCTACCATCCCATGAGTACAGGGGCTCAGAAATAGGTACGTGTTCAATGAAATTTTGGTAAGGAAATTCTTTTCACTAAAGAAAAAAATCAGAGGAAGAGCTAAGCAATTCTGGAAACAGCTATAGGCTGGCAGTGATGGTGAGGATGGATATAGGTTAGAGCATCATTGAAGTACATTGCACAAGCCTGATGGATCCCCATTTGCTCCTACTCTGACTCCAAACCTTGCCTGATGTTATGGGAGCAACACGTGCCCTAACATTCTAGCCAATTCAGATGCACTTGTACTGTCTGTTTCCCAGATTCTTAACGGAAAGTCTCACATCAAGAAGGAGACTGGATCTTGTGGGCTATTGAAGCAAGAGGTCATCCTGGGAACCACTCTTAATGCTGTCTGCCAAACAGGATAAACGGAACACATTGTAGAACACTGTGGGCTCAGGACTCTTACATTAGTAAGAGGTGAGATGGAAGACTGTAATTATGTTTGGTATAGACCTGCTGTTCTGAGGCTGGCCCCCTGATATGGGACCCCGGGACCCCCGTGCAACGCATCTCAGCAACATTGGTTTTCTCTGCTCCAAACCTGCAGCTTGCCTTGACTTCTTGCTCTAGCCTTGCTTATTCTAGGTTCCAGGCACAGCAGCAGCCTTCATGGCTCCTCTTCATCGATTCTATTTTCCCTCCCATTATACCCATTATATTGTCACAACTTTACATAATGAGGTCATTAGGTAATGGAGGAAGTGCTGTTTCCCTTTGGGGAGAGGGGTGATAAGGACTGAACTCAGGCCCTTGCGCATGTGAGGCAAGGTCTTTATCACTTAGCCATAGCCCTGAATGTGGAGGCAGGGTGCAAAAAACTTCTTATACGACAGGAAAAAAAAAAAAAGGAGAAAAATATGCTGTGGCTTCCCAGCCTTTTGTGGGAACCATCTTCAATGTTACCACAGAGGACCCTCCTGGTAATATAAGTCTGATTGCAAGCACTTCCATGAGAGTAGTATTTAGATACCAGCTTCCCCCCCCAATGACTTAAGATGCCACAACGTCTTCATCCTCCTAGATATCATGGAATAAATCATTCTGTATCTGTTTTTCATACAAGAAGCTTCAGGTCGAAAATGGTTCAGGGTATTTGCCATGTTTACTGAATAGGAAAAAGTCTTATCCTTTGTCGTTAGATGAAGAAATACTATGTCCTAGTGTATTTCTTTGAAGTGCCTAGGCCTCAGTTATCTAGCCATTATTTATCAAAACATGCAAGCCATGTTGCTAAGGCTGCTTGTATGGGCACATCCCAGGGTATGGGTCCTTGGGTACAGAGCTGGGCACATCCCAGGGAATGGGTCCTTGGGTACAGAGCTGGGCACACCCCAGGTAATGGGTCTTTGGGTACAGAGCTGGGCACATCCCAGGGTATGGTCCTTGGGTACAGAGCTGGGCACATCCCAGGGAATGGGTCCTTGGGTACAGAGCATATTTGTGTCGCCTCCCTGAGTGTGGCCTGAGCTAAGACCATATTTACCAGCAACTTTTATAAGCAAGCATCAGCTCCAAATGTCTTATTGTTAGCAGAGCTGTTTACCTCTTCTGTTGCCATAACACTTAGAACTCAGTGTTAATACTCAGTGACATTCTGACATTTTAACCTCAAGTACAAATATTATTATACCTGTTTGGGTTTTTGTTTGTTTGGTTGGTTGGTTGATTTTTTTTTTAATTCTTATTTTTTTATTTTTTTACTTTTTATTTTTTTGACGTCTGGGGAATGTAAGGTTCTGCTAGGTAAAGCAAAATATCAGTACTGGCAGGTTATAGATGATAACATCAGAGCCAGAGCCAAGTTACCTTAGTCCCACACTAAAATATATATAAAGAGAAACATGTGTGTAATATATGCGGCTACCATGCCATTTGGCCAAATTTTCCAAATTCCAAATTAAGCGTTCATTTTTCCTTTAGAATAAGATGATTTCACCTAGATTTCTTTCTCCCAAGAGCCCCCTTTGCTTCTACTTCCAAGGCACACAGTCTTACTTTAGGGGTAGGATGTCTCACAGCCCCACGAAAGGCAATGGCAACCCTTAAAATAGACATTATTCAACAAAACAGGGGTTTCTAGTGAGCTTTGGGTAAGCTCTGTGAAAAAATGGGGGACATATTGACCATGTGTTTTCATTCATCCATTCCAGAAAGTTGCTGTAGTGATAGGGCAGCCATTGTTCTCCTAGGGTGTGGTAAGCAGAGACAAGGGACAAAGAGTGCACTTGAGACAGAGAATTTGGTTTAGAGTGGAGCATAGGAAAACAAGCCATCTCTCTCTCTCTTTCTCTCTCTCTCTCTCTCTCTCTCTCTCTCTCTCTCTCTCATTATTACTGAAAGCAATATTATCTCAGGCAAACAGATGGGGTAGGGTGCAGGAAGAACGACAGTACAATTAACTTTGAACAGCAATCCTGATGGGGAAAAGAAATTCAACCGGGAAAACCAGGGTTACAGCAAATACAGCGAGCCTTGCTAAACATTAAGATACCTATGGTCATCTGGGAAGACTGAAAACATCGCTCAGTTAGATCCTCCCTGGTTTGGCTGCAGGGTTTCAGAGTTTTTACACAAAGAAAGTAAAAACTAGAGCGATCTTGTAAACTTGAACTAAAAATACATTTCCTAATTAATCTCCACACAAGCATCATCAAAGGACAGAAGCATTGCTAGCTCAGAGTTGAGCCTGACCTCTGCCAATCACAGAGTTTCTATGGAGCTGTGCTGACTCACAACAACCCCGGGAGGCCAGTCTACAAATCAGTTCAAGAACAGAAACAACAAAGATCTAGAGAAGATAGTGGTAAGCTATCTACTTAGGGGAAAGCACACGCCACAAAATTAGGACAGGGAAATTATCAGACAAAGGAGGGAACCATAGTGTGCTCACAACAACCCCCGACCACAACAATAGAAATCTCAGAGTTGCTCTAAGGTGTTATCTAACATTTCTAATTTCCAACAATAAAGATAAACAAAGAGAAAGGTTACCAACATTTAGAAGAAGCTTATCCCTACTATTTTTGAGGGTGGGCTGATGGACTTCTGTTCTTTTGAATAGCTATGGAAAGTAGCAAACAATGTAGCTTTTAAGGAATTAAAGAGTAGCATAAACACATGACTAATCAAACAATCTTAGTAAGGGACTATAATTTATATAAAACAACTAAGTAAACACTTAACCCTTTGAAAGCAAACCATCTGAAGTAAGAATTACTATAGCAGACTTGAGTGCCTGAAAGAATCCGGACGCTGCAACTAGAGTAACTGAAATTATTAAAACTGAAAAGCTTTTTTTAGTGAAAAAAAAAAAAAAAAAAACCAAACCCACAAAGACCTCCTCTAGGACTCCCAAGCTATATAGTGTCAATCACAACAGTTATCAGTTACATCATTTATTGAAGTATCAGAAGGATACGAGGGTGATAAAATACTAGGAAATAAATTAAAAAAAAAAAAGCAATAACAACAACAACAACAAAACCAATGGCCAAATCATTTCCAAATTTCACCCCAAAACTAATCTACAGATTGTACAAAGCTAACACAGACACACATACAGCCAAACCTAACCATGTTATTATCATACTGCTAAACCCACAGACACAGAAAATCATGAAAAGAATAGCAAAAAAAAAAAAAAAATCCAAACCCTCATCTTCCTCAAGACAACAAGAGCATGATTGATAGCTGACTACCCATTAAAATCCAGAGCACCAGAAAGCACTGGGTCGGAATGCTGTACTCTGAGAGTGAGGCTGTGCACCAGGAATGGGAAATCTGTTATAACCATCCTTCAAAACTGAAGGTGAAGAAAAGACATTACCGAATAATCAAAGAATGAGTGTATTTGTCGCTAGCCAACCCGTCTTACAACAAATATTAAAGGAAATACTTGGGATGAAAAGGAATTATACAAAATAGTAACTAGAAGTTGCAGAAATAAACAAAGGAATTTAGAAGATCAGTATCCAGACAGATGCATAAAACTAAATGAATGGTTTTTCTTTTTTTCCTTTTCTTTAAAACCTGTTTGTATACATTTATAACTGCTGATGTGGTTTAGACAGGAAATGATCCCAACTCTCACTGTTTTATCCTTGGTCCATTGGTGATGCTGTAAGGAGTGTATCATGAGGGAGCTACATTCCTCTGGGAGCTAATCCATTGAATTCCTACTGACCTATTGGGCCTATGCTCCTGAAGTTCTCACTATCTTCTCTTATCACTGTGATAAAGTATGTGGCAGAAACAACTTAAGGGCAGGAGGTTTATTTTGAATAATCGCTTGGCCCCATGCACTTAGAAAGAGCACCATGGTATATTGAGCAAGTGGTAAAGGGAAATTGTTCATTTAGAACCTGACTAGAGCATAGAAGGCAGTGAGGGATAATACACCTCATGGTAACTCCACCCTTCCCCAGTGAGATGATCTTCTTCTTCTTCTTCTTCTTCTTCTTCTTCTTCTTCTTCTTCTTCTTCTTCTTCTTCTTCTTCTTCTTCTTCTTCTTCTTTTCTAGAGCCTTCCCAAATAGTATTATCTGTGAACTAGATACTCAAATCACAAACTTATAGGGGATATCACATAGTTAAACTATAACAAGAAGGCTATACTTTAACCTTCTCTCTACTTCCTGGTTTGGACGAGTTGAGCACCTTCCCTGTCATGTGTTGCTGCTTTACCTCAGGTCTAAAGCAATGGACCCAGCCAACCATAAACTGAAGCTTCTGAGACCATGTGCTGAAATAAGTCTTCCCTCATTTTAAGCTGTCTTCTTAGCTATTTGTCACAGTGCTGTACATCTGGCCAGCACATATATGACAGTGCAGTAATGTTCCTATTACATATAAAAAGTTAATACATAGGAAAATGAGAGTTAAAATGTTTTGTATTGGAATTCTTGAATTGGCCAGAGAGCAAATTCCATCCAATAGTTAAGAAATATCAATAAATGATCTGTTATAACCTCTCACAGAAATCATATTGGGAACATTTTTCAACTCATTCTGTGAAGCCAGTATTATTTGATACTAGAGCAAAGAAGAAGAAGGAGGAGGAGGAGGAGGAAGAGAAGGAGAAAAAAAAAGAAAAAGAGAAAGAAAATGGTGGTTCTCTGCAAACCAATATCCTTTGAGAATACACATGAAATATTATTAACAAGTCAGATCCCACAAGATAAAGGGGGTTATGTATCATTCCCAAATGCAAATTGCCCTAGGAGACAAAGTAGTTAATACCTGAAATAAATATAGTGTACCATTTCCCTTATGGTGAAAGTAGTAATCAACTTTCTGCATGCTTATTGCTTGTGTACATGCCTTGTTTATAGAGATGACTGTTCCAGAAATTTGGCTTTTGTCCAGTTAGGCCTCTGGAGTTATGTTGAATATTTGGTCTTTTTGCTATCTAGTATAATGTTAAGTGTGGGCACCCCAAGATGTCCCAGAGATGAGAGAGTCCACAGATATATCTTGGCCCCAAGTTACTTCTGACTGGTAAATAAAGATGCCAACAGCCAATAACTGGGCAGAAGAGACATAGGTGGGGGTTTAGGTGGTTTTTTGTTTGTTTGTTTGTTTGTTTTGGGGGGGGCTTGGGGTCAGAAGAGAACCATAAGGAAAAGAATGTACAAGAAGGGAAAAGAGAAGCCACCATGGGTTAGGTAAGCCATAAAAATATGGCCCCGACAGCTGGCCAATTGGAGTTAAGAGCAGCCCAAAAGAAACATAGTAAATAGTAAGTAAAAGTTATCCATAGGAAAGAATACTCTAATAGCACAGAGGTTAGGTATCTATCCAACTCTTGTGCTGTTTAAGGCTTTTTTTTCTTATTTATAAATATAAAGTCTCTCTCTCTTTTTCTCTCTATCTCTGTTTCTGTCTCTGTTTCTGTCTCCCTCTCTGTCTCTCTCTGTCTCTCTGTCTCTGTCTCTCTCTGTCTCTCTGTCTCTGTGTGTGTGTGTGTGTGTGTGTGTGTGTGTGTGTGTGTGTGTGTGTGTTTTCATTTGGGAACTAAATGATCTAAGGCAGGGTAGAAACTCCAGTCTGGATTAGAGAATTTCTGCAACAGGGTTTGTTATTGACTATTAAGGGGTCTATTAAGTTCTTGTCATTAATGCCTCAACGATAAATTACTTACAGATATCATCCATTGCTTGTCTGCTTCCTCTACTGATTGTATCTTTTGATACAAAATTTGTATTAATTCTTTTATGATATGTGATTTCCCCACTTTCTGTTTTGCTGACTTTGTCTTTCTCTTGTGTCATATCTAAGAAATCACTGTTAAATTTTGTAAGCATTAGGTAAATGTTTTCTTCTAAGGGTTACAGATTGGGGTCTTACCTTTTAGTCTTTCAGTATTACATTTTGAGGTTTTTGTTTGTTTGTTTGTTTGTTTGTTTTATAGATCGTGTTAAATAAAGGTCCAACTTTATTCTACTCCTAAATAATTTAATGAGATTTTTATATCACCATTATATAAAATGGCCCCAACTGGAAAACATTTAAATGTCATCAACTATTACACAGATAAAGTGTGGAATATTCACAAATGAAATATTATTCAGCAACAAAATAAACTATTGTGCAGTGTCAAGGATGAATACAAAAGCAATTATGCTAAATATAGTAAGCCAGAAGCAAAAGAGATACAGTATTTATCTATATATTGATACTGTATATAGATAATTATTGTCACCACATAATAATACAGTATAATATATAGGTACTATTCTGTATGCTTGCATGCACATGTATATGTACATGTATATTAAATCAGATTCCTTTTATATGAACTGCCTAGTAAAGGAAATATTAGAAACTGAAGGCAGAACCCTGGTTGTCTAGGGTAAAGACTGGCTGCAAGTAGGATAAAAATGTTTTAACATTGGATTTTGATAATGATTAAACAATTTCATAGGTAAACTCAAAAATGTTAAATGACTGAAAGTTGGCAAACTATGTAAGTTTGACTTCATTAAAGCTGTGTAAAAGATATTAAAAAGTTTGTGTCCCTTGCCGGGCGGTGGTGGCACACGCCTTTAATCCTTCCACTTGGGAGGCAACGGCAGGCGGATTTCGGAGATCGAGGCCAGCCTGGTCTACAAAGTGAGTTCCAGGAGAGCCAGGGCTATACAGAAAAAACCTTTCTCGAAAAACCAAAAAAAAAAAAAAAAAAAAAAAAGGTTGTGTCCCTGTGATGAACACCACGACAAAAACACATCGGGAGGTAAAGTTTTATTTCAGTTTACAACTCTCAGCTCACATTCCAGAGATGTCAGAATTGTGATTGGAACTCAAGGCAGGAGTCTGGAGGCAAGCCTGAAGCAGAAGCCATGGAGAAATGCAGCCTACTGATGTGCTTGCCTGGGCGTGCTCCCCTGGGCATGCTCAGTTTGCTATCTTATAAGGCGCAAGACCACCTGTCTCTAGATGGCATCGCCCACAGTGGACTGAACCCTTCCATAGCAACCCAATCAAGAAAATTCCCTATAGGCTTGCCTAAAGGCCATTCTCAATTGAGGTCCCCTCTTCTCAGATGACCCTAGCTTGTGTTCTGTTGACAAACAAAACAAAACAAAACAAACAAACAAAAACCAGAACAAAAGCCGGGCGTGGTGGAGCACGCCTTTAATCCCAGCACTCGGAAGGCAGAGGCAGGCTGATTTCTGAGTTCGAGGCCAGCCTGGTCTACATAGTTAGTTCCAGGACAGCCAGGGCTACACAGAGAAACCCTGCCTCGGAAAACAAACCAAACCAACCAACTAACCAACCAACCAAACAAACAAAAAACAGAACAAAAACCAACCAACCGGGACACAAAATAAATATTAAAAAAATTAATCCCTGTGATATCAAAAGTGAGTATGTAGATATATAAGCCAGGCTTACCTTGAATATCTTGGTCAAGGCTGAAATGCTCTGACAGAAGCAAGGCTGATTTTGCAGAATGAAAAAAATACCAGCTCCAGTCCTCTGTTCTTTGAAAATGCTACCCCTCTCTCTCCCTCACTCAGTGTGTTTCTAAACAGTTGCGAGCAAATCCACACACTTGTTTCTCCTGTTTGTTTTTCATTACCCCAACCCCTCTCACCTTAGGAATCCACAAAAAGTCAGAGGTTGGTCAGTTTTGACTGACACCCTTGAAAGTGCTTGTTTCCCCTCCCAGTGTGGGGAGAACCATAAGCAAACCTTTCCCAACTTAAATTCTTGTGGGAGGAGTGGGAGGGCATGGAGCCAGGTATCTGAGGGAGATGGAATCTCAGGCAGTGGCCAGCAAGGCCATTCTGGTGTGTGACTGGGATCATCGAGAGCGCTTTCTTACTCCTGAGGGCTTATGGAGGTACCTGGCTGGGATCCTACTTGCCAGCTGGTGACCACCTGTCTCAGTGACTTCAACACTCTGCACCGATAGTTAAAAAAAAAAAAAAAAAAAAAATCTGTGCTCCTATTTTGCTGAAGGCAACTATTTCGAGATTTCAAGGTCCCCGGGTTTATTGAGTAAGAATTTCTCATTGTAAACACAAAGAAACCTTATCATTACCAAAACATTCTAAAAACAATGCTGTTTTTGGCATTTGACCCAGGTTCGTATCTACACACCAGATAACTCTGCTCGGATGCTTTCCTATCTCCTGGTCTCAAGGCTCCAAACAGCAGGAACAGGCTAAATAAAGGGGATACTATGAGTAGAGTTGCTCTGTGGCCTCACAACAGGTTTCCTGAAACATCACAAGCAAGGGCGCTGAGAGAGGCAGCCTAAGAGATGTGCGTCATCCCTGCTTTTCTGCTCCCTGAACCCCGAAGACCCCAGGGAGAATTGGCAGGTGTAGATTTCCATGGAAACGAACCCCCTTCCCCGTGAAAGAATGAAAAACCCAAAGGGAGAATTGTGTAAAGTGCCCTCGCGCCTGTATGATTTCCTTGCCAACAGTTTTCGAGGTCAACCTGGCTTATTTCATGAAATTAGAGGCCCTGCTGTCAGGGTTTCCCCAGGCCAAAAAAAAAAAAAAAAAAAAAAAAAAAAGAGGTTTGTTTAAGTTTCTGCTTTGGAAATCCATCCATTTGTGGTTGTTTCTGCCTATTCAAGAATAGCCCTTACTGTTCTGTGGGACTTCCGGATGCTGGATTTCTGGTCTCTTTCTCCTTCCCCAGACCCCCTTTTAAAAAAACATCTGAAGCTCACATGAAGAATGTACTATGCATATGAAACACACACACACACACACACACACACACACACACACACACACACACACACACCACACCACACCTACAGACTGAGCGGTTTAACAACACATAAGAAAAAACAATCCCTTCATGTCCCACTCCCTAAAGGCACACTGCAGAGGGAGACTCAGCGTGCTTCCTTCAGCAGATGCCTGCAGCTGCAGCCTTGTCCCTCACAGCTGTTCAGGTAGAGGAAGGAGCCTCAGGTTGGAAAGACCTGGGTCTGGACCCTGAAATTCTTTGGGGAACTCATTTGGGTTTTATTTTTCAGAGGTCTGGTGCCCCAGGGGATTACTGCTCAGGAGTTGTAGATCAAGCAGGTCTAGTGTGGGTCCTTCATCTTACATCAGCTCCCCAACCCCCAGCTCTTGGATGTCCTGTACTATTGTGCCACTTTTTCTTCAGGAAGTGGTGTGACAATAGCAGGGCTACTAACAGGTAGTAGCGACTGTTACCACACCATCCACATCTAATCTCTTGCCTTGTCTTGCAGGACATTTGGAACATCTCTCTGCTACCTATGGACTGAGCACTGCAGATGTCTTATTTATCCGTTTTACTATCTCTGCCCTGAAGCTTGTGTTTGCTTCACTGTGCTGTTATCTCTGTCTTGGCTTTCTCAGTGTTTGACATGGCTTGCAGGCCTCAGCTTTGCAGTCAATACAAAGAATTATGTACTCACCGTGGGAGAGATCCTGTGCTTCTCAAACCTCAGCCACCAAAGGCTTCTGCAGTACACTAGGCTCTACTAAACAGCTCATCCACACCATTCATTCTTGCCTCCCCATTCCTCAGCTTTCAATATTTAAAACTGCCAATGCTTCCTCTTGGTTAATACTTACTGTGCCTTTGTACTGTAGTGGAGGAGCTGTCATTTTGAAGATAATATTTGCTATTTTCTGCCTCGGCTGCTTCTGTTTTAATATCCAACGGAGGCCCTCTTGCAGAGATCCATTCTCCTTTGTCTGTGCTCTGAACCCCTCGCATTTGTCAAGAATATGTATCGCTAGGAAGAGACACAGGAAGGGAGACACAATGAAATAGTGACTCTCCCAAAATCACCTAGTTTTCAGGGCATGGGAAGAGAAGAGAGGGGAAGGGAGCCTGTGTTACCCTGTATCTCCTACTCCATGTTCATTCATTAATATACTCTTAACTATAGTCTAGAGACTGTGATATTTCCCTATGTAAAGTGAAGCGAATGGAGGTTCTGACATTTTGCTCTGTGACTTAGTTTCATTTATTTCCCAGCAAGAATGAAACACTGAACCTAGGAAAATTCCACTGTGAACACATTGCCTGTCAACTATGCCCCCAGGGGATACAGCTCTGTGTGTTACATATTTCACACAATAACAATATCATCCGATTTTATAATTAACATTAAACTTTTATAGGAGAAAGTAGCCTTTTAGACGAGTTGTTAACCTTTTGATGCCTTTAAAGCTTCCTTCTCAGGAAACCACATGCTTCTTCATTGCTACCCTAAGTAGGTTCTGTTGCTATGCACTAGGGGACCTGGAATTGAAAGATACACACATAGCTGGTGTTCTCAACACCCCTGGCAGGGTTAAAGGAGCCCTGGGAGCCTTAAAGCTTAGGTTTCCTGGCTTCTGTGGCTTTCATTTCCCACCTAGCATCTCAGTGATCACCCCATTTCTCACACTCATTCTTTTTATTTGATTTTTTTTTACTTAACATACCTGTTTCCTCTCCAGCCTAGGTAATAACTATATAAATATCTCGATTTTCAATGTCTACCACAATGAGATTTGTGAGGAGTTTACTGTGCACCAATGCCAGCAATGGTGGGGTGTAATAAAGTCACAAGATATGTATTGTAAAAGTACTGGTGGGGACCAGAGAGATTTCTCAGTGGTTAACAGCACTTGTTGCTCTTGCAGAGGACCTGGGTTTGGTTTGCTGCACCTCTATGGATGCTCACAACCGTCTGTATTTTCAGTTTCAGGCAATCTGGTGCCCTCTTCTGGCTTCCCTGAATACCAGGCATGCACAGGATACACATACATACATAGACACACACACACACACACACACACACACACACACACACACACACACACACATATATATATATATATATATATATATATATATATATATATATATATATACATACATACATACATACATACATACAAACATGTAGGCATAGGCAGACCACTCATCCACATAAACAGACAAATTTTATTTTAAATAAGAAAGGACTAGTGAGCTGAACAAGTTTGCTAAAGACATAAGTGGTTTATGATAAGCTTATACAAGCTCACATTTCTGTTAAAAAAAAAAAATCACTGAAAGTCTCTCCCATTACTCACTCTTAAGGACAAGCCTGTGTATGATTAACATACAGTCTTTACAAAAGATAAAACCAAAGAACAGCTAAGCCAACGAACTGTACAGCAGGGATATCTGTGCGTGGGACCGGTGGAGGAAGGGATGAATGGGAAATCTGGTATGTTTCTTCTTATCTCCTGAGGGATTACTTATATCAGCTTTAATATTATGCACAATTAATATTAATTTATGTTAATTGATCACATACTGGTGTGGGTTAAGAGAAAAAGCAACCTCTCATCAGTCAGAAGGCAAATCTAAAGTCAGCGCTTGGGTTGAAGTCTGTGCAGCTCTGCTTGGATTAACTTGGGTTTTGCTACTCAGATCCACAGAGCCAGGGACATTCTGATTATGTCGACATCCAAGTTCAGGAGGTACAAAGTAACAAGTGTGTCTCGTGCTCCAGAGAACCCCATTCAATTTGGCAGATATAAAAAGGCAAGAACCTAAGAGTCTGGATTTCTAACAAGCTCCCAAGTCACAATATTGCTAGACACTGGGTAGCCAGAGTACAGCTAGGTAACTAATAGGAATTGAAAAGAGAGAGTGGCCACTCAGGATACCTACCTGTTTTCCCTGTTGGAGAAACGTCTTCATTCTGATTTCTTCACCTGGAAACCAAAGGGAGTAGGGTGTTCACCATTTTCTTCAAATAAAGGATGCTTAATCCTGTTGGATTGGAGGAGCAAAATACCATTAACATGAAAACAATGTCTCTTACTCCACTCGGAGTAGGTGGGCCAAGTTTTCAAGTGAATAGGAAACATTGCAGCAGCTGAAAACATTCACACTGCTGTCCATATATGATTGGAGTGCAGATACTGGGGATGCCCTCTCCGGGTTGGCTGCTCTTTCTGTCTGTTGATACCTCCTTGCTTACTTTAGAAGACTCTCTCAAGTAGAACTGTTTTTTAACTCTATTTAATAAAATACTCAATTGGAGCTGAAGAGACGGCTCAACGGTTAAGAGCACACTGGCTGTTTTTTTTAAAGGAGCCTGGTTCAATTCTCACAGGGTAACTCATAACACTGTAGCTCTAGCTCAGGCAGTCTCATCCATGCAGGGAAGATACCAATGCACGTAAGAGGTTAACAAAATAAAATTTGTTTAAAAAATAAATAGAAGCTGGGCAGTGGTGGTGCATGCCTTTAATCCCAGCACTTGTGAGGCAGAGGCAGGCGGATTTCTGAGTTTGAGGCCAGCCTGGTCTACAGAGTGACTTCCAGGACAGCCAGGGCTATACAGAGAAACCCTGTTTCAAAATAAATAAATAAATAAATAAATAAATAAATAAATAAATAATATTCTAAGATAAGTAAAGTCTTTGCATCTAAGTTGAACTAAGCAATGGAGAATATCACCTCTTTGGACAAGAGCTCAGCCCACTGAGAAAATCTCCTAACTAATGATGTAGCCACGGAAGGGTGTGAACTTATTTAATAAGATGTGTGGTTTCCTTTAAGCACACCATTATTTGGGATAGCAGACAGAGTTTTTAAACAATGCAAATTTTTCATCAAAATATTATGACCTGTAATGTCCAGCGCTGGCATTTGTTTTTCTGTAGAGTGGAAATTGGGTATTCCATTTGACTGCAGCTGGGGCTTTTTTAGCCTTCAGTTCATAAAACCAGATGACTAATACTTTCGTAATAATGTCCTTCTACTAGACTCCCTAAAAACATAACTTCAGACCTTGATAAAGACTATCATTTCTAAAATATTTACATTATTTTTTAAATTCTAGATGAGCACTTCCATCCTTGAAGATTGAAAATGACAATAAAAATTTTAACTGCACTTTAAATTAACCAACATAATGAAAGTAAGCAGCTCTTTGTTCAAGGTGGAAATCAGCCCATTTGCCCGTGCTGTTCTGTTGTATGAGAAGCAGCTGCTTCAGGACTTCTGCTTGCTCTGTTCTCTCACTGGAATGCCTAGAGACAAATTGAGGGTAGGCTGCTGAGAGCTAAGAATTGGGGAGGGTGAAGTTCAGGGCCAGGCTGCTGACCAGGGTCCTGAGAGGGGACAATTCTGAAAGATGCTGTCTTGCTTCTCCAGGAAAACAATAGTTGGTCCCAGTCTAATAAAAGCCTAATGTTTTTTCCAAAGGCTGTCTGGTGTGGAGTTCACTGGACAACATAATCAGGGCATTTATAAGTGAAAGATAGTTAGAAGTGATATGCTATAATACCTCACAAGACTTCCCAATAGGAGGCACTTACTATATATATATTTAGAGATTTCTTAATTTATATTTTGTGTGTGGATGTTCATGCCTTCATGTCTGTCTGTCTGTCTGTCTGTGAACCACATGTGTGTCTTTCCCATTGAGGTCGGAGGAGAGCATCAGGTCCCCAGAATATGAAGCTGCAGATAGTTGGTAGCTACTGTGCAGTCTATCAGGAAAACTGAGAAATGTCATTTGTGTTTGTCCTAGCAATGTATGAACATGGTTGGTAAGATGTGTTAGAAATATTACAGAGGAAACTGGTATACCTTTGTCAAAATGCTGGGCATTTTTGGTGACATATGTCAAGATGTAGCATTTACTTTTTAAAAAAGTGTATTCAATATGATGCTGGATACAGATTGGATATATCATCCTTCAGGGAATCAGGACACATTCTTTGTAGAGATCTGTAATTGTGAAAGAAGAAAACACGAAAACAGCGCCTGCTCCTATAATAGACTGGAGAGTAAACTCCTTTATGTGGTGGCTTCATGCTAGAAATTGGAGTTGTTCACCCATTAGTGCCTCCTCATCCCTGACACAGTGTAGCTATATAGACCAGGCAGCCCAGCACTTCAAGAAGGGGTTACCTAGCAATATACTCATTGACAGCCACAGCTCAGCCATCACTGGGCAACAGTGGAAAGTCAATCCTGAGTAAGAAATGGGGCCATCAAGATAACAGGATGAAAGATAAATGTACTGGATTTGTCTAAGTGGAAAGGAAATATTTACTCACATTTAAATTAGTTGTCGTTTTTTTTTTAATTTATACATAGTAATTATTGTTATTATTATTATTAGTAGTAGTAGTAGTTGAGAATTGGTTCTAATGCTTTGTCTTATTTTGGCTCCCAAAAGCCATGCTTCCAGACTTGAGGGTCCCTGCCCCCTAGCTGGCTTCAATTGATAATAAAGAATTGTCATATAGCCAATGGCTAGGCCAGGAGACAGGGTAGAACTTTTAGATTACATGGACAAGGGGCTGAGGGAGAGGAGAGAGACAGAGAATCACCATGACTTGGAAGGAGAAGGATCAGAGCTGCAGGAAAGCATCCAATAATGTAAGTAGAAAGGGAATGAGGCCCTACAGGGGTCAGGCGGGGTGCTGCCCAGAAGGTAACAGGGCAGCAAGGATAAAACTATAGATTTAGAAGGTGTTATGCTAGGAATACCAGAGGGAAGGATGTGCTAGCCGTGGGGAGGTTTAGAAGTGCCCAGCCATTGAGCTAGTCAACACATATCAAAATTAGCTGGTGTGTGTGTGTGTGTGTGTGTGTGTGTGTGTGTGTGTGTGTGTGTCTTTCATTCTCGAATCTGGGAGCCAAAGTAGTTTAACCAATTCCCTGCTACAAGTAGTAGTATTAGTTGTAGTTGTCGTATTAGTAGTAGTGGTGCTAATTTTGCAATTCTCGATTTGCCTCTAACCTACCAAACTTCCTCTTCTTGTAAATTAATGTAATCTTAGATAAATGCCAAAGACATTTTTCATCCTATCCTGTTTGAGTTTTCTCTAGCTGTCTACAAAGGGTCCAGCAGCTCTGTCACCTAATATTTAATAAAATTGTGCACAGAACTCCTTGCAGAAGGAGGATTGTAAGACACACTAGTTTTGACTGCTGACCTGGCCTTTCCTCATATCCTGGATAGTTTCATGGAAATGACATTTTGATCTGGTGTCACTACTGTCTCAGACACCTAACTTTCTCTTTCTGTAGAGCATAGACATATTCTTTCCCAGTGTCTCAGGCCAGAGTAGAAGGAGGGAAAACTCAGGCTCATGCAGAGCTCTGCTGAAGTCCCCACTAGTGCCACTGTTCACAGGGACTTAGAGGGTATCCCACTGTATGTGTGGGACATTGGACAGTGTGGTTACTCCATGGAGGATTTTGAGGGATCTCAGACCCTAACCTGTTGTGACTGCTCTTTCCTGTGCCTATATCAGCTTCTGTGACTTGAAGACAACCTATTCCACATCCCACTAGAGAAAAATAGACCATCCCTGAATGTCATAGGCTAACTTCTTGCTTGTGCTTCCCCAGTAGTGTGTTACTCTGCCTGCATTTAAACATTGCAGGCAGAGTAACACACTACTGGGGAAGAGGAACCAGAACTTGGGGGAGCTATTTTCAATAAATAATTCTGTAAGTTGCAGAAACCCCCCTCAGCCCAGGTTTATTGATCCCCATTAATGAGTGTGCTTGACGCAAAAGCATGAGGCTCTTGAAATTCACCCTTCTGAAGCTTTAAAAATGGGTGCAAGGGAGTTATAAGTCTGCAAGATCAGAATGATCACCTTTCCCAGGGAGATGCACTTTCAAAGCAGTGAGAAATTGTAATGAGAAAGGTGAGAGGGGTAGAATTCTGTCTGGTAGTTTACAGGGGTAACGAGGGAGGTAAATGGCCCAGGCTGTATTATTAAAGAAAAAGAAAAAGAAGCATGAAGCCAGCACTGTGTACATAAAATGCAGGCAGCTACTTACCCAGAAACTGACTTCAGATAAGAACTTTTACTTTCCCGGATGGTTTGACAAATTGGAAAAAATGGCTCAGAAGTTAACAGCACTTGCTACAATTCAGGAGCCCCAAGTTCAGTTTCTAGGACCCACATCCAACAGCTCACGAGTGCCTGGGATTCCAGAGCCACTGGACATAATTTTTGTTTGTTCGATCACTTTTCCACAGGCCATTTCCTCACCCTACCCATGCATGATGAATCCAGTCTTGTTAGAAAGGAAATGGATTAGCAAGTGGGGGAAGAGAACACTTAATGCCACTTCTGCCGCTGCTCAGTGATATCTTTGTTTCTCTAAGTGTGACCTGACTATTGACATGGCGTGACCTTGGAGTTGGTTTAAGAAGCAGGACTCCATACTACTGAGTCAAAGGCATTTTAAAATGACCTCTAGGCGATTTATGTGCCCATTAGAGTTTGATGGCCATGCCCATGGTCTCTATAACACATGGAGTTGCTCCCTGAGGAGCTAAAGTCTAAAGCTGCAATGTTCAACCTGTAGGTTGTGACTACCCAGGGTTTACATAGCAGGTATCCTGTATATCAGATATTTACATCATGGTTCATAACAATAGCAAAATTACAGTTATGAGGGAGCAAAAAAATAAATTTATGATTGGATGTCATCACAACATGAAGAACTGTATTAAAGGGTCAAAGAATTAGGAAGGTTGAGAACAACTAGTCTAAAATATTCTCCATATAACTTACCTTCTATCTTAGTTAGAGTTTTCATCACTGTGGAGAGCCACTGTGACCAAGGCCACTCTTACATAGGACAATATTTACTTAGGGCTGGCTTACAGGTTCTGAGGTTCAGTCTATTATCATCAAGGTAGGAAGCATGGCAGCATCCGGGCAGGCATGGTACTGGAGGAGTAGAGAGTTCTACATCTTCATCCAAAGGAAGGCAGGAGCAGACTGTTTTCAGGCAGCTAGGAGAAAGGTCTCCAAGCTTACTCCCACAATGACACACTTCCTCCAACAAGGCCACTCCTACTCCTAGAAGGCCACACCTCTTAATAGTGCAACTCCCTGGACCAAGCATATTCAAACCACCATACCTACTGACCAGATGGTAGCCAGGTAGTCTAAAATTTCTACAATGTCTAAACATTTCAGAAAACAACTCTAGTATAAATGCTTGATTTATTCATCCATATATCTATATCTTATCTATCTATCTATCTATCTATCTATCTATCTATCTATCATCTATCTATCATGCACCCATATAGTTATTATTTTTGGTTGGCTAATAGACATTTACTTTACAAATCTCTATTAAAATAAGGCTTCTACACTGGCAGGAGACATAGTTAACATTTCCACTATCCAAAACTCAGCTATTCTCAACTGCACAGTTTTATCCACCACTTTGGGAGCATGATCGAAGCAGCATAGAATTTACTAGGAAAATGTTCCTGCTTTTGAGTGTCAACAAAGACCCTCTGTTGAGCTCTACAAGGTAGATTCCCTGACCTGGATGCATTGGTATCTTGAGATCTTGAGTTATTCTATCTGCCTCCCATTGTGCATAAAGTTCTGTTTATGTCTGTATTTCTGAAAGAAATCTATCTATTCAACCTGATTAACAAAACTTTGTTTCCTAAAGGCAAGCTCAGTGAATACTGATAATCTTGAAGGTTTTACAGGTTTTTCCTACATGGCAAAACCAGTCTGAATCATTCTTAGAATGTCAAGGGAGTGGACACAGTAGACATTCCAGGTTGTAGATGAAAGACCTTGATGTGTATCAGCCCATCTATCACCTCTGAACTGTAATGTTCTTTCTTGGCATTGGGCTTCTGTACCATTAAGAGTCTTTCCAACACGCACATTGCCAAACTCACAATCTGGAGTGGTGCAGATGCCCTGAATATTGGCATTGACATCTGCATTTTGAGGCCTATTGCCAACTGGGTCTTTTAGGAGGAAGCAACCTCCCAGGCTTCTGAAGCCACAGGCAGGTAGAGCCACTTCAGGGTTCTCCCTGGTGGGAAAGAGAAAGAGAGGAAAGGAGGGAAGTTGGCTTTGACTGAAGGTGGGAAGTCTGGAGTTGCTATACCAGCTTCTCTTTGAGAGGCAGAAGTACAGCAATTCACCTAAAAGGAAATATTTGTTTAAAATGTAGCTGAGTCATGGGTAAACACTGGGGAGGGGGTGTATTTGAAAATAATTTGATGTTTAACTTAATGAACCTATCAAAATAAAGGGTCTAACTTTGCTAAGATTTCAAGCAGGAACACCAGCATCTTTGTTTGCTTCAGTTATTAGTTTTTTAAGATTATTTATTCATTTTATGCATGTGGATACACTATAGCATGTGGTTGCTGGGAATTGAACTCAGGACCTCTGGAAGAGCAGTCAGTGCTCCTAACCACTAAGCCATCTCTCCAGCTCCCATACTGTTACTATTTCTAAACAGAGATCTTTGCATTCTCCTTTCCTCTTATAATATCTGTCTTCACAAGTATAAGCAGTTTCATAAAAGTTCTCCATGAAATATATTTTTGGTGTTTAAGATAGGTAGGCCTTAAAATATTTTGTCCTTAAACTATTTTTTTGGTCTTTAAGATTGATAGGTAAAGCAGACATCATACTAAAATATATTCAGTTTTTTTCTTTAACAGTAAAATTTTTCATTGTATTCATTTCCACATATAAACTAATATTTGACAATAAGAAAATCTAGGTTAGTAAAAGGTGGTGTGTCCCTTCTTCTCTGACTCTTCAAGCCCTGACACCTGATTCTTTGGAGTAGAATTAGAGTGGACAGTTTCAGAATGCAGCTGATGGTTTTTATTTTTTCAAGCCTGGTCTTTCAGGTATGAATTCTAGTGCCTAGAACAGTCTCATTATTTTGTTTTCATTTACCTAATAGTAACAATTTACTGTAATTGACTCTTTTAATCGAGAACTACCAAGGAGCTCTAGAAGCGTTAATTAATGCACCCATCTTCTCCATGCGGTAGGTAAGTTAGCCTGGTTTTATGAATGAAGAACTCAAAGAACAGACTTAAGTGACTTTGCCCATGGCCACCCAGTGAGCCAGGTGAGCCAGGCATGGAAGGCCAAAGAGAAACTCCCCATCCTTGGCTCTAGGCCCATACTCATCTCCTTGATTGTGGAGGTGGAAGAGGTTCTGTTTTAATTCAGATACTCTAAAAGAATCCTTTGGATCTCCACTTCTTTGCTTTATAGGTGAGGAAACTTGAGCAACAATGATGGGATTCGATTACACATCCATCCATCCATCCATCCATCCATCCATCCATCCATCCATCCAACAAGATTCACTGAGCAGCTGGCCTGTTTGAATTTTGGAAATAGTTTGAGCTAAACCCAGTTCCTACTATTGAACCTTTAGATAAGAGCAGGTGGAAGCTGGTGGACAGGTAGAGAAAGGTGCCTGTCAGTCAGTTTATGGTGATTTGTTTGTAAGTCAAAGCCAAAGGGGAAGCAAAGAATGGGTCTGTGAGAAGGAGAGTGGCTTCTGCTTTGGGTACAAAGGACATGGAAACCTCCTTGTCTGCATGGCATGGAGGGAGGGATAAAGTGGGGGAAGCCATGTTGGAAGCTAAGCTTGGGAACAGCCATCCTAGCATGGGTCCCAAGATCTTCAAAGGTAGGAGGACAGTTTCCCCAGGAGGTCAGCGAAAGAGAAAGTGTCAGGTGGTGATAATCTGGATAAAATTAGAGTGCAAGAGGAAAGAGGTTTACTGAGGACCTTGTCAGCCATTGAGAAAGCCTTGACTGACATGAAACCTTGAAAGATTTGACAGAAGAGTGACAGAAACTGCCTTGTGGTTTTGAAGAATGATTTGGCTGCTACATTTCAAAGAGTCATGGCTCATGGGGAAACTAATTCACAGAGAAGGAATAATCCTGAAATTGAATATGAACCAAGGCCAACTCAAGGAGCAAAAGATCTGTCAGAAGCTGAATAGCTGTTGAGCACAGGGCCTCTGCCCCTGTCTGGAGGAGGGCTTTAGATGTGGAGACATTTCTCTGAGGGGAAGGACAGCAACTGAAGCTAAGTTTTAGCCTCTCGCTGTTGTTTGTCATCTCATCTGTTGATCTCCTCATTATTAGATGACTCCCAGGGTAGGTCTAGGCCTCACGGCAGAGTTGCACTCAGAAAGGCACAAAAGGAAGGTGTCCTCACCGAGTTCCCTCCGCCCACTTTAAAAGTGTGGTCTCCAATAGCTCAGTGGTAAAGAACACTTTCTGCAGTCTTGCAGAGGACTATGGTCTGGTTCCCCGGACTCACATCAGGGGACTCACAACTGCCTGAAGTTCTAGTCCCAGGGAATCCAATATCCTCTTCTGGTGTCATGAGGTACCTGCCTACACGTGGTATAGGTAAACTCATGTGGACACACACACACAAACACACACCACACATAAGTAAATAACTCTTTGCAAGAAGTTGGTTTAATAAGTATATTCTCTCACAGTTTCATGCATGTGTATAAAACACTTTGGTCGTATTCTCCCTCCTTTTTCTCCCTTACGGCTCTTCCATTTCCCTGAACCAATTCTTCCCACCAAGCACCCCTCCTAGTTTCACATCTCAGTTTTGGTTTGTGTGTGTGTGACCCAGTACATTTAATTAGGTTGTCTGCATAAGCGTGGGCAGGTCGTTATTTACCCCACCAAGAGAACATTGTCAGTGGCTTCGCCATGAGGAATGAGTCACTCTCCTCCAGCAACTAGTAACTGTCCATAGCCCCTTACTGAGGACTGGGGCTTCATGAGCCCTTCCCCTATCCATGATGGATTATTGAAAGGCTCAATATTCCCTGCGGTAGTTCATGAGTACAGCATTCATGTCATGTCCAAAGGACAATGTCTCACAGTTATGCCCCCCATTCTCTGGTTCCTATATTCTTTCTGAAACTGTTTCTGTGATGTTTCCTGAACTTTAAAAGGAGTAGTATAAATATCCTGTTACTCTGTTTTCTTAGTACTTTGATCTCTTATGAATTCTGTATTCACTTTTACCTACTGACACATAAGAGCTTTTCTGATCAAGGCTGAGTAGCACTAGCCTTTGCTTATGAATATAAATAGAATATAATTTGACACCAGGACCAAAACAATAGTAGTAGATTCCCCTAAGGAACTGATGACTTTTGCAGCTCTGGGCTTTTCACTAGCTCTCGAGTGTTAGGCATGATTTTCTGCCCATGGAAAGAACCTCACATCTGATCAGAAAAGTGGATTACCACAACACCAGACAAAATACTATTGAGTCAATGGGAGCTCCTTGCCTGTTAAGTTAGTAATGTACCAAGCAGGGTCCATAGCTGGGTAATTCCATTAGTAGCTTCTCCTCCAGCAGTCCATCTAGAACTCTCTATTACTATGGTAACCAGCCAGCAAAGAGAAAGTTTCTAGCCCAGCTTTAGCTTAATTTCTCCCCATCCTGCAGTTGAAATGCGTAGAGTCTTATCTAGTTTAGATAGCAACCTAGCAATCGCAGCAATCAGAGCAGCCTGTATTGTTGGAGACAGGGGTTGCTTGGGGCTTCTGGAAGCAGCATTTATCCATTTATTCAAGGTATATCCATTAAAACTTTTGTTTTGGTTTGTTTTGTTTCTGTTTGTTTGCTTTTCTAGACAGGGTTTCTCTGTACTCCTGGCTGTCCTAGAAGAGGCAGAATGGCCTAAACTTACAGAGATTCACCTGCTTCTGCCATATATGGTTAGTTTTGGGTCACCCTCTGTCATAGCTGTACAAAAACACCAAGACCAAAAGCAACTTGGTGGAAGAAATTGATTTTTATCTTACATTCTCACTGATGGAAGTCAGGATAGGGACCTCAAGTCAGAAACTCAAGGAGAAGCTATGGAGAAACTGGCTTGCTACCCTCTGGGCTTCCTCAGTCTGCTTTCTTATAAAACTAAGGGCTTACACAGCCTGCCCAAAGGAAGCACTCCCCTTTGTCAATCATCAGTCAGCATGTACTATAAACTTGCCTACAGGTCAGTCTTATGGAGGTACTTTATCAGCTAATATTCCTTCTTTCCAGAAATCTAGGCTTATGTTAAGCTGACAAAAAAAAAAAAAAAAAAAAAAAAAACATTTAACATAGTCTTCTACTGTCTTCTATCATTGCCCTTGACCTCATTCCCATTTAAATCCTTTCACTCTTAGTAGTTCCTATTTGAACTTTCGTGTCACGTGTCACTAACCACCCCATTCCCTGCCTTACAAACGCTCTCCACCTGTGGCCCTTTTCTAGGTTAATTGATTTTGTAGTCATTCACTCCAACTTAAATACACAGATCTCAAAATCTGAAGCTAGGACCTGCATATGAAAGCTTGTCTTTTGAGCTTAGGTTAGCACACTTAGCATATTTTCCAGTTTCATTCATTTTCTTGCACAGTTCATGACTTATTTTCTTTAGAGCTAGATACAATTGTGTATGTGCACCACAATTTCATTTCCATTCATTATTTGATGGACATCTCAGTTAAGTTTATTCCTTGTGTATTGTAAATAGAGGAACAGGGAGCATGGATATGTACTTATTTCTACAAAACACATTAAAAATTTTTAGCAACTTGCTTCACTGCTGACAGAGAAAGGGTCATTTTGCCTGACATGAAACAATTATGATTCATCTTCTGATGAGGAGACAACCTTCCCGAAGATCAAGGTCTCTGCCTACTCTTGAACCCAACCCAGGATTCTCTTAGCAATAAAAAGACAAATACTTGGGCACAGAGAGCAGATCTAACAGTTGAGTGGGGAGTGTCTAAGAATTCTTTAGATGTGGCATTCTGAGTGGCTTTTCTCAAGTTTATATTTAAGCTACGATTTGACTCTCCCAAAATTAAGAAACTCAACCTGTTCAGAAAGTATATTAAAGGTACCTGTGAACAAATTGAGCTGAGGGTGGCAGATTGGAATGGAGAATTACTATCTTTTTAAAATAGAACAGAGACTTCCAGGAGGGCTTGAATATAAGAGTAAGAAGAATTTGCCACAGATCTTCCTGCCTCATAGGATGTCTACCCTAACTACAGACCCACAAGTGAGATGCCCCCCACAGCAACCCCAATAACCCCTGCCTACTGAGACCAGCAGGCAGCAAGACCAGTAGCCTTGGCCTCTCCCCTGCCCTGTTGGAGCCCCATCTTCCTTCTGCCCAACACCTATACCTACAGTCTCAGAAGGGCACTCTGCAGGTCTGCCTGACTCCTGGGAGGGCTGCTAAAACCTGGGACACTAAGGCTAGGCACCACCAGAGATAACCAGATGGCTAAAGACAACTGCAAAAACATAATCTGCAGAAGCCAATGCCATATAGCATTATCAGAACCCAGCTCTCCTACTCCAGCAAGCCCTGGCTATCTTAACATTCTTGAAGAGTAAGACTGTGACCTTAAAATCCATCTCATAAAGATGATAGGGGCCTTTAAAGAGGATATAAACACTCCCTTAAAGAAATACAGAAAAACACATTAAGGTAGAAGCCTTAAAGAGGAAACACAGCCTTTAAGAAATGTAGGAAAATAGAATCAAACAAACAAAGGAAATTAATAAAATAGTCCAAGACCTAAAAGTACAAATAGAAGCAATATAGAAAATACAAATGGAGACAATCCTGGTGATGGAAAACTTAGGAAAGAAAACAGGAACTACAGATGCAAGCATCACCAGTAGAATATAAGAGAAGAAAGAAAGAATCTCAGATGTAGAAGGTACCATCGAAGAATTGATACATTTGTCAAAGAAAATTCCAAATGTAAAAAATTCCTAACTCAAAGCATCCAGGAAATTTGGGACACTATGAAAAGACCAAATCTAATAATAATAGGAATAGAAGACAAGGAGGATTCCTAGTTTAAAGGGCAAGAACATATCTTCAACAAAAATCATAGAAGAAAACTTCCCTAACCTAAAGAAAGAGATGGCTATAAACATACAAGAAGCTTACAGAACACCAAATGCATTGAACCAGAAAAGAAAATCTTCCCATCATATAATAATCAAAACACAAAATGTATAGAAGAAAGACTATTAAAAGCTGCAAGTGAAAAAGGCCAAATTTATAAAGGCAGACTTATTAGAATTATACCTGATTTCTCAAAAGAGACTTTAAAAACCAGAAGATCCTAAACAGATGTCTGACAGACTCCAAGAGACCACAGATGCCAGCCTAGACAACTATACTCAGAAAATCTCTCAGTCACCAGAGATGGAGAAATCAAGAAATTCCATGGCAAAACCAATTTAAACAATATTTTTCTATTAATTCATCCCTACAGAGGATAGTAGAAGGACAACCCCAATACAAGGAGGGTAACTATACCCAAGAAAACACAAGAAATTAATCATCTTATAGCAAAACCAAAAGAAGAGAATCACATACACATAGTAACACCCCTAACATCAAAATAACGGGTACTAACAGCCATTGGCCAGTAAAATCTCTTAACATCAGTGGACTCAATTCACTGATAAAAAGACACAGGCTAACAGACTGGGTATGTAAATAGGATCCATCATTCTGCTGCATACAAGAAATACATCTCAGCAGCAAAGACAGACACTACCTCCTCGGAGTATTGGGTTGGAAAAAGATTCTCCAAGGACCCAAGGTAGAGTAGTCATTCTAATATCCAATAAAATATATTTTCAACCAAAATTAGTCAAAAGAGATGGGGAAGAACACTTGATATTCAGCAAAGGAAAAATCTACCAAGATGACATCTCAATTTTGAACATCTATGCCCCAAATACAAGGACAACCATATTCATAAAAGAAACTTTACTAAAGCTCAAGCCATGCATTGAACCCCACAAAATAATAGTTGTGGGACTTTAACACCCCATTCTTACCAAAGGACAGGTCATTGAAAATGAAACTAAACAGAGAAACAATGAAACAAACAGATATTACGAGCCAAATGGATTTAACACATATCTAGAGAACCTTTCACCCCCAAACAAAAGACTATAACTTTTCCTCAGCACCTCATGGAATGTTCTCCAAAAGTGACCATATAATCAGGCACAAAGCAAGCCTCAATAGATACAAGATGATTAAAATAATGGCATCTGTTCTATCAGATAACCAGGGTTTTAAAACTGGATGTCAACAACAACAACAGAAAGCCCATATACTCATGGAAACTAAAAAACTCTCTACTCAATGATAACTTGGTCAGGGTAGAAATAAAGAAAGAAATCAAAGACTTTCTAGAATTCAATGAAAAGGTTCACCACATCCACACCTATGGGACACAATGATAGCAGCACTAAGAGGAAAATTTATAGCACTAAGTTCCTTCATAAAGAAGTTGGAGAGATATTATGATAGCAACTTAGTGTACTTGAAAGCTCTAGAACATAAAGAAACAGACATTCAATTAGAAACAAAGAACAATAGAAAGAATCAACAAAACCAAGATCTGGTTCTTTGAGAAATTCAACAAGATAGACAAACTGTTAGCCAAACTAGCTAAAAGGCACAGAGACAATATTCAAGTTAACAAAATCAGAAATTAAAATGAAAACATAACAAAAGAAACTGAGGAATTTTTTTTTTTTAAATTCATTAGGTCTTACCTCAAAAGACTGTGCTCCACAAAACTGGAAAATCTAAACGAAATGGATGATTTTTCTAGACAGATACCACTTAACAAGGTTAAATCAAGATCAGTTAAACTATCTAAACATAACCCATAAGGAAATAGCAGCAGTCATTAAAATTCCCCCAACTAAAACCGCCCATGGTCAGATGGTTTTACTGCAGGGTTCTACCAGACTTTCAAAAGAAGAGATAATACCAGTATTCCTCAAACTATTTCACAAAGTAGAAGGAATACTACCTAATTCATATTATAAGGCCACAGTTACCCTGATACCTAAACCACACAAAGACTCAATGAAGAAAGGGAACTTCTGCCGGGCGTGGTGGCGCACGCCTTTAATCCCAGCACTCAGGAGGCAGAGGCAGGCGGATTTCTGAGTTCAAGGCCAGCCTGGTCTACAGAGTAAGCTCCAGGAGAGCCAGGGCTACAAAGAGAAACCCTGTCTCTAAAAACAAAAAACAAAAAACAAAAAACAAAAAAAAAAAAAAAAAGAAAGGGAACTTCAGACCCATTTTACTTATGAACATCAGTGCAAATTACTCAATAAAATTCTCACAAAGCAAATCTGAGAACACATTAAAAACATATTTCAATGTGGTCAAGTAGGCTTCATCTTCCTATTATATGGCATAAATTGAAAAGTTAAGCATCTGCACAGTTGCTGTTGATGTGTCTGAATTTCCTGGGAATTGTTCCTAGGTATTGGTTGTTTATAAGTACAGAGATTTCTAAGGAAATGAATTTCTGGTTCATATTTCTCAGCTAATTACAGCCCAGGGCAGGCCTTTAAAATTAGATTTGCTGTACTTCAAGGAGCTTGCTTGTCTCTAGCTTTTTTTTTTTTTTTTTTTGGTTTTTCAAGACAGGGTTTCTCTGTGTAGCCCTGTCTGTCCTGGAGCTTACTCTGTAGACCAGGCTGGCCTTGAACTCAGAAATCCGCCTGCCTCTGCCTCCCGAGTGCTGGGATTAAAGGTGTGTGCCACCATGCCCGGCGTCTCTAGCTTTTCTAGCCTATCAGCCTGTATGCTCTTGGAGGCTCTTTCATAAATGGCACAGTGCATCTGGACATTGCCAGCTCTAGGCTCCTGAAAGAAGCCAAAGAGGTTGTCCTTTGCTCTGGGACTTTGCAAAAGAAAAACTACAAATAGTTGTCCATTAGCAATCAAGTTGTATATGAAAAAAACATAATCTTCAAGACACTGTGTTAATATAGCACATCACTGACCATGAGGATACATGCACTGCATACACTGCAGGGGAAACTGGAAAAAAATGGCAACTCCTGACACCTGACATTGGCAGAGCAACAGAGCTGGCAGATCCCACAGTTTCCTGAAACGCATATGATGCTGTTTGCTTTCTGAGTTTTCTTTGCCTGTGTTACAGAAGATGGAGTCCCAGGAGAATGAAGATTTCTGATGTGGCCTTGATCTTGCAGTTAGTTTCCATTTCCCATCAACAAATCCCACCACCACTAAACCCTGTGTCTCAATGATGATATGTTACCAGCAGGTGGCAACAGCGAGTGCAATAGCATGGAAAACCCCAGCCCCGAGTCTGTGCAGATCCCCAGCAGAGCAGCAGGCACTATTGTGCAGTGCAGGAGGCCAGGCAGTCCCTGCTGTTTACTGGAGACTTGCCTTCCAATCTACCTTGCCTCTTTAGAAACTCCTCTTTCCCTTTCCACAGAGACAGATCTGGACCGCAAGGATGGACCATCCTGCCTGCTAAGTAAAGAAAGTTGTTTCCAACAACCAATGGTGTTTTCCTGTGAGTCTGGGGGGATGTAATTTGCCTCCTTTGGTAAAGGTTATATTCTGATATGCCTGTCCTTACAGACCACTTAAAACATCTCTCAAAAAAGAGGCAAAGAAAAATGTATTGCTTAGAAGAATTAGCAAGAGCCAACTATTTTGAACTTGTTAATTGAGATCAGAAACCTAGGAAGGCTATTGTGAACACACAAGAACAGAGGATAACTATGGGTTTTAAGGCTGGCAGCAGTTGTGGTCCAAGGGAGTTCCTAGTCAGGTTTGTATCTCTTAGACCATGAGTCCTGTTTCTTTACGGGTGCTATCTCAGACAAAAGATTTTCTGCTTGCAATGCTGTTGTGTTTTCAAAGCCAATATTATGACAGATGCAATATACCAGTGGACATGGTTGGGCTTACCACATGTACAGTGAGGAACTCATTCTCTCAGTTCCAAGGAGGTTTCTTTAAAAAAAAATTTTTTTTTTTATGGCAGACATGATGGTGTATGTTCTTAAGAGAGCTGTTATTTAGGGATTCAGATCCTTGGAAATGGATCCTATATATCCCATGGATGGGACCATTATCAGTAAGCAAGGATAGGACTGCTTTGCTCATTGAGTTCCTGTGCACACACACTTGGTAAAACTGAGTGCAGAAGCACCTTCCAGACTGAAGAAGCGATTTAAGACCTCAGGCATCACAAGTCTCCAAAGAAAACAAATGCACCACGTTTGAGACTATGCTGACAGGCATGGCCTTCTTGAGGCAGCTCTGAACACGAGCCCTCCATGATGCCGTTAAACAAGAGTTTTGTTTCCTGTTCTAGAACCCATGGACTCACATCCCACCTGAGTCTGAACTGTTAATGGCTTTCTAAGATGCCCCTGCCGTCATGTCTTGGGCCTGAGCTGATTTCATTCATGTTCTATGAGGATTGTGTCCTATCAGAAGGTGGTGATCAGGGCCTACAGGACCATCTAAGAAAAAGCACATGGAAGAAGTTGGATTCTAACTTCTAACTTCGTGTTTTCCTTCTAATTATATTAATTCTGGCAAGTCCCAGAATTTTGACACTTGTATTTAATCATCCAACAAATCAAATAGGGTAATGAGCCTGCCCAGGAGACCCTTCCGAATATGAAATCATAATAATTAATTGTGATCATTGCTCATTCACATGTTAATTGTTAGGTACTCTGCTTTGGCTCTTCAACCTGGAGTCTCAGAGGATAATAAAAGACACTCTCACCATCAATGGAGAGAAGCTTGGTAAGATCCGGACCCTTGACTGTGACCTCTGACCCCTTTTCTCCGGCTTCCCTGTCACTTGGGTCTCTCTCTCTCTCTCTCTCTCTCTCTCTCTCTCTCTCTCTCACACACACACACACACACACACACACACACACACACACACACACACGTCTCCACACTGGTGTTTGCAGTGTCTCAGGTTTACTAGGGGCTTTGCCTTGCTGTGGCCACTGCTTGGATCACTCCTCCTCAAATGCTGCCTCTCGACTAACTTCCCCCGAACACTCCCACCACCATGCTGAAACTCCAATATGACTGCCAATGTATTTCTTTTTCTAAAATACTTGTCTATTAATCAGGGTTATTGTTTGTTGTCAAAGTCCTCTAGCAAAACTGTTTAAGTTCTTTAGAGACAGGGATGTTTCTGTGGGCATCTCCTTTTTTGTTTACTGTTTGTTTTTTCTGTTGTGTTTTATTAAAGTAGCTTTTAAAAAACGTAGAAACAGAAGACATCCAAAAGCACTCAGTATTACTGGTCATATGAATGATTGTACCACAGTGTTTACTAGCACACACATGCCCACCCTTCCCCCATATTTATATCCTCAAACTCTCCTACACACTTACATAAGACATGTGGGTTTACTTTAACTCTCGGATAAGGTTGTTTAGTAGGAACAAACTCTGTGTTTGCAACCAGGTGGGTAAAATTAGAAATGCTTGACTCTGTAATCGCCCAATGTTGTCTTTTTCCCCTGGAACCACTTTCAGGAAACAAAACAAAACGAAACAAAATGAAACAAAAAAATCTTTACTAGAGAAAGGCTCCATGATGTAAACATTTTTCCAGAAAACAACCTTTCTACTGTGAAATAACTGCCATGTATTTAGTGTGAATGAAAAATCCAAATCCAGGAATGTTTTTAAGAGAAATGAAATCTTCATGCTTTCAGGTTATAAAGTTAACGGTCAACAGGTAACTAAGACCAGACTGATAACAGCCTGCAGACAGAGCAGAGTAGATAAGGATCATTGATAATTAACACTGTTTGTATGCAGTTGGGTAGTTGTAAATGTGTTTGAAAACAATTTGTTCTCTTAAGTAAATTTAAACACCCACCTCCACCCTTGTTTACCTTATTGATTTGCTTAATCGATTTTCTGTAGACAACAGGAAAGCAAACTGTAGAGCCTATAGACACATAACAAATACCAGGTTACTGTTGACCTGCTCGTAGTCACACTCCTACACCATCCAGAAAAAGTTTGAGCCACAAAACCACGCTCTCCTTTCTGTTGGCAAAGCAAAATAGGTTGTAGAGGTAAGGAGAGATATTTCTGCTATGGAGTCCCCTGACAGGGTCTTTGTTTCCTCAATTTGGGCTATCACTGCATGAGAGAAACCCGCCTACATCTATTGCAGTGAGATCTTCAGGCCTCTTCATTTGTCCTGCAGTAAACTCATGGTGGTCCCGTGGCTTTGGCCAATCATTCCTTCAGAGCACAGAGTACATGACTGGCTCAAGCCAGATGCTGTGTGATTCTAGGGTTGCAGGTATTACAAAGCTTTTCCTCACATACAGTTAAGACTTGCCTCCTCCCAGGAGGCCTCCATTTGCCCTAGGTTCTGTCAGCAATGCAACATTTGTCCTCTTTCTCCCCCACCTGTCAAGTTTCTTTTCAACAATGACCTGAGTGGCATTGCTGTTTAGCTTTCTCTAGACAACTACGACTGTTCAGTGGTTTCTAGAGAAAACTAATTCATAATGGTTGTTGCCTTCTTAGATATTATCTCATCATTTTGGGGTCCCAGGAGAAATCTTCAATCTGTAATAGAGTTGAAAGATAAGAGAAGATTTTTTTTTTTTCCTGCAGAAGTTCCTGGCTGGACAGTTTCTCAGGGGTGGGAGTCACTTGAAAATAAGCACAGTGAAATCTATGTGGCCACATGACTGTTTCTGCCTATAGTTAGGTTATATTTTTTAAGCCACTGAAATTTATTACCATTCTATTATTCTAGAGCTGAAAATACCAATGCACAGATAGTCTGAGAACCTGTCCAAACACCCAAGAACTAGCCAAGAATCCAGGCCAAGTCTTTGACCTACAGACACAGTGAATGAAGAACTTTGTGAAGAGACTAGAGTTAACAACAGTGCTGCTGGAGCCAAGACTCACTTCTCAGTCCTTAGAATTTTCTATTCAACCAGAAACAAGAAGATGTGAAGGGAGTTTTGCAACCTTGGTCATATCTTAGATCCTAATATGATTTCCAAATACTGCTGCTTTGGGTGGCAACCAGATAACCAGATACTTTGAGTTAAGGATCAGCTGAAGTATATCATCAGCTGTGAGAATCATAACTAGTAAACATGTAGTTTTTCAAATCCAGAAAACAGATTTAGTAGAAGGATATTAGATATAGGAACATAACGGGACAAAACAAAACAAAACATTACCTCCAAATTACACAGAGGCTCCTGCTGTGAAAGGAGCCTATTTGTGGGTAGAATCTTCAGCACTTTTTGCCCTACCTTTATAGTTCATTTTGTCTAACAGCAAAGGAGGAGATGGCCCCTCCCCTGGAGTTTTGGAACCATTCAGCCTATTTTACAGAACTCTGGGCCTGGAGGGCATGAGGTTGTAAATTCACGATTATTCACAGCTGACACTGAATTCCTAGATCCAAACACTATGACTTCCTTGCTATGCTGACTCACGATTCTTTCCACCTACCAACGTTTCCAGAGTTTCAAGAATAAAGGAGGTGAGTGTTTTTATAGCATGTTTTTGAACTGTGGGAAGAAAAATAATGTGGTAGAATATGACTACAGAATGATAGCATGGGTAGGGACTGATTAGCAAGAGTGCACGTTGTGCCCTGGATATAATTTTGATTATTATTATTATGTGGGCTATCTAAGAAGATGTGGCCATTGAATTGATATTCATGTTTTTATTAGGTGCATAATTACCTATATATTATGCAAATGAGTGTTTTATAAAGTTTTTTGTATTTGCTTGATTGAAGAAAAATCAAATTATTTTAAAAATACAAAACATGTTGCATCATTACAAAGTATAGTTGTTTTATTTTTAACAAAGGGTTACTGTTGTTTAAAAATATAACGTATTTTTTCCTTACCCTCAAGTGATATATATGCTGTTGTTGAAAACTTTAATTTTTAAAAGATATTAAAATGAAGAATAAGTGGCTGGAGTGATGGCTCAGTAGTTAAGAGCACTTACTGCTATTATAGAAGATGAAGGTTTGGTTTCCAGTGTCGGTGCTGGCTAGCTTACAGCTCCCTGGAACTCCAGTTCTCAAGGATATGATACCCTCATTTTGCCTCCAAGGGGAAGGGTATGTGCATGGTGCCATCTAGGTAAGTGGGCACCCATAATACACATTAAATAAATAAATAGGCTTATTAATTGGTATTTTCAAAAGGGAGAAACACTAGCTTATTAAGTTGCAACAATTTAGTGGGCCCTTTGGTCTCATTTCTACATCTGCATGTCACGTGACTAGTTTCATGTTGTGTTTGACGTTACTTCCTATTATATTTCACATATTTTGAACATCATGTTATTTTCACATCTTGAGCTTTTCCTAACGATAGGTGACCAGTTGTACACACAAACATTTTTTGTATTTTACAATTTTAACAATTGCCTAAGAAAAACTTGCTGTAGATGATAAAAATACATAAAACTTAAAACACACATGCACAGATGCAGGCGCGCGCATGTGCGCGCGCGCGCGCACGCGCACACACACACACACACACACACACGCGCGCGCGCGCGCGCGCGCGCGCGCACTGAACCTTAGAAGTTTGTTTACTCTTGACCATGATGAAATGCTGAATACTTAAGTGACTCAGCTGCTTGCTTTGTTGGCGCTGTTGTGACAGAAGTTTGAATCCACCATTTATACATAAGAGATGAATTTATGAAAGCTGGGTTTCATTCTGGGAGGCTTGCTGGAAGATAAAACAGCTGGGAAATGCTTTAGAAATTCGTGAATCTGTTCGAGAAAGGTCATATATTCGAAATTTTCTAAATTGATGTTGGTCTTCCAAGAAAGCTGAGAATGATACATATTAGTTTATTTTAATATATGGTGGTAAATGAAATAGAAAATGTTATGACTATTGTAACATGTTCTCTACAGCTTCACTTTATAATAGAAAACAAACTTTTACGATCCTCATTACTCTATGTTCAAAGCACATATTTATAAGAGGATGGTTCTTTGTATGGAGCTGGTGGGTGGGGTCAAGGAAGAGTACAGTGTCCCCATCTGTTAAGACTTTCCTTGGCTGAAAACCTTTGTATAGGACAGGAGCTTCCACCTTCCAAGATTCATGGGACTTCTGTTTATTTAACAGGACAACAAATAAAACCTAGACCAATCAAACAAACCCACAACTAACCTTTCTCACCAAATAGTCAGTACTCTTAGCTTAAGCTTGGAGGTGGGGATTGTTTCAGCTCTGAAGGTGAGGTTTTATTTGCATCCAGGGCTTTGGAACTTGGAAGTTTCAAACATTACTCTGACATCTGTATCCTGTGCTAGTATCCTTAAAGCTTAACGCACATACTGCTAAGGTACACAAGACTTCTGAGGAGAGCTAAAGACAGAGAGCTACATCAACCCTTCCTTAGATTAGGAGGAATGGAAAGATTTGATCTTAGTTGTGATTTATGCTTGAAACTTTCAGAGTTCCTATATAAGACATATTTTGGGATTATGAATGGGTAACCATGACAACCCCTCCATATTTTTAAAAATTTGACCAGAAATGCAGGTGTTCGTGGTTCCCGGGCTTCGTCTCACAGGACATTCACCTTTAGAGGGTTTATTAAAGCTGGTTGCTTGTCACTCAGGCCTTCTAAATGTAGAGCTCCAAGACTGAGAAGGTGAGGACTCTCCTAAAGAATTCTGATAGTTCTTGCTCAGGGCCTCGCTCTTTGGGAACTCTGAACTCTCTAGTGTTATAGCAACTTTTCTAACTTTCCTGAATCAAAGTGGTAGATAGGGCTCTGAGGACATCCCTTCCACAGTTCAATGATGACTTCTTAGTCACAGTATACAACTGACCTCATATGCACCAGAATATTCTCCCAACAATAATTAGAGGGGTGGAGTAGAAATTAATCTGAAACAAATTATAGAAGAAGAAAGTAGGGAGAGAAAGGATTCTGTTCGTCATATTTTAAATTTTAGGTTTAAAGTCCCAACCTTTAAGGATCACACTTGGAGCTGCTCAGTCCCAAGGGGGAAAAATGCTTTCCCCTTTGAAGCTGGGATCTTTGCTACTTTCAAGTGTGAGCATAGGTTGGCAGTGTCCTCTCAGGGAAATGCAGAGCAAAGAGACAGTGTCCCAGCACTCCCTCCTGCATAGACCAGGTTACCTTACCAAAGTAAATAAGGAAGGAATGAGGGGACTGGATTAGATGAACTATCTAAAGGTTACCTTGATATGGAGGAGCATTCCAGAAACAGGATTAATCAAGTCAAACTGCTTCCCTACTGAGAGTCAGGACCAGAGACTGCTTTCAAAGTCCTGTAGAAGGAAGATTAAAATTTGCTACAAATTGATCTGACCTAGATCTGTGCTTTAAATTTTGAGCCTGTAATATAGTAGGTGAGGAAGGCAAGATTCCCTCTCTCCCACTCTCTTACAAGTGCTGTAAATATGCACTCACTGATAAGCAGATATTAGCACAGAATCTTAGAATACCCAAGATACAATTTACAATACACAAGAAAATCAAGAACGAAGACCAGCGTGTGGATACTTCATTCCTCATTAGAATAGGGAACAAAATACCCATGAAAGGAGTTACAGAGACAAAGTTTGGAGCTAAGAGGAAAGGATGGATTATCTAGACACTACCCCACCTGGGGATCCATCCCACAATCAGTCACCAAACCCAGACACTATTGCATAGGACAGCAAGAGTTTGCTCAATGGACCCTGATATAACTGTCTTGTATGAGGCTATGCCAGTGCCTGGCAAATACAGAAGTGGATGCTCACAGTCATCTATAGGATGGAACACAGGGCCCCCAATGGAGAAGCTAGAGAAAGTACTCCAGGAGCTGAAGGGGTAAGCAACCCTATAAGAGGAACAACAATATGAACTATCCAGAACCCCCAGAGCTCGTGTCTCTAGCTGCATATGTAGCAGAAGATGGCCTAGTTGGCCATCATTGGGAAGAGAGGCCCCTTGGTCTAGCACACTTTATATGCCCCAATTCAGGGAACGCCAGGGCCAAGAAGTGGGAGTGGGTGGGTAGGGGAGCAGGGCAGGGGGCGGGGTATAGGGAACTTTTGAGATAACATTTGAAATGTAAATTAAGAAAATATCTAATAAAAAAAAAGATTGGGAGAGAAATTGGTACTCTGCTAGAAAAAAGTTACTGGTCTTAGGACTTGGAGGATATTGCCATCAGTCAAGAAAAGCTTGTCCCTAGGATTCCTGCAGTGGAGTTAGAGGCTTTAGCTGGTAAGAATAAATTTGTGTTTTGACAATGAGCATTGCAGATCCACCAATAGCATTCCAAAGCACAGTCAAGGAACTGTGAAGATTCCTTCAGATTCTGTTTTTGACCACACTGTAACTGTAGTGGGTTTGAATTCTCATCCTTTGCTTTTGTTTATCAGCAAAACCGGAAGATCTTTCTCTTGTCAAAGGTCTATCAAAAATAGAACTTCGCGAACTAAAACATCTTTGGGACTGTAGCCATGCCGAGCCGAGCCATCCTTTTACATGGTTTGTGGCCGCTCAAAATGCTAGGGGTTGCAGAGAATGCCATGGGGTTTCCCTGGGTCAGACCGTCCGCCCTTCAGCTGCAGAGCCCCTGCTTCTCTTCTGTGCACCTGCAGTTTGGAGTCAACAAAAATTGCCAACCCAGGGTGATAAGCTCCATGTAAATAATTAATGACATGGAACTAATTATTTCTGTATTAGGCCACCTGCACCCTCAAAGCTCAAGAGCCCCAGGTGTGAAAATTGCAGGGGCAACCGACTGTGAGTTGTTTCATCACCAAGCTCTCCAGAAGCAGCCTGGCCGCTTCCTGCCTTTTTTTTTTTTTTTTTTGAGAGGGCAAGCAGCAGAGCATGGTGGGACCGGTGTGTTTGCAATGATCTCAGAAGGCAACCAGACTGATGCTGTAATGCTTGAAAACTGAGCCCTTGGAGGCATACAGGTGATAATAGGGATTAGGTCTAATTAGAGGAAAGAACACTTTAGGATACGGTTAGAAATTGTCTCTTGTGCTGAGAGACACTGTTGCAAAAATCCTACAAGGGAACCCAATATTTATCTGCAAGGAACTTCCGTATCAATATGCAAGTAGGTTCTGCCCTGTCATCCCAGGTCTGCAGTCCCTGGGTATGCAAACTGAACTGTCTAGCTCTGCAGTTACAAGTGGGCCCTTCCAGTTTTATTTTGGCGCACTGGTTCTGGTGGTGTGTATGTGTTTCACACAGCAAATCTTTAAAGATCTCATTTGAAGGAAACCCACTACAAACTACCATGTACTTTAGATTAACTTTGAACTCCAGTAAAAGCCCACAGGCCATGTTTTAGAGCCCTCACTTGGTTTAGAATGAGAAAGAAAGGAACTTGGGGTTGACCATTTGATTTTGCTCTGTCAAAGCTCAGTCGAATGATCTACTTTTTGGAGGGCGTGTTGTGCTGGTCACTTTCTGATCAATCGTGGGATGTGGTTTAAAGGGGAACCCAAGAAAAACATTCTCTCACTCACTGGGTTATTTATGAAGCAACACGATGGTGGGTTCCAAAAGTGCTTGAATAAAATTCCAGCCCAGTTTGCCTAATTGTGTATTATACACACAGGAAATTAAAATAAATTAGGTTGCAGAATACCCATGCCTATTGTTTTCTTCTTTCCCGTTAAAAAGTTAAAAGAAAAGCCCTTGTTTCATTTTCCATCTCTGACTTTACTCCTTCATCTGCTTCTTCTCAGCTTCTTTTACTCTGCAGTGGGACTTAGCTTCTAACTTTTATATGCTTATATTAATATTAATATTTATAAAAAATAAGTACACATCAGTCTCTATTCGTTTTTAAGTTAGTAGACATTTTTTTTAGAGGAGAAAAGAATGAACCAAGCTTCCCAGTTCAGCCTCTGGGCTGCTGTGGTCATTTGTGACAATTCACCTATTTTCCCTTCCTCCCCTAGAAGAGTTCTCCCCGTGAGGACCTGCTTGGCCTGGAACTTGCTATGTAGGACAGATTGGTCTCAAACTCACAGAGATCTACCTGCTTCTGCCTCCTGAATGCTAAGATTAAAGGCATATACTATGTTGTTTATACACACACACACACACACACACACACACACATATACTCACATATGATTTTTATATATACTCATACATATATACATACATATATGAATTATATATGCATATGTATGTTGAGACAGGGTCTTTCTATATATTCTGGATGACCTTAAACCTACTATAGAGTCTATAGTATAGTATAGTATAGTATAGTATAGTATACATATAGCATGCTATGGCCTCAAGTGTATACGTTTCCTGTTTAAGCTTCCCAAGGACTGGTATTACATGTGAGCCACCATGCTTGGCTACCTGACTCCTTTTAATGACTGTGAATTCCATTGTGCCATCATGCCATCATTTATACATCTTCCCTAGAGGATCAGACTTCCTATTATCCTCTTGTTCACATTATCTTTCAAACTCAAAGGATTAAATCTTGGAAAGAATGCCTCATGATCACAGGTTATGCATGCTATTAGATTTTAGTAAACACTGCTAGGTGGCTTTTAATGCCAATTTCATCAAGAAATATTTCCAGCACCCAATGAGGGCACTTTTTACCTTAATCTTCACCAGAAGCAGGTACTATAGCAATACTTACCAAATTTCTACTTCAAAGGATGTGTAACACACCACTGGCACATGTTAGCTCTGAATTCTGATTTTATCAGACACCAAACCCTACCATTTCCTTCCTTCCTTCCTTCCTTCCTTCCTTCCTTCCTTCCTTCCTTCCTTCCTTCCTTCCTTCCTTCCTTCTTCCTTTTTTCCTTTTTCCTTTCTTTTTTCCTTCTCTCTCTTTCTCTCTATATTCTTTCTTTCTTTCCTTCTTTCTTTCTTTCTTTCCTTAATTTATAGTAGTACTCAAGAATATTCTGAACTGGGATGGTGGTAAAATTGCCTCCGAAGAACCTTGAAGGAAAAGCCACTGAAACAAAGAGTGGGAGGTGCCCAAGAAACCTGCAGCTAGTTTGGATTGAAAAGGGACAGCATGATTAGACACTCAGGCTGTGGAGTGAATGGATGCATCTAGAATACAAATATTTTCCTTATTACCAAGCCAACTTGAGGAAGAAATTTCCCCAAGGTTAAAATGGAGATTCTAAGGTTATATAAACTGATTAAACAAGTCTGGGCCATTCGTTTTATGTATTTAATGTGTTTGTGATTTGGACACTACTTGAATCAAGAAACGATAGGTACCCTCACTGAATCATCTGAGTTTCTTCTGTTTGTGGGAGTAGACACATCAAATGGAGGCAGAAATTAAAATTAGCATGAAGCAGTTAGTAGAAATTTGTCCTCTTTTCCCATCTGTGCTTTTTTTGTAAAATGTCACAGTTGATTTATGGAAGTTCTAGTAGTGAGGAATAGAAAGAAAAATGAAAGAATGAACGAGAGAGAGAGAGAGAGAGAGAGAGAGAGAGAGAGAGAGAGAGAGAGGAATGATAGGTGGGACATTCTGAGCAGCAGAGAATTATTATAAGGAAAATCCTGTGTGACAGAGATGGGTGGGAAGCCAGCAGGAGGAAGCCTGGGCCCTGTGTGTATTCACTATGCTATTTATTGTGGAAAAGATGTGGAAAATTGCATGCAGAGTTCAAAAAATGACTGTCCCAGCTCTGATTCACTAGAGACGCTGCTCTCAGCTGCATGGACCCTGGCACGTTTTCAGAGGTCATGTTTACACATAATTTATAAAGCTCTAACATGTGGCTGAAAGTTTCCCTGGCATATTTGGAAATGTCTGGGAGGGCAGTTCTCACCACTTCTTTCAAGCTGACTTCCCTTCTGCTCTAGCTTTAATTCACTTAGCATTTATTGTGGTCAGGGCAAGGAAGGGTTCCAGTTCTGTGTGCTAAGGGATCACAAGGCTGGGAACCTCTGCAGAGTTTAGTGGCTGCTGTATCTGCCACCTGCTCCTCACCTGGCCACCTTTACGTAAGGGCAGAAGGGTGAAATGTTTGTGCTATGTCCTCTGTGGGTGTCTGAGCACCCTTGGCCTGCATACCACTCCCACCCTGCAACATTGATCCTCTTTGGTTTTTGAGGTTGTAATTAGGGAAACAATATTACAAATGTTTTGAAGAGAAGTTAACAGCTGCACCTGATGGCTTCTTGTTTTAGTCTTGTGATTTCATACCATGGAAAAGGAGGATCCCTTCCAAAAGATGGTCTCATTCCTAGACAGTTCCAGCTAATGCCTCTTCCTCAAATTATGTGTTTATACAACACATACATGTTCTTCCTAGAGAACAATAGAATCACCCCGTTCCACCTTGATATTAAGAGGAATTAATTTGGAGGAGGTCATGTTTTCATCTCTCTTTATTCTTTCTTTTAAAAGCTGGATGTCTCTAACTGTGTTCGTAATTTCTTGAGTGACATATTCATGCATTTCCATATTTAAATATTTTAATATTTAAACATGCCCCAGGACTACTTAATGGTATAGCATCATGCTTATTGGGTTATTTTGAAGAGTATAAACATTAGTTTTAACATTAGTTCCTCTTTCAAATCTGGCCAATGGCTGGGCACTGTGGCATGTACCTATACTGTCATTACACGTGGGGTGTTAAGACAGACAGGTCTAGAATATAAGATCAAACTGAGCTACACAGACTGAGATCTTGACTCAAAAAATTTTTTTAAAAAAAGTGAAAAACCATGAAAATTAGCCTGTAGATTGTCAGTGAGCTAATAACTCCAGCTGTGGCCACTGTCCTAAAGACAGTTGCTTAAGGCCTAACCACCAGAGCATGCCTCTTTGTTCTTTAGGGGTTAATTGACATCAGAAGAGATCTGCATATGCTTCAAACTTTGAAGAAGAAGTTTCTATCCATTGGAGCAGAAGTATTTCATATACTTGATTCCTTTCCAGTGGATCAAAGAGAGTCCCCCGCCCGCCACCTTATTCACCCACTTGCCCATTTGATACTTAGTAGAGGGTTCAGAGGCTCGAACTCTTGTTGAGAGAGGGAATCCTGTTTTTGCCCATCACCCCCTGCTCTCTGGGCCTGAGGTGGCCTTGATTATGGATGATGCTATTTTGCTTCTGCAAGTGCCTATAAATGTCCAGTGCATCTGAGCTATTTGACAGTGGAGTCTGACAGTGGAGGACCAGTAGTGTCTCACCTTCAGCTAAAACTGAATCAGCTAAAATCCAGAGTGGTAAGGCATTTGACCTTTGACCTAACCCATTCACCAAACTCTGCAAACAAACAAACAAACAAACAAACAAACAAAAAGATTAAAGGCTACTAAAGCCCCTTCAGTATTTACTAACATGGTTCTTTGTCTAACCCAAAACATGATGTGAGAAGATTAAAAAGTTACAAATTGACTATTCTTTTATATTTTTTAAAGGAGTTCATGTTGTTTTTCATAAACCTTGGAGGCCATTGCTGACCTTTGCTGGGAAGAACAACTCTGGACAAATAAATGCTTTGCTAAAGATCCTAATACCTTTGGGGTAAGACAACATATTCTTTGTTACTTAGCAACATACTTACCTGTAGGAACTTTTCTTGCTGCCTTAACTTTGGGAACAAAGAACAACCCGGAGAGAATCAGAAAGCATCACTGACCAGTCAGTTGGGAAATGCAAGTCCAATAATTGGATTTAACAGCAGCAACAGCAGCAGCAACAACAACAATAGTCTATAAGTTTAATGAGGAAAAAAAAAAATATTGCCGAGGCATTACTACAAGGTGCTAGGAAGAATTTCATCATTGTAGACATATGATCAGCAGATGTACATTTCCGTGATGCTTTAGGGTGGAAATATTTATTTATGTAGAAGCATCTCTAATATGAAATTATGCCAGATATATGAGACATTAATATATTCACTGGGCTAACAAATTAGATTTGAAATTTAAAATGGCCTAAGAAGAGACACGAATAGACACTTGTCCAAGAGGATGAGTCTGTTGCTGTTTGTCATTGCAGGTGACATTGTTAAGTAAACGGAAATTTTAAACTTTATGCTTCTGGGTTGCTCTGCTGCCCTTTGAAGCTGTGATTTTGGCTTGTGGCAACATTGTATATCTATTATTTCTGTTTCCTTGACACCCTTGAGCCCTGCCATCACTTAGCAGTTTACAGGTAAATGTTTTTCAAACAAATGTCACTGACATTCAAAAATAAATAAATAAATAAATAAATAAATAATCCTGTACATACCCAACTTTTCATAGTGTGGCATATAATAAAGTTTTAGAATTATAAAAATAACTTGGTTAAAGCTGAGAGGTTTGTTGTACCAGAGAGTTTGGAATGTGCTCACATTGTCTGAACCATAACACTGTTCTCTCCCTGGGATGACCTTCACCAACGATGGGGAGTCTTGAGCTGGTAAAACACATTTTTGCCAGAAGCCAGGGAATAAACCATGCTTTCTGGAAACTGTTTACAAATGTCTAGAGATCTGTTTTCAAATTTTGCATCTCTCCAACTTGTCACCAGTCTGTAGAGTGGCATAGCATATTTCCACTGATACTGAGGACTCTGGGGATAAAAGACAGAGCAGTTGGTGGGATGGATGAAGGGATTGGAAGGGCAGAGAAATTATAAGGCCATTAGTAAGGGGGTTAGAAATTGAAAGCTCAAAATGAGTTGGGAGCAAAAGACTGAGAATGAGGAAAGAATATGGAGAGAGGAATGTATTTGGAATGAGCTATGAAGAAGCAGGATGGCCGTGAGCTGTGGATGTGTCCATATGGGTGGATTTGCAGAAGACAACAGAAACTTTAGTCCTCAGGTTTAACCAGACAGAATACTGTAGCTGAGAATGACTGCTGTCTGCTTAGATATTGTCAGTTGGAGAGACTGTGGTGGTTTGAGGATCCAGTGAGAGTCTTCAGAGCCACAAAGTCTTCAGAGGAATGGAGAGGATATTCTAGGAGACAGGCTGAGGACACTGGGTAGGTGTCTTGAGGCACTGTGTAGAGTGAATCTGAGGATGGTTGGTAGACAGGAAAAAAAAAAAAAAACAACTGAAGCGCTGAAGCATGTGGTGGGAGATACAACAGTCTGCCCTTAGAAAAGAGGGTGAGGACTGGGCTTGGGAAAGACAGGATTTTTGTTAAAGGGCCACACATTTGACCTCCAGGTTCCTTGATTTATAAAACACTTAGGATGTTTTCCAGGCTTCTCACTATCCTCCACCGCAGAGGAACCCGTGCAGCATCCCAAGTGAAGAGGTCTGGTTGTCTGGTTTTAACACCTTATTTGAAAATCAGCAGCTTGAATCGCAAGCCTCACCCCCTCCACCCCGGTGTCCCCCAGCTGTGCATTCCCTAGCTAATTATACGTTGGGTAATGAGGACTTGCTTTTATCTGTACCAATTTCTAGTTTTAAGCTTTATTAGTGGGGCATCATTTTGGCAATTGTGAGAAAGGGGGAGCGAAGGAGCCAATTAAATTACCCTTCGTTTTTTATGTATCTTCCTTCCTTCCAAATAAAACAATGAAAGTCTCCCTGCTTTCTTCTCCTGGAGGAGTCTCTCTCTTCTATTCTGTCATATTACTTCTTCTTTTTTCTGAAGGCTAGCTGTCCCACTTGCCAGTTTCTAAGCATGCTCGTGTCTCAGAGTCTTTGCTTGTGGTGTGACAACAATGGCGTCCTTAACAACCTTTTAGATAGGTGCCAGTGAGGTAACATTTTCAAAACAACAGAAGTAGTGCCTGGTAGATTTAGGGAAGCCTTACGGGTGTGTTTATTAAATAGCGATGTGGATGTAAATGTCCCCGGGAAAGAGAATAATTTGCCGGGAATCCAGCCACAAAAAGCTGCAGCATAAAGCTATCAATTCATTTCTTCTTTTGAAGTTGGATTTCCTTTTCTTTCTTTCTTTCTTTCTTTCTTTCTTTCTTTCTTTCTTTCTTTCTTTCTTCCTTCCTTCCTTCCTTCCTTCCTTCCTTCCTTCCTTTCTTCCTTCCTTCCTTCCTTCCTTTCTTTCTTTGAGTTCTTCAATGTAGTTTCATAGACACAAATATCTTCAGTGGGATCTTGTGAACAGATAGATCCATCTTAGAATCAACTCCATATGCTTTCTATGCTGCTGCCACTGCCAGCCTCTGGTCTCTGTGCTGTCTGTCACTTGGTATAATCAGAGATTAGAAATTGTCAATGTATCCATAGTAGATTAGAAGCTCCCTTTGACTGTGGTGTGCTCTACCCAGCCTCTCAGAGCTAGAGCCTTGCCTCTTAAGGGGCCTCAACTGAACTCAATTGCCAACTTACTTCCTAATCAAACCTCTAACTCAATTAGCACTTATTTGACTGTCTAACTCTTTGGCTTGAAGCACCCTGCTATTTCGGGTGGGAGCTTTTGGTATGAAAGACAGACACCCTTTTCCTGGGAACTCAGCCCGGACAAACCAACTCAGTTCACACTTGTTTCCAAACGCCTACAAATGGGAAGCAGATCTTCATCCGGGGTCACCTCTTGGGATGGCAGCCAGCAAGTTGATAGGTCCCATCAGCCAGGTTCTGCAATGACTTTTCATCCTTCTGATGATTTTTGAACCCCAATTTTGCTTCAAATCATCACTGAGAGACCTTTCTTGACATCTGGCTATTCCTTTGGGAATAGGAGTGTGGGAAAGTAACATTTTTGGAGATGACTTTTTTTTGTTACTTTTTTTTTTTTTTTTTTTTTGTCTCTCTTCGCACCGTTTTATAACTTGAGCGTTAAACATTGTTAAGCAAACAAGTACAGCCTTTGGTTATGTGTGCTAACATTTTATGACTGGTGAATTCAGTGACCTTCTATTTAGGCTTTGATCTTAATTATTTTAAATATCGTAGGGGCTGATTCACAAGGCAGTAACTGCGGGTCATTATTCTCAGCATGATTAGTCTAGGTTAAAAATGAGCTTGGAGGCCCCCGGCACTATGGTCTAATACGTTCTGAAACGGAACACCTGCACAATCATTTGGTTCAATCCGTCTCTAATTTAATGAGCTCTGACTTCACATTTTTGTTTCGCTCTTGAAGAGGTAAATGTGTACACAGGATTTTCACTTTGCCACATTGTACAATTTTGAATGTGCTCAACTAGTGTAACTTATTGTTCTTAGTTTGTGTGAGAAAGCTTGGCATAAACACAGCTAAACTGAAAACTGAGTAGAAAGGAATAGAGTGGGGAATCGTGACAGTCCAGCTATCTATCAACCTACCTGTTAAGATGCAAAGAGCAACGTAATGCTGACTTACATGCTAGTCCAAGGGAATCTGAGATCTTTAGTAATTGCTTAAGTGGTTCAAGTCTCTATAGGGGCTTTTGCCATTCATCTTTTCTTTCATTTTCTATCTCTAGACCATCGTCAGCATCACTCGGCAGCAGAGAGGTCCAGATTCTCTCTAGTCTACTCACTGGGGAATCTGTGTTGGCAACAGGATCTTCAGGTAGTGCATGGCAAGTGATTTCTGGAAAACATCCATCCACTTGCCTGAACATCATATGGAATTCGGCTCCCATTATTAATATCTCAGGGCAAAAAATCTTAGACCAAACTTAAACAATCCTAACAATAGTGGACATTTTAACAACATATCCCAACCACCCCCCCTACACACACACACAAACACACACACACACATTCCTTTCCAAAGCTACCATATCACCTGTGTCCCAAGATCCTTTCTCTATTGCCTAGATTGGTACAAGATCCTGGCAAGCAGCCTCCCTGCTCTGCCAACCTACAACTCCTTCATCCCACACTGTTCCCTATACATCAATAGACTTCCTTCCAAGTATTTCCAATCACTGCTACAGGCTACATGTGGCCAGGAGAGGAGCTATGAATACAGTCCAACATGAAATTGTAAACTTACTTAAAACATAAATTGTGGGGTTTTTTGATGATGATGATGGTGATGGTGATAGTGATGATGATTGGGTGCTTGTATCTCAAGCATTAAATTTGTAGTCAGCAACACTATGTCACAGTGTCAAATTTGGACACATCTACAAGTTTGCCACCCCCACCTCGCTATTTAAAATTGTTCATTGGGTCCTTGTGTCATTAAAAGTACTCGCAGAAGTAGACTGTCACAAATGGATACAGTCTGCTCAAATATTTAGATATGCTCTACATTTCTAAGCTCCTGGGTTTAGAGATAGAAAGATGAAAGATAAAATGAAAAGCAATTGGCCATACAGAATACTTCCTCTAAGAACTCCTAGCATCATGGGAACTGTACCTGCAGGGTTGACACTGGGTGTTGACCAAGTGTTTGCTTTAACCTTCCCTAATTCAGAGCTCCTCGTTTCCCTGAATTTTTGAGCTAAGGTGTGTCTCACGGCTCTTCTCACTGACCATGTTAAGAGGTCGCTAGTAGTAGTCTGCCTACTTCTTATACAAAATTCTAGGAAGTTTGGGTTTCTAGGAGCTAAGGTGGTATATTGGAAAAAGTGAAGGTTTGATCTCTAGCATTTAGCTGCCCCTGGGAAAACTCAGAAGAAGTCTGTATTCCTGTAGGAAGTTGTACTTCTTGCCCTATCCTTGGGCTACCTTAACCACCCCCCTTCTGCTGCTATATTTTAATTTATGTTTTATGTTTTATGTTTCATTGTTCTTCCGTTCAGCCTTCCCCAGAGGGCTGTGAGAATCACAGCAGGGTACTGTCCTTTATTTTTATTTTTATTTTATTTTAAAGATAGTCTGAAATGCTGTTATTCAAGTTTTAAGTATATTCTCTTGCCCCGAGAAGTTAATTATTCTACTTTAGCAAGAGAATGGATCTCAAAAGATAACCCCCCCATCTCTGCCCTGACTATGCAATGCATTCCATGCACATGCTCCCCAATTCCTCCTGTTTGTGGCCAATATCCTTCTAGGAAGTGAAGAATTTGTTTTGGCTTGAGCAATCTGCTCTCACACAAATCATTTGAATCTTGTGTCATTTGCCTTGCACTTCCATGCCCTAGGTCCTTTATTCTGGAATCTTGACACTCCTCCATTGACTTTGAGAAGTTAAGGCCATGCCCTCTCTGAAACTACAGGATCCATTGAAACTGCTTTGACGAATAGAGATCAAGCTGATGCCGTGTGGCACTTTAAAACTCCACATATTTCAGAATGTCTGTGGGGTTCTTGCTATAAGAGAAGCTCAAGCACCCCATAGTGAAGCTCCCTGACAGGAAACATAATTCTTTCTCTCAATCCCATAGATTTTCAGCTAGCACCAAGCATATGGGCCGGCTAGGTATGGGGGCAGCCATGTCCTGAACAGAGTGTCTAGCCTCCAGTTGAGTCACAAGTGGCAGGTTTGAATAATCTCCCATGAAGTCCTCTCAAAGGGCATATACTACCAGCAATATAAATAGTTGTTTGAACTATTACCTGCTAGGGTAACTTGTCATGCAAAAGTAGATGACTAATATGAATTCAAGTTTAAGAGTCATGTCATAATGCAAACAAATTATTTTCAAACAAGTAGTATCCACTACACATAGCTACTGTCTCATCTTCATGAAATATTTACTTTGCTCCAGGGCAACTGGTTATTTGAATACAAGCTCTGTGGAGCTTATGGAGAATTAGTTTAGTTGTCTAATCTGTATCTCAAAAAAATAAATAAATAAATAAATAAAAGCTCTGTTCTCCAACCTAGTTTAGAGCTCTAGTGTCCCCAGTGGATAGGTGTTACCCCGAGTGAATTCACATCAGGCATGAAAGTAGCAAATGTGACTGTCACATCTCTCATTAAGGCGGTTCTAGCTTTTCTAAGGGGCAGACATTGCCATGAGCAAGACACAGGACAAAAAGGCAGTGAGTGTTCAGTGAAAGGGAAGACGAAGGCTGGCAGGATGGAGCTGTTTTCCAGCTCGGATCCCTAACTCACTTAGATATAGCAGAATAGAGACATGAAGCTTATAAGGGAACTATTCTGCCTTACTGCATGGCTCAGAGATCAGTGTGATGGCCAGCCTGGGGTGAGGAATCACAGGTTGTGGCAGTGCTCAAAGACAGGCCACTTCCCCTGGAGGAACATAGTCTGAGCTGGAATCTACTATCTGGGCTCTTGGGGAGACTGAGGAATGACAAAGTCAGGCATCCTGCTTCAGCAATAGTTTTCAACAGTTGCCCTGCTCAAAGTGGGAAACTGGGCCACTAGCTAGGGATGAAGTTGGCACTGGGTTCTTCTAGGGGACTTTGTCTCTATTTCTGTCTCTGTCCCTGTCTGTCTCTGTCTGTCTTTGTCTCTCTCTCTCTGATTTCTAAAAATCCTAGTGTGTAGTTACTGGATTATTTATTAAGTGACAGGGTTCTCCACTTTTAATAAACCAAGTATAAAAATACATAGGTCTATAACAGTATTTTCTAAGATGTTTGCCTTGACTGTAATTTTTTTTTTTTTTTGTCTTAATGATCTGCTGATTCCAAGTCAAGTTCTCAGTCACTGACTTACTTTTTCCCTTTGTAAATGGCAAAGATTCGTCACAGTTATAGATCCTCATAAACCTTGGGAAGACATCCCTTGGGTAAATGGGTAAATGGGCCCCACTGCCAGTTTGCGAATGCAGTGGAGTGAAGGAAGTATGCAGGAGGAGCTGATCTGAAGATCAGTTGTCCAGCTCCTGACAAGAAGAGGCCCAAAAAGAAAAGCTTTGCAAACGTTAGGAAAAGACTGAAAAATCCTTGCAAAGCATTTGGTGCAGCTTTTTACTCAAGTGAACGAAAAGGAAAATCAAAGAACTGAAACAGAAACTTGTTGATTCCAGTCAGATGCTCAGAAAGTAGGGCAATCCCTGGCAAACAATATGTTCTAGAAATGATCTGTGGAAGAAATGACACAGCCCAAGCTCCCCGAGTACGGCTGCTGGGTGAGTGCAGATTGGGTTCCCATAATATTCAGTTTTGTAAGCATTTCCTCAATTCCTCTTGCCTTTTTCTGAAAGTGAAATTATTGCTGATGGTAGATAGAAGGAAAATTTTTAGAAGCCATCACTAGAAAGGAATACGTTATTTTGACCACCTTTGATTTAGAGTTGTAGATCCTCCAAATATAGCAGAATCAAAACTACAACAAAGATAAGCCCAGGAATTGACAGCTCCCTGGCTCTCCCTAAAGGTCCTTTGATTTCCTGCTTATAGTCATGCGAGTTCTCAATCACTCACTGGTAGTCTGAGAGCCTTCTCCTTTTCTTGAGGGACTTTCCCCTCTTTCATCAAATGTGCAGAAGTGTGACGACTCCTCCCTTCATCTTAAAGAAAAACACAAGTTACCTCACCAGTGAGTTCCAAGGACTAGCCAACTGCAGCTCCTCCAGGAGAGGAAACCCGATCCTCTATGTAATAAGCAAATGGCTGACCTCCTGACACCCACTTACCACTTTTACTTTCTCATTTGAGGCCCTGGGAGGTGAGTTTCCTCTGGTCTCTAGCAGTTACATCATGACATTCTCAGCATACCCAGTTTCTCAGGCCACCCAGCAAGGTCCTGAGACAGAGTCGGCACTGCACACTTCAGGTTGCTTCACGCACGGTACATGTTTGTAAATATTTATACCTCATTCTTGACTGTAATAATCTTCACCTCAGGCATCATATCCCAGGAAAAAGAATGTTCACTAAACTCATTTGTTCCCAAGTACTTGGTTTTAGACCTTATGATCCTAGATTTAGCTGGAACATAGCTCCTCAAAGAGGATCTTCCCATAACATCCAACTGCCCCAGGGGTAGACAGGACAGAATACCTTTCAACTGGCTTTCCCTAATACCTATTTTATTTTCCTAGTATTAGACTTATTTCCTAGCTTTCCTCTTAAATTAGGTACAGACCCAAGTCTTTATCTCTGCCCTTGCTTTTTGGAAGAGACCACATATTAAAAAAAAAAATCATTTACAAAGATCTCACAGAACTGTAATTTCCATACAAACCCAGAAGTGTGCCAGTTAGCCTAGCTTGCAAGAAAAATGCCTTACTCATACAACTGACCAATTTCTGTGGAATAAATATACCTTCCCCTCAGGTAATTTCAGTAATCCACAGGCTATCACTAAACTCAGTGTGGGAACCCATGTGTATCACCTGCTTTCCAAATACGTGCTCACCCTGCACAGTATGCCAGAGGCTCATCAATAAAAATTCAACAGTTAAGTACAGTGTCAATTTAGAGGGTGGATCCCATCTTTGTCTGCTTTCTTCAGTGTTTGCTTTGTCTTTTTCTTCAGTGACCTCTCTTGAGTTCTTGAGTAACTTCCAATCATTGAAACATATTCTAAACATTTAAATCTTATGATCACTAGAATCTATTGGTTCATTCCAGAAGTATCTATGGCAACCATTTTTAGAATAGTTATCTTTAATGCTCTCACACATTTTACTGCATGCTCCTTTATTTCTATTTATTTTTTATCACTTAGGGAATACATATTTTATGAAGTTAGGCATATTCAGAATGTGAGACTGCCTTTGTTGAAGCTGTATAAAAAGCAGTTGTTATATTCTCAGCGGTGGCAGGTGAGATGCTCATGTCGGGACAATCTAAGGAGAATTTAAGGAAAGAACTATTTACAGACACCTGAACAGCATAACTTGTGGGGTGCACCAAATACCTGTTACTAATCCTAAATCTGATGAGTCAAAAGAAAAGACAAGTTGTCTGACCTGACAGTATAGATGGCTGGATGGAAATGGCAACCTGACAGGAGTTTAAAGTCTGTGACAGACATAGCCTATGGTTTGTAAGCAGTAGAAAGTCTCTAAGTGGCATACCCTATAAACTCCACAGAGACTCTGCAAGGGTTTGCAGTGAAGCATTGTCCCAGTGATCTTCTTTTCCTCCCAGCTTCCTTAAGCACCTCTGTGGCCAAATCTGCCCTCCCTTTAAGAAACATCTGCTTGGCTCCGCAAGACCTGTACACTCATGAACACCACAGCAGATTTATTGTGTTGGCTTGTGGCACGCTCTCATCAAATGGACAAATGGAGGCCAGAAAGATTTAGGTCTTAATCAAATTACTTTACAGTATGAATAGCAGCAGTACTTGCATCAATAGATGGAATCGGCAAAGAGGAGTAAATGGGACACTGACCTGTTTGTAGGGAAAGCTGTGCTTCAGCTAATGTAACAACCATGATTGAAGTTGGAAGAACTTGTTCATCTTGCGAAAAGTGGAAAGTTACGAAGCAAGTGTGCCAGGGGACGCACTGAAGGAAATCCAAGGGAAAATGTCTAGACAATATTAAGGTGTGGTTGGACAACACCATCACTAGATGGCTGGTGACACAAATAACTATCTGAAGAGTTCACTGCTCAAAATGGTTGCCATGGATATTTCTGGAATGAACCAATAAGATTCTAGTGATCATTTATTTGCAAACTTTAAGTGTTTAGAGGAAATCTCTTTGATTTCGTTTCTAATTCCCACCACTGGCCCACCCGTGTTGAGAGTTCTGGGTTAAGAGGGTGAGTCTGGGACCAGTGTTCTCCCTGTCCTAGATGTTAATATCCTTTTCTATTTGGTCAACAGGATTTGGAGAAACTACAAAATCTAAGACTCAGATTATGACCTTTGGTGTTGACTTCCACTAGCAGAATTTGAGGTGAAGTCAAATGGTTTGTTACTTAATTTCTGTGTTTAATTCTAACCATGCACTTTAGAAGTTCATAATCAATGACTAATTCACTATTGTAAACCATGAGATTTATTTTGTTTTGTTTTGTTTTGTTTGTTTTTGCTTTGTCTTTTTCTTCAGTGACCTCTCTTGAGTTCTTGAGTAACTTCCAATCATTAAAACATATTCCAAACATTTAAATCTTATTATTTAATAGTCATATATAATTATTTCACCAAGTGAATGAATGATTAGATACTCAAAATTTCTAGAAATGTTTTAAAAGTTCTCTTCAATTCTAAATGAAAAACACAAGTTTAATATTAGATAATTTGATGAAGCTTAACTTTAGACAATGAGCTAAATAAATGTTGAGGAATGCATATAATTGTGACTAAATGCCATGACCTGTCAATTTTAAGCATGGGTGTTTATGATTTGGCCAGCTGGATTTACCAAGCCACCCTAATGCTTACGCACTTACCTGTTGGCATCTTCAGATAGAAATCATTCCTATTGCATTTTAAGGATGTGCGTACAGGATATGTGTACGAAGTGATTACAAGTTATAACAATTAGTAGTTAGTAGATGGCCCATCTGTGTGACCTCTACATCAGTCCTGCCTCTAGGTTCCCGCCTTAAGTGTCTGTCCTCACTCCCTACATGATGAACTACAAACTTTAAGACAAAATAAAACATTTCCTCCCCAAGATGCTTTTGATTATGATGTTTTATCACAGCAATAGATAAGTAACTAAAAAGTAACCATATCTTCAATCAACTAACTTTAGTTTGTGTTAGGGTCTTTGTAACATAACTGTAGTTCAAGGTTGAAAGCCACATATAACCAAGAGTGTTCTTGCTAAGGATAGATAGAGCCTTGAAAACCAAAGCTTATAAGAAAACAAACATAAAAATAAATACAAAACAAAATCCTGTATTGTTTATACTTGTGATGTGGTCTTGAGCTAGTAACCTTTGTACTATGTTTCAAGAAAGTCTCTGTTAAAAGTTTGGACATCAGTGGTCATCCTATCATGATAACTGAATGTTTACTGATAAGATGTTCTCTGATGAGAAATGACTCAATTTTTATCTATCTATCTATCTATCTATCTATCTATCTATCTATCTATCTATCTATCTAAAACCACTTCAGTATGAGTTCTGTCTTACAAAATGGATGCAAATCTTTAGAATCTTTAGAAGAAAATTATACTTCATATAGAATTGATGATCTTCCAATAAGCACTTAGTGACCATTTAAAATAGCCACAAATGACTATTATTGACTTTATTGAATTAAGTTTCTGGGATTATTCTTTGAATAGATGTTCTCATGTGTTTTGTTTTTTTTTTTTTTTTTTTTTTTTTTTTTTTTTTTTTTTTTTTTTTTTTTTTTTTTTTTTTTTTTTTTTTTTTTTTTTTTTTTTGTCATATAGTCGTATAGTTTCTGTTTTTTTCAAATAATGACTTACTGGGTTTTATTCTGAAGTACTGAGTGCCAATTATATTTGTGTAACCTTATATGATTGAAATTAATAACTTCCTAAACATGTGTGTCTAGTTGTTCTCCACACTTGCCGATGCTTGTACTCTTCAATATAGCCTATGTGAAGTAACAGCTCATCTGAGCTGTACCTCTGTCTCTGCTGGTAAATGAGTCAATGGTGGTTCTGCATGCTCCCTCACTCAGTGCCTTCTCATAAAACTCAGGTCTTTAGTCTTTTCAAATATGTATTCTGGGTGTGTCTGTGGTAGTCAAAGATGTTTAAATTTTATTCTTTTCAGTGTGAAGTGTTTTATTATAATATCAAAGATAGTTTGTAGATTTAGTTAAATGGGGAAATTAAAATGGTGATATTGTCTTGGGTTATCTGAGTGAACCCAGTCTAATCACAAGAGATCTTAAAAGCAGAATATTCCTTAGTTAGAAGCAGAAAAGTTGCAGCAGGAGGAAGAGGTAGAGAGATTTTGTGAATGAGAATACATGACTGGAGACTAAGCATACATAGCTATTTTGGTATTGACAAAAGTAGAGAAGGCAACCTGACAAATATTGAAGTTTTGCAGGCATGTTGTTGTGAGACACTATGCTTGGTGAAATACTATTCACCTCTGTTGGGGGACCAGAACTACACCAAAGTAAAGATTTATTAAAGTCCAACCAGTTGAGCCAATAATTTTATAGAATTATAGGAATATGGGGGAAGGGTTTCTTAGAGAAACAAAAATGAGTCAAAGCCAACTGTCTCATGCCCACCTGAGCATGGGTAATGGTTTATGAAGGCTGGAGCTCTGGAGCATACAGTATAACCTTCAGGCAGTTCAGCAGTTTGTAGAGTGTTCTTTTCCTGCAGCTCATTTGGTCCAAAGTTCTTCCAAGCAGTTTGGCTGGCCTCTGCTTTCTTCCAGCCATCTAAGTTTGTCTAAGAATCTTCTAGGAAGCTTATCTTGTCTTGAGAGTGTTTCTCAGCAGACTTTACTGCTCGTGTAAGTGCACGAGGAGGCATGCACACACACACACACACACACACACACACACACACACACACACAGGGATGGAGGGACCTAATGAGCCCATCAGTTTTAGGGACTACCTAAGGCCTCTGATTATTCTACTTCTTAAACTTAATGAGCCTCCTTGTAGATGGAACATTTCACCTACTAGAATATCTTGTGCTTTAATAAGCCTCCCTGTCTTGGAGGAAATTCCTACACAGCATTTGTGTCTGACACTAGCAAGGAAATATGGGCTTCAGTCTTGTAACCTTCAGGAACTGTGTCCTGGATACAACTTCAATGACCACGGAAAGAGATTCTTCACAGGCTTCTCCAGCCAAAGCCCACATTGGCTGACATCTTCACTTTGGCTTTGGCCTTGAGAGACAAAGAATGAAAGGACCATTCTGGCCTTTCAGCCTACAAAATTACAAGACAAAAAAGAATGTATTTTGGTTTAATTTATTAATTGTATGAGATATGTTTTTGTGTCATGGTGACTAAAATATCAAAGACAACTTTAAAGAAAGAAAAAATTATCTTGGGTCATGGTGTTAGAAGGTTCACACTGAAGTTGTTTGGTCTTGGGTTGGTGAGATGGCTCAGCGGGTAAGAGCACCCGACTGCTCTTCCAAAGGTGATGAGTTCAAATCCCCGCAACCACATGGTGGCTCACAACCACCCTAATGAGATCTGACGCCCTCCTCTGGTGCGTCTGAAGTCAGCTATAGTGTACTTATGAATAATAATAAATGAATCCTTAGACCAGAGAGAGCAGAGACTGAGCAAATGGGACTGACCAGAGCGAGCGGGCCGACCGGAGCTAGTGGAGGCCGAACTGGGCCGGCCAGAGAGAGGGGGGCTGGCCAGAGCGAGAGTGGCAGACCAGAGCGAGCAGGGTTGACCGGAACGAGGAAAAAAAATGGTCTTGTGATGGGGCAGAATATCAGGGTGATGGAATACTATGGTTAACAATTGTTCAGTTATGGCGGATAGGAAACAAAAAGCATTGAGCAGGAAGCAAACAGGCATAATATACTCCTGAGCTTCTACAGCTAGGTACCACCTCTGAAAACTTTCAGAACCTATTAAAATAGTTCTGGAGAGAAAGGATTCCAAACTCGAGCTTTTGGGAAATCTCAGGCACAGACCATTATGCTACCTGCGGCCATTAGCTATATAACATTAAGGTAAAACCCATCAAAGTCCTTTGTCAGATAAATACATTATGGACTTTTTTTTTTTTTTCTTTTTAATGCTTGGAGTTGCCATAATGCCTTCAAATGCATGGCAGTTGTGAGTTCTTGGGACGTCTAATCTGTTCTTTGCTGTCATCCTCCCATGCTCGCCTTTTGAGTAGATCCTAGGAGCTGGTAATTGTCAAAGTTGATTAATTAGGCAAGCAGCTCCCAGGTTTGCTCAAGGTCCAAGTGTCATCAGATCACTGCGGAACCTGGGATCTGAAATAGCATGCCAGTGCTGATGGACCAAGTGGCTTGAACAAAGAACCATTAATTAGTAGTTTATCTCATTCATTTTGGTATTATTTTCTGATGATTTTCTTCCCTTGTCACTTTTAATGGGTTATTTCAATTCTGACAGAAAGTGAGCTATATTGAATGCATATTTACCTCAGCTCTTAGTTTTTGAGCCTTGAAATGTGGAAGTCACTCTTTTTGGAATAGGATAGATCATTAATTTTTTGTATTAAAATTTTTTTTTTGCCTGCATGTATGTATGTGAAGCACCTGAGTGCCTTGCACCTGAAGAGAGAGGCCTTAGATCTCCTGGAACTAGACTGGCAAGTCACTGTGTGCAGCCACAAGAGCACCATGAATTATAAGAAGAGCAGGTGCAAGGCCATCTCCCTATCCTGCCTTTAAACTTTCTAATACCCCCAAAGGTAAACATTATAAGCACCGTATTTTAAACAAAAATATAACCATCCTGAAACTCTTTTGTTTTTGAGTTTTGCCCTTTCCAGTACTGGTTCCCATGTTGGGATGTTAATCTGTATTTCCTGGATTATCCTCAGAATAGAGTTTTAACTACTTCCCTCATGACAATAATATGATTTTAACAATCTGGCATTCTAAGATCTTTCCATATTGAATATTTAAGTATAAAAAGTTTAAGAAAAAAATTGAGAAGGTGCTGTTTTCTACTTCTTCCTTCCGGGTGTCCAGGCACAGCTATACACCAGCGGGGAAGGATGAAGTGATGAAGTGATGTCTGGAATGGGTAGGCCAGCTCTGTGTGTGTGTGTGTGTGTGTGAGTGTGTGTGTGTGTGTGTGTGTGTGTGTGTTCTCTGAAGATTTCAGCGCGCAGGGCAATGGTGGTGCACGCCTTTAATCCCAGAACTTGAGAGGCAAAGGCAGGCAGATTTCTGAGTTCGAGGCCAGCCTGGTCTACAGAGTGAGTTCCAGGACAGCCATGACTGCACAGAGAAACCTTGTCTGGAAAAAACCAAAATCAAACCAAAACAAACCAAAACAAACCAAAATAAAAAGATTTCAGTGTAACAGTTCTTCAGTTACAGCTTTCTTAGATGATATTCAATGAAACAGCTCTCTCAGACAGTATTTAATGAAACAGCTTGTGCTCATGCACTTTGGGGTGAATTAAGTGCTATATAAATATGAACCTTGGGGAGTGGGAAGAGGCTCTTCTTTTTTCTTTTTGCTTTTAATATTTTTATTAGATATTTTCTTAATTTACATTTCAAATGCTATCCCAAAAGTTCCCTCTACCTTCCCCCTGCCCTTCTCCCCTACCCACCCACTCCCACCTCTTGGCCCTGGCGTTCCCCTGTATTGGGGCATATAAAGTGTGCTAGACCAAGGGGCCTCTCTTCCCAATGATGGCCAACTAGGCCATCTTCTGTTACATATGCAGCTAGATACATGAGCTCTGGGGGTACTGGTTAGTTCATATTGTTGTTCCTCTTATAGGGTTGCAGACCCCTTCAGCTCCTGGGGTACTTTTTCTAGCTTCTCCATTGGGGGCCCTGTGTTCCATCCTATAGATGACTGTGAGCATCCACTTCTGTATTTGCCAGACACTGGCATAGCCTCATAGGAGACTATTATATCAGGGGCTGGAAGAGGCTCTTTTTAAGGTAAAGTTTTATTGGCTGAGGCTTAAGGTTCTGGTGATACTTCATTTGCATAGAGAGACTTTCCAGTAAATTTAACTTGTAATTTTACCAAGAACTATGTGACAATTCTCAGGTAGATGATCAGGCTCCCCAGATCAGGTGAAGAGGAAGTCCTGCTAAGACAAGGGAGTCCTCCATTTCATGCTGAGCTCAGGAAAACTCTCCAGATATGGAAGACCACGACCTCAGTAGCAAGGTACAACAGATGCTGTCTAGTTTTAAAGTGTGACCATGACATGAGGAAACCAGTAAGTAGGCAACAGAGAAGACAGTACTTACTGTCTTACACAGTGTTCCAAAACAAGTCCATCAAGGTAGGACAGATGACTACAGTAACACTTCAATTGTGACACCCTGAAAAAATACAATTATATGCCTTATTCTGACTGAGAATGTCAACCCTAAACATGAGGGGATAACAGAGAAACCAGAAATAATAATAATGATGATGACAGTAAGGATGATGATGAGATAATGAACCAATATGAAAGAGAAAATACTCTAACAAAGAAATAGAAAAATCAAAAAACTGACAACAAACAAACAAACAAACAAAAACAGTATCCTGAAAGGCTGGGCTTTGACTGAAAGTGAGGTAAGCTGAAGTCCTAGTCCATCTTGTGCCGGACTGCACAAATTTCACTCATATCTTTCCAACTGTATATTCATCAGTATTGACAGGAACCCACCAGAATCCTACCTGGTTACTACTCATAAAGCACAGCTGGAGAACAAAATAATCACTGGAACCAGAGGGAGGGCGGGAGGGACCTGGTTGAGAGAGGAAAGGGGGATGGAAAAAAGGGGGGCAGGCAAGATCATGTATGGGGAGAGACAGGAGAGAAGTCCAGAGTGCCAGGAGAGTGAATAGATGTTGCAATAGGGAAAGAGAATAGGGGGCCACTAGAAAGTCCCAGATGACAGGGATGTGAGTGGATCCCAGGACCCAATGGGGATGACATTAGCCAAATACCCAACAGATGGGAGATAGAACTTGAAGAGACCACCTCCAGTAGCTAGACATGGCCCCCAGTGGAAGGATGGGGCCACCCACCCATCTGAAAATTGTTAACCCAGAATTGTTACTGTCTAAAGGAAACATAGGGACAAAAAATGGAGCAGAGACTGAAGAAAAGGCCATCCAGAGACCGTCCCACCTTGGAATCCATCCCATCAGCAGACATCTAAGCCTGACACTATTGCTGATGTCAAGAAGTGCTTGCAGGTAGAAGCCTGGTATGGCTGTCCTCTGAGAGGCTCTGTTAGCACCTGACTAAGACAGATACAAATACTGATAGTCAACCATTGGATTGAGTCTGGGGATTCCAATGGAAGAGTTAGGGGAAGGACTGAAGGAACTGAACAGGATTGCAACCCCATGGGAAGAAGAACAAAATCAAATAACTGGATCCCTAGAGCTCCCAGGGACTAAACCACCAACCAAAGATTACACATGGGTGGGTCCATGGCCCCTGCTACTCATGTAGCAGAGGACTGACTTATCTGTCATCTCTGTGAGAGTATGGTTCCTGTGGAGGCTTGGTTCCCCTGCAAAGTGGGATGATGGAGGGGAGAGGTAGGAGTGGGTGGGTGGATGGGGGAGCACCCTCTTAGAGGCAATGGGGAGGAGGGATGGAGATGGTGAGTTTTGGAGGGGAGACTAGAAAGACGGACAGCATTTGAAATGTAAATAAATAAAATAATTCACTAAAAAAAGGAAATTAAAATAAATAAAATTTTTTAAAAAAGAAAATTGATTCTGCAAAGAAATATTTTTGTTTTAAATAAATATGCAGGGAATTATCTAGGACTAAAGGGCCCTGATAGCCATGCACTTGTATTTCAGGTACACATCAAAGAGCAGAAAATGACAGAGCCAACTGAAAAAATGTTCACAGTAAGCAACTGAAACAAGATTATATGAGTTCTCTCTCTCTCTCTCTCTCTCTCTCTCTCTGTCTTTTTCTCTCCCTGTCTTGTCTCATTCTCCCTCTACTCCTCTTAGAACTCTTTTGTGAACTTAAAATAAAAGTTTCAAAATATCCTAAAATGGAAAAGAAAGGCTCACTATAGGCAATCTGCTTTAAAATCAGGAAATCCGCATATGCATTTTATTTAATGATGTATCTCCTCCAAGACGGAAAACATACTTTCCCTGAGCCACATGTGGAATACAAAAGGAATTTCGCCATCTGGAATGTTTATCTTCCTTTGGGAATTACATATTTCAGAAGGTTTGGAATTCATGAACTATGCACCCTGGTGGTTATGTTTTTTATCTGTCTATGCCACCTGGATCAAAGAGCACTGGGAATCCCACCTGCATGGGGCAAGCATTGCTCCATGAAACTCAATCCACTGTAATTCACTCTTGAAACACGTGGATAATTACTGTTTATGCTCAAGGACCAAATTTACCACTTCCATTGGGTTTTAAGGCGGTGTTAATGAGGTTCTTTTGTGTCCCTGCCACTCACCAGAAGGCATCTCTGGTTTCATTCTCCCTCATTCAGCTGCCTTTTAGTAAGGCTGCACAAGGAATTGGCCTTTTGGATTTTTTTTTTTTCCAGCAAAAGTATTATGTAAAAGTTTTTTGAGAAAAAAAAGAAAGGTACAATATGATAAACAGCAATTATGTTGATGTCTTGAACCCTAACCCCAAGTCACTCTGCTGCTCCATTTATTTACCTTTGAGGAGAAAGCATGCTTGGATGCTCAAACACATGCCCTTAAGAATACAGACAACCCCTTCGGCCATGCACTAGCTTAAATTTTGGTACCATAGTAACAGACCTTATCTCTCAACCCTTTTCATAATATACATGGGATTATCATTCTATTAGCATGAAATCACTGCTGTGGTAGTTCTACACTGTATCTCAAGCTATGGATAAAATTCATTCTTTAGACCAGTGAGATAAGGTCTGTTACAGAGATGTGCAGGACTCCATTTCATCTATTCATTTGCCTGTCATATCTCCATATCCAGCACACACACAGTTGCTGCGCTCTTCTGTGCAATGATGAGGTCAGTACATTTATACTTTGTGACTTTATATGTACCATGAACTCTTAGGAAAAGTTGTAGGTTGAAGATAATACATATTTATTAATCTATCTTTTGTCATTTTACTTTCCAAAATTACGTCACCCTTTACAATGACCTCAATAATGCAGACTGACCTATCTCAAACACTATTGGAACTTGAAATTTTTCATTTTTTCCAATCTCTTAGGTAAAGATTCTTATTTTTATTCATTTTGCTATTTGATGAACATTTTAAAAATATGAGGTATTGAGCATTTTTTTAGCCTTCTGTTTATTTTTTTGCAAAAAAATCTGTCTTTTGTATCTTTTAAAGTTTATTAATTTACTCGAACTGACTTGTAGGTCCATTGGTCTAGAATTTGATCATTGTTGTGTAGTTTCTAAGCACTCAGTGAGAACGGGAGCACACGTTTATCCCATGATAAAAGCAGTGTGTAGAGTCTATCACAGCCTATGTGCAGGAATTATCTTTTTTTTTCCGTTTTGCATTTCAATTTTATCATTTTCTCCTTGTTAATTAGCATTAACAATGATCACATTATGGCTCCTATATTCTTTTCATAACTGAGAAAGGCTTTTTACTGTGCAACTACTCAGGATTTGTTGCTATCAACCTTTAACAATTCTGGGTATTCTTGGTTGACCTTGAAAGGAGTCCACACATCCCTTCTTCTCTAGGAAAGGCTCATCTATAAGCACTGCATCTCAGGCTCAGACCAAGCTGCCTGAATTTGATTTCAAAGAATAGCATGGCTCCAAAACTTGTGGTCTCTGCAGCCTGGTTCTCTCCTGGTCTTCACCAATTAATGTTCCTTCAAAGCAGTTGTATCTGGCCATCCAACTCCTTTCTGATTCTGGTTCTCACAAAGACCCTCCAAAGAGTCAGTTTTCTGGAGAGGAAAGCAGTTTCCAGAAGAGGAAAGCAGCTAGAATCCCCCACCAATGAGCAATTTGTATTCGGAAGCAACACTCTTTTCTGAAAGCTGGGTTTCCCTCCACACTGCAGATTCACAGACAGGAGAAATGGCTCTTTCTGGAAGCTGACTTAAAAGTGACCTGGAATTACAGGTTAGGGCAGAGGGTAGATGCCTTTCTTAATTTAGGCTTCCATCTGAAGGGTGGCTAAGGTATTTGTCCCACGTAAACCAAAGAACCTCCAGGTAACAAGATGATCTTCTTAGGAGCAGAGAAATAAGTTAAGGCAACATTATAGAAAGCTTGGGTTGTTGATTTTGTGAAGTTTTTGTCTTTTTTTTTTTTTTTTTTTTTTTTTTTTTTTTTTTTTTTTTTTTTTTCCTTCAGGAGTTCATTGGCTCTAGGCAGGCAAACTTTCATTTAAGGAAAGGTTTGTGGGCGTCTGTGGCCTCTGCTCCACATGCCTCTGCACCATGTCTATGACTTGCAAAAACAACCTTGTGGGATACTTATTCAGTCTTTGGTTTCTTGTTCATATCAAATACTGCCAACTTGGCCTTAAATGTGCACCAGATGCACTATGGTTTTATGAAGTGATACCGTTAGGAAGTCTGGCTTGAGTATGGCCGGAGGATGTGAGCTGGCTCCTGCTATTGGAGTAATTCCTGTCGCTGATGGCTACAGAGCAAGCTGGGGAGCACAGCAGCTGGCAGGCTTGCTGGGCACCTTGGCAGGTAGTACTTGGCAGGGGATGGGCATCAAATCTCCACTGAGTACTGCAGGTTCTCTGGTTTATTTCCCCTCTAATGGCCAAGTTTGTGGTTTTTTTTTTTTTTAAACAGTTATGAGTACATCATCACTTGCTAGCTTGGAGATGCAATGTGAATACCTTGCCATCCTGTGGTCCATACTGCTGCAGATGTCTGTGGTGTCCCCTTGATTTGCAAGGCTGGGGCCTTTGTCTTTCCAATTTGAATTCGTGCCCTCCTTGGTGGACCCAGAAACTTACTTTGTTTGGAATTGGTATCAAAGTTTAAATGATAGATGCCCCAACCATTAAGAAGAGGAATAGATACAGAAAATGCAGTACATTTACATAATGGCATATTACTCAGCTATTAAAAACAATGCATTTATGAAATTCTTAGGCAAATGGATGGATCTAGAGGATATCATCCTGATATCAAAAAACTCACATGATATGCACTCAAAATGGATATTAGCCCAGAAACTTAGAATACCCAAGATACAATTGGCAAAACACATGAAACTCAAGAAGAAGGAAGACCAAAGTGTGGATACTTCGATCCTTCTTCTTTTTTTTTTTTTTTTTTTTTTTGGTCTTTGTCGAGACAGCATTTCTCTGTGTATCCCTGGCTGTCCTGGAATTCACTCTGTAGACCAGGCTGGCCTCGAACTCAGAAATCTGCCTGCCTCTGCCTCCCAAGTGCTGGGATTAAAGGCATGTGCCACCACCGCCCGGCTTTCGATCCTTCTTAAAAGGAGGAACAAAATACCCATGGAAGTAGTTACAGAGACAAAGTGTGTAGCAGAGACTGAAGGAATGACCATCCAGTGACTGCCCCACCCTGACATCCATCCCATATATAGTCACCAAACTCTGACACTATTGTGGATGCCAATAAGAGCTTGCTGACAGGAGCCTGATATAGTTGTCTCCTGAGGGGCTCTACCAGTGCCTGACAAATACAGAAGTGGATTCTCACAGCCATCCATTGGACTGAGCAGAGGGTCCCTAATGAAGGAGCTAGAGAAAGTACCCAAGGAGCTGAAGGGGTTTGCAGTCCTGTAGGAGGAACAACATTATGAACTAACCAGTACCCCCAGAGTTCCCAGAGACTAAGCCACCAAGCAAAGGGTACACATGATGAGACTCATGGCTCTAGCTGGATATGAAGCAGAGGATAACTTAGTTGGTCATCAGTGGGAGGAGAGGCCCTTGGTCCTGTGAAAGCTCTATGCCTCAGTATAGGGAAATGCCAGGCCCAGGAAGTATGAGTGGGTGGATTGGTGAGCAGAGGGAGGGGGAAGGGGATGGGGGAGGGAACTTTCAGAGGGGAAATCAGGAAAGGGGATAACATTTGAAATGTAAATAAAGAAAATATCTTTAAAAAAAAAGAATAAAAATAATGGGAAGAAGGTGGAAGGTAGAGGACGAAGAAGAGAAAGCTTATTCAAGATGAACTCTTTTGGAGACTGAAATATGTGGGTAGTTCTATAATTCTTTATTCATTTTATTAAAAACATAGTTTAAGCTCTCCAAGTATACTTTGTTAATATACATGTTTATATATAGACAATATATATTTTCCTTCCTCTCTCTCTCTCTCTCTTTCTTTCTTTCTTTCTTTCTTTCTTTCTTTCTTTCTTTCTTTCTTTCTTTCTTTCTTTCTTTCTTTCCTTCCTTCTTTCTTTCTGCCTGCTTGCCTGCCTGCCTGCCTGCCTGCCTGCCTGCCTGCCTGCCTGCCTGCCTGCCTGCCTGCCTGCCTGCAATGAGTTGTAACAAATTTCATGCTTTGTTTCTGTGACCAAAACTAGTTTCTCTCGTGACCAGTTGCAATGAAGTATTTGAAAGCAAGAAAAGCTTTTACTGATGTACACTTAGAAATGGAATCAATGTTTTGAATCAATGAAATTTTGAATCTTGAAGATTCGAGGATAACTTGTCTGCACCTGCTTCTAGTCACTGGGAAGGTCTGCTCATTTTTAGTCTGAAAACTTTTGCTCATTTTGCAGCTTCTCAGGAAGAAAAAGTTTGTCGAGCATATTTACCAATACTGAAAATAGTAACGACAAAGGATGAAAAGTAGTAGCTCAGGAAATAAAATGAAGCAGATGCTTAAATGTGTGTGTGTGTGTGTGTGTGTGTGTGTGTGTGTGTGTGTGTGTGTTCTTTTTTTAGATTTAAGGTTGGCAATGTTCCTAAGGTCCCAGTCTCCCCGATGAATCAGGAAAAACCACTAGGTATATACAATTGAAGTTCTGTACCCACATTCAAAATACATAAAATTGTTTAAATAGATGTCGTCTTGGCTATACTTTCAGATTTTCTTTTCAGAAATATATTGATGTTCATGCTGTGACTTTTGCTTTAGGAAACATATAAATATGAAAATATCATGTCTTTATTCTAAATGACCTTAGGTTGCAAGAGTCATACCCACAGGTTATTTTGTTTGTTGATACGGTAGTGGTGGTGATAACTTGGTTTGTTTTTGTTTTTGTTTTCTACACTGTTAAGATAGAACACAGGACTTTGTGCAGACTAGATAAGCGTTGTATCACAGAAAATATTCCTCAGCCTCAAACTTAGAGATCTGTTTACCTCTGCCTTTGGAGTGCTGGGATTAAAGGTATGCCCCACCATATCTAGCCAACCCTTATGTTTTTTTATATAGGGTCTTGATACATAACCCAGGCTTGCCCAGACCTCACTGCCCTTCTACCTTAGGCTTCTGAGAGCCAGGATTCCAGGTACACACCACACATTGTAGCAGTTTTATTTCTGTAATTTAACATTTTGCTTTGTTCAAATTATAAAGAAGTAAGGGGCATATATGAATTTCTATCAGAAAAATACCTTGCAATTGGCTTTGCCTCACAGCACCAATGAAAGCAAAGCTTTGGTTTCTATGGTTTCTATATAATCCAAGATAACTGTTATCATTCTACACTGTCCATTGTTCAAATTAAACTTTATATTTTCCAGCTTTTATGTTTAATATTTTACACACATTTATTTATCTATTTATCCATTTATTTATTTATTTGTTTGTTTGTTTGTTTATATGTATGCACACATGCACATTGCCACCATGCTCAGGTGAGGGGGGGGGGTTAGAAGGCAATTTTTAGGAGTCTCTTTCTTCCTTCCACTATGTGGGTTCTGGATATACAACTCAGATCATTAGGTTTGGTGGCAAGTGTCCTTAGTTATGGAGATATCTCACCAGACCCAAGTGAGTGGTTTTAAGCATAGAACGTAGTACTCTTAGTGGGCTTCTAAGCAGAAGGCTTGTAAGTCTGAGTGCATCAGATAAACCATACAAGGAATTTGGTAGACAACAAATTTGTGAAAAGGGATCACCCATGCATGCCAGTGAGGAGCTAAGAGCATAAGTATGCAAGTGAGGTGAGTAGAGTGGACACAGAAAAGGAAAAAGAGGAAGAGGGTGAGTAAGAGTCAGGAAACATGGAAAGGAGAAAAGGCATTTCCAGAAGGTCACGGGCCATAAACACAGAGACAGTGGGGACTGAAATTGTCTTGCATTACATTTCATGTGACAACCCCCTACGTTCTGTGAACTGTTTTCTTTATATTCAATTCTCATCTGTGCTATTCTTCTATATACATTCCTACACACCCTTCAAAGGCCAGCTTACAAGCATCACATCCTAGAGATGAAGGTTCCTGCCTCGGTGCCCCAACCCAGCAAAGCCTCGTGACAGCTGCTTCTGCATGGGATGACACTGCTGTTGTTTCAGCGTCTGTCATTATCCAAGTAGCAGTCTTGCAATGCTGCATATTCTGCAGAGGTGTTCTGGTTGGCAGATTGGCAGTAAGGACCCCACTGCTTGTGTGTTCGCTTATGCTCATCCCCTTTGGTACTGCCTTCCTACACTTGGACTTGACCATGAGTCTTATTTTAGCCAATGGGATATGTGTCTTCAACAACTTTTAGCGCCAACACCTTAACCTCATCCCTGTTTAGTGAGTATTCCATAAATGAATCTTAAACAGAAAAGCACAGGTGAGATGGGATGAGAATCACATAAATAGACATAGACTCAGAAGCCTAGAACAGAGAGTAAGCATCTTGGCTCCCCTGTCTGCACAAATATCACAACTATGCTCTAACCTTCCCATTAACTTTTACTTCTGAGATCCCCCAGGCTGAGACTACAGGGGTGGCTGTAAGAATTCCAACTTGCGCAGTGTGGTTTGAAATCCACAGGCAAAGCAGCATGGCTTCCTCCTTGGCGAGCTGCCCCACCAGCGGTGAGCAGAACAGCCCCACCAAAGTGGCAGTGGTGGTGTGGGAGCCCAGCTCTGCTGCCATAAATTACCCAGGGGCAGGAAGGCACAGCGAGAGTCAGCGGTTTCAGCTACCTAGTAGTTCATTTTTGTTCTTGTTTTTCAGTTAGCAATCTGTAAAATTTATTGCAAAATTAAGCTCTCTGCTCCAGAGTCAATAATATTCCCGGTGCCAGGTGGTGCCATAACTCACAGAAGGAGCAGGAGTTGGAGGGAAGGAGACTGGTTTAGGAAGCTGACTTGCCAGTCCGACTTACTCCTGCCTATTCCCTGCTGCTAAAGGTCAGGTAAATAGAAGGCCAAAGTCACAGCCTCCTAACATCCCTGGAGAACTAGAATTTCTATTGGGTTTGAAATCTAAAACAAAATCAGTTTCTTTTACAGGGTACATCCCTTGTATCCTACCCACCTCTGTTTCCATTTTCACATAAAAATAGAAATATTCAAATTCTTTCCTCCTTCCTTCCTTCCTTCCTTCCTTCCTTCCTTCCTTCCTTCCTTCCTTCCTTCCTTCTTTCCTTTCTGTTTTTTCCTGGCGTGGCTGGGTGTGAGTCTCCTATAGTGCTTTCTAAGATGCTCTTACCTGCTGCCTACCTGAGCTATGAGGCCCCTGTCATCCAATGTCTTCATTTACATATACAAATATCAAGTCTTGGTTTATAGAGTGTCTCTGTCTGCCAGATAAGCACCAGAGTTAGGTGTCTGGTCTGACTTCCAGGCTCTCCACCAACCCCTAGACCCAACACTCAGCCGCTAACAGGACTTGGGCTTTGATCTTTCTCAGTTACACAGAGTATCTTCAAAATGCCTCTCCAGGTTGTCTGCCTCCTGTCACTCTGCAGAATAGTCCTTATGCTCTGATTATGTAAAAGGACTGTCAAGCCCTATTTGTGTTCCAGCTGCAAGAGACAGGGCATTTGCGTCCATTTACCTTGATTTAATTCTCCTCATAAATTCACTCCCTTAAGCACAGTGCTAGAAATCCTGCTTTGGGGTTTTCTCTGTGGATGCGTTCTTTACTTACAAAAGGACATTTGCAAACAGGTTGTTGCTTAGTAGATATTTTGGGGGGTGGGGGTGGGGAGATAGCCCATGCTTGGAAATTATACTGTGCAGGTTAAATGCATGGACTTGGCTTATTTGACATAACCACTTAGCAGAACACAGGTAGACTTTCTTTTCTTTATTTAAATAAATAATTCTCAATTCATTTTTTTTTTTTTTTTTTTGGATGTTGAAGCTTTCACCTCTAGCCTGGGTCTGGCTTTTCAGCTCTGAATAGAATTGGTTTCTTTGATGTTTTCCGAGTCAAGAATTTTACACCTTTCTGAGTAGCCCTTGACTGCAGGTGGAAGAATGTATCCCATAGAGAAGGGCCAATCACAGCTAATTGTTCACTGTCTGATTGTCCCCTGGAGCTCCTGAGTTCCTAATTGAATTTGCTATTGTCTTCATAAAATGAAGATTTAGGTTGGCTGTAGATTGTGGCTTAGAGTTGCCGGCTGGCTGCAGTCTATATCTGACTACAAAGATACGCTCAACAACCATAACCTAAAAGGGATTCTGCACAAGGCTTGGCCACAGAATTCCTCACCTATCTGTCCTTGTAAATCATGGCTGTTTGGGGGAGGTGATTCTCTGACATCTGGGAGGGAATGTCCATCCCCCCTCCCCAAAGCCGAGGGTGTTCTTTTCCCCAGCTATGGGGTGGGGGTGGGAGTCTGCAGAGGGGTCTTGAAACCAGATTTTTATAAAGCTTAGTAACCTGACCCGAGGCAAGGGGAGAGCAGCCTGGCTTTAGGCTTCACCAAGACCTTGAATCTCAGCCCAAACTGATTAAAACATAAGAAGTTGTGAGTCTTTTCAAGTGTACTAATTGTGTTAAGTTGTAGATGGAAACCATGAACGGCTGTTATGAAAAGTCTCCACCTGGAATGAACTTTAAATCAAAGCTAATTAAACATTGATTCTAATCTGAGATTTAGGTCAAAACTCCAGGGAAGGAAGAATTGAAAAAAACAAAAAACAAAAAACAAAAAACAAAAAACAAATCAAGCATTGTTAAGTCATCAATAAAACAGATATACAGTCTTTGATGGTGCTTCTTGTTTAGAATAGTTAAATGCCCAAATTGGGCATCATCTATATCTACAATATTACCACTTCTTAAGCAGATGGTATTCTTTTAAAACTATTCTTATTTATTCTTTGAAAGAAATTCCTGCAGTATGTTTTGATCATATTCTTTCTTCTGCTCTGACAATTTTCAGATCTTCTTCTACTTCCTGACACACACAACTTCATGTTCTTTTTCTCTAAAAAAAACAAAAAAACAAACAAACAAAAAAAAAAACAGCAGCAGCAGCAGCAGCAACAACAACAACAACAACAAAGTCTGACTTGCTGCCTTTTGTTGCCCAGCTCATGCTGACCATGGGGTCTGCCCTGGAGTGTGGTTGATATACCTAGTGTCACTGCACTGAAGAAAACAGAGTTTTCCTCTCCAAGACTATCAATTGCAAGTATCTTCTTGGCTAGGGATAGGGCTTTGTGCCCACTTCCCCTCTTCCCCTAAAGTCAGATTTGTCTAGCATAAGCATACCTAAATCCAGTTCTTGTTGTCATAGTTTCTGTGAGTTCATATGCAAATCAGTCCTGTATGTCTGGAAAATGCTATTTCCTTGCAGATATCCACCAGTTGTGGCAATTACAACATTTTTGCTCCATCTTCCACGTAAGTCCCTGATCCCCGAGGGAAGTGGAATAATAAAATAATAAGAAAGATCCCCACTTCAGATTGCAAATCATTTCACACTCTGTATATTGTCCAGTTGGAGGTTTAGCATACATTGCAGGAAGAAACTTCCCTGATAAATGTTGAGGGATGCAGTGGTCTATTGGCATAGTGATGTCATTAGGAGTTGTTTTATTGCTATATCCCTTTATAACAGAATAACAGTAATCAAAACATTGTTGGTCACACCTATAACATTCCTGCCACTATCGCACCAGTTGTCATGTCTTGAGAGCTGGTCATTATGAGCTCATAGGTTTTGTAGTTGTCTGAGAATGGTGACTTTTTCTTTTCCAGGAGAGTGTATAGCACCTTCTGGCACTATGCGTGCTAGCCAGTGATGATGAAGCATCCAAATGAGTACTAGCTAGATTTCTCTATATTCTATGATATTATAGTATGATATTATAGTATGTGTTGTCTTCAGCAATAGGGCCTTACTATCATGTTGTAGTGGGTATTCAAGAAGATTGGCAATAGTCGAAACATTTTAGGGTAGAGTGAGTCTATTGGACCAATTACTCAAAAGGATGCAACTCCTTCCTGGTACTGGGAGTTTTCTTTAGTAGCACATTGTACTGGCTAGGTTTGTGTCAACTTGACACAGCTGAGGTTATCAGCTTCAGTTGGGAAAATGCCTCCATGAGATCTAGCTGTGAGGCATTTTCTCAATTAGTGATCAAGGGCCCCTTGGGGGTGGGACCATCTCTGGGCTGGCAGTCTTGGGTTCTATAAGAGAGCAGGCTGAGCAAGCCAGGGGAAGCAAGCCAGTAAATAACATCCCTCCATGGCTTCTGCATCAGCTCCTGATTTCTGACCTGCTTGA